>JAQFJA010000024.1:2485317-2503970 GCA_029874485.1 Naso brachycentron
GACAGCATCACATGCCTCCGTCAGGGGATTTTACTACTATTCAACCACATGGGCTACGTATCAGAGTTCTCTAATTTTGAGCCTGTTTGACTCAGTGGGAGACGACATTGCTTTGACTTTGGTATTTCAACATAGTTTGGTTCATACGTTATAAGGACAATTCTGAGACACTCGTGCAACTTGTCGTTGGTCAGGGAACAACGCGCCCTTGTTTTGATTGAGTTCATGTGAGAAAAACTAAACTCATGTGTAGGTGGACCCAAACATTGTCAGTATTAGCAAAGCCACTTTCCTGGTGGTGGGGTACTTATATTGGCTAACATGGTTAGACCAAAAGTTCACTGCACCCTCAGACTGCAAGTGCTGTTTTAAAGCAAACGAGGACTGCATATCCACCATTTCAATCTGAAGGATGCCCTCATCAATGCAAGACATTAAGTCTTGTGCTTTTGCACAGAAGTCTGCTTCGGGTTTGATGGAGAATGGGTCACGAACAAACTGCAGTACCTCAGTGGGGATGCTGAAGCCTTGGAAGTAGTAGTTCCTCCCGAAAGCACACTCCATCAAAAAACCTCACATACGTACACAACTGGGCGATACCCATACAGTCAGCTGATTCATCCACAGCGATAGACATATACTCTGCTTTTCGAAGGTTTTCTAACAGCTTCCGTGCAACATCCTTTGCTAGTAGCTCCACTCTGTGAAGAGTTGTTGTGTCCGAGAGGGGCACTTTTTCAATACATGAGGTGACGCTTTTCTTAACTTTTCCATCAACAATCATTTCATCAATTATCGCAAGCATGAAATCTTTAACAGTCTCAGACTCTAAATGGCTTCCTCTGTTTGGTTAATGTCCATGCTACACGCAGAGATGTTATCATGGCTCTCTCTTGTTCTGTACAAAAGTGACCAATGGCACACTGACTTCGTTGAAAAGATGCTAACAGTCCTTGCACTTTTCTTCTCCGTTCTTCCTAACCCTCTGGAAAACTGGCAGAAAATGAGCCATGATTCGACTTGTAGTGCCTTTTCACATTGTACTCTTTCATCACAGCTATGGATTCATTGCACAAATAACACACCGGCTTGTTGCTTTTTGCTGCTGGCAGAGTAAATAAATACTTCTCAGTCCATTCGTTTTGGAATTGGCGATTTTCATAGTCAACTTTATGATGCTTCGGCTTTGAGAGAGACATTTTGCTGTTTGTTGTTAGCTCAGCTAGTGAGACTGTGGCGCACCTGCCCTGACTGCAAGTGCAGCCTGGGTTGCAGCCAATCACAGCCCACATATGCGTTTACTGACATTCAGGTCTGATTGAGGCCAAATTGAAAATCTTTTTATCTTTTATTTTTCCATATTGAACTAGACTTATTTGCGGCAGTCTTGTGGGCCATAGAAAATTTCAAATGGGCCATATCCGGCCTGGGGCCACCAGTTGAACAGGCCTGACCTATGTCTTGCCAGTAATGAGATACCCTGCTGGCATAATAGCCGGGCAAAAGGAAGAGAAAGAGGCCACTGATATCAAGACCAAAAAACTCCTCACAATGCATGGAGGGTTTTACCCGAAGTCCAGCACCCTGAGAAGGAGGGAGGCAGAGGATTAGTGAGCATCAGAGCCGCTATCCAGGATGAAACAACAAACATCCAGGAATACATCAGGAAGATGGCCTCCAGTGACAACCTGCTAAGTGAATGCCTCAGGGAGGAGGAGGAGCCTGTGGGGCTATCATGGCAGGACAAGTTCCTTCATGGCATGTACCACCGACAAATAGAAGAAGTGACTGAGCAAGAATGACTGAGCAAAGATTCTGTGGGACTTCCAGATCTGGACTGACAAGATGATGGTCGCTAACCAAACAGACATAGTGGTAGTGGACAAACAATGGAACAAAGCAGTAGTAATAAATGTGGCAATGCTGAGTCACAGTAACATCAGGAAGAAAGAACATGAGAAGCTCAAGAAATATCAAGGGCTGAGGGAAGAGCTGGAGAAGATGTGGGGAGTGAGGGCAACTGTGGTCCCAGTGTCGATCGGAGCCCCCAAGGTTGTAACCCTCAAACTGGGAGAGTGGCTCCAGCAGATCCCAGGAACAACATCTGAGATCTCTGTCAAGAAGAACACAGTCCTAGGAACAGCTGAGATACTGTGTCACTGCTGCTTGTGATTGTGTTTTATATTTTTTTTTCCTCAAGCTGAGCGTGTACCAGACACAGAAACACATCCTGCAGGCCGCGTAGTTTTCCCATGCAGATCATAACTAGTTTATTATCATTTTAACATCATGGCTGCAGGAACATCAGCTACCTGCTTATCAAGGAAGACATGAAAGCCATTATGTTTTACATTCATGAGATTAAGCTATTTTAAAGATCAGCTCCATGTGTTCTTACAAAACAGATGAGAGAGACCAACGTAGTGAAATGCCTACAGACCAGACATTTTCGCCTTGATATTTTCATCTGCTAGACATTTACACCGGCAAAATGCCGGCAAATACCAGCTAATGTAAACCTGAGAGGCGGATTTAAAACATCTGACTTTACACATCAAAGTAAGTGCCCTATATAACCTTTTGCTGATGAAAATCCCTTTTTTCTTGTAAAATGTCTGGTGTTGCCGGTGGTGCAAGGAGCGTATTAGTCGGTGGGGAAATTCCCACACCATGGCAACCCGATGTGGATCCAAACAAACCCTGGATGGAAAGAAACACAAGAAGGTTCCCTCCTCATTACCTCTTCATACTTTTCTTCCCGTTTTGCTAAAAGTTTACTGTTGCTTTATCTAGAGCCAGAAAGAACTTTTTGCACCTGTCAGTGTGAAGTTGTTTTTAATTTTGTTCTTCCTCAGAACTTTCAACTTCGACTCTTTACAGGCTCACTGACTTACAGCTGGTAGCCGTCACTGCAGTGACAACAACACAATCCCCCACAGGCGTCCCCCTCATCAAACACGTAAATTGTACTTCCTGAAGTTCCCTGTCACGTCAAAGAAACACATTTAGATACTGAATCTTCATGTTCAGTCTCTGGTTACAGCAGCAAAAATATTTTAATTGTCTCACCCAATTCATCCCCAGAGGAAAAGATAGCAGAGCCCAGGCGGGAGTTGTAGTGGGAGTTTGCAAAGGCAGTAAAATTGTTCTGCAGTCGGCGGTGTCGGAGGTAAAGCACGACCAAGCCACCACACACTCCGAGCAGCAGCAGGAAGAGAACCGGGACCACAACCGCCGCCATGTCTCCTGAGTGGCTGTCACCGCGGGAGGCGTCACTGGCCCCTGCACAGGTGGAAAAGTAACATATACAGTAAAACGGAAAAAGCAGTGAAAGGTATTTTGTCATTTTTGTTTTTGTTTTTTAAACTTTTAATTTAGTTTAGACACACTTCTTAAAATGTGTGTTCCAGTACCTGCTGTCAGCTGGTTATAGAGCAGGAGTGCAGGTTCCCCGCACAGCTGACCGTTGAGCAGGCAGCGGGCCTGCACAGAGAAAGTGTAGTTGTGTCCCACCAGCAGGCTGCTGATGCGGAAATATGTCTCTGTGGTGTTTCCCAGGTAGGACGTCTGGTTGGTCACACTGTCATACACATGCACTTCATAGCCCTGTAAAGGTAAGAGCACAGAACCACAGAAGCTAAGGTCGTTACAAAAGACGCTAATAACTGGAGCAGCAGACAGATATATCCAACCCATGCTGCAAAATTACACTGTGGAACACATGAAAAAGATGAATCACTATGACAAAAAATAAAAATACAAATAAAAACACTCTGGTCACTGGCGTCTTACTCTGCTCTCATTGAAACTCTTCTCTCTGACGGCCAGACTCTTCCAGAAGAGGAACACGTGATCATTCTCTGTCAAAATTTTCAGAGCTTCAGGAGCCGGAACAGGAACTGCAGCAGAGGGAGAACGAGCAATGCTTGAACACGAACATGAGATATGTACACAGAACCACATATACCACATACAAATTGGTATTTACAGAACAATAAACCACAAACAATTTTTTGAGCACATTCTTACTAACCTGCTCCCACAGCACAAGGTTTCAGCTCTATATTGCTTAACTTACGGCAGCGGGTCTCAAATTTTTTCTGCCTCACCCCCCCTCAGATGTCGAAAATGCACCCCCATCCCACAGTTTTTAAACAATCACTAACAACGAAAGGGACAGCATCTGAAAAAAAGGTTGAGCTTTTGTGAAATGGGGGGTTAATAACACATTTTTTTGTGGGGTGACAAATTTTTTTCCTGTTTTACACGGATGTTGTAGCATTGAAATAATAATCACTCAGACACAACTCAGTCTTGGAAACACGGGTTTACCTGCTCACATATACACAGATGACAGCAAACTGAACAGATCACTGAAACAGCTGTAAATAAAATTACATTTGGTTGTCTCTCAAATTTTAAATCCAAAGACATGAGTGGAAATAGGGATGTGTGATATGATGATATTAGACTGTGAATGATTGTGATTATGATGTGTCCATGATCCACTGTTACATTGACATCGTTTGCATGGTGTGTCAGTGTGCGTTCCGTTCCAGTGCCTCTCATTAATACGCGCAGACAAACACAGCAGTCATGTGGCACCTTCTTCCTCCTGCATTTGCCATAACTTAATAAAATAATCTTAACGAATATATGAAAAATTAAAGAATCGTGATAAAATCAAGATTGTGATCCTGCCATGAAAACAAAAAACGGGATATGATATTTTTGCCATATTGCCCAGCCCTAAGTGAAAAGTATTGCTCTAGACACTGCATTCACAACTGTTTATTTATTCTTTTTTTTTCATTTACTGCATAACAATGTAATTTGATCCACTACTTCAGTGTAAAATATGAAACTCTTCCACTAACTACCCAGTAACATATTAACCACATTTAAGTACCTTATCCAGATGCTGTCCAGTCATGTACAAGGTGTTCACCTAGTCTTGTTTTTTTTTTCTTTTTTTACTTTTACTGCTAATACTTTCACTAGTACATTTAATATCAGAAAACAATTTTTGCTACTTAAGTAGAGTATATACCAGTTACTTCAAGACTTTCACTTAAGTAATATTCTAACAGGTGACTTTAATTTCTTCCAAAGTAATTTTCTAGTAAGACAGTTGTACTTTTACTCAAGTATCACTGTCAAATACTTTATGCAACACTGGTTATTGAAAACTGTATATTTACAGTGAAAGAATGTAGAAATGAAAAGGTCAACAGCAACAAATAGACACAGGCCTTAGCAAAGGGTGAGTTAATCAACCAATCCTCTCAGAATGAGCTGTTACTTGTGATGCACATTGATTGATGATGGTTGTTAATTTTGAAAGGCTGAAAGAAATAAACCTGACAGATTTCTATCCTTCAAGCACAAACACCGGTGAAAATTCCCTCAAATCAATTCTTGGAGTTGAATAAGATAATTTCCAGATTTATATAGCAAGGGAAGAAAGCCAGGGTTAGATTTAAAACTACAGTTAACAAAAGGGTGGAATGGCTTTACCCCATTTTAAAGACCATTTTTTTACAGCTCAGATTAAACCTTTAATTGATATGTGTAACCCGATGTTTCAAGCCAGATGGAAGGACATTGAACTCTCTATCATGAAAGATCCTCCAATTCAAGCAGTGTTGGGTCACAGAAGTCTAGGCAGAATTATAGAAAGTATGAGAAATCCAGGGGTTTAAGTCCAACTAAAGATTTGGAAAACAATAAGAGACGAATACAAACTAGAGGATAAAATACAGATAACTCAGTGGTGTGCTTATGACCCAAGCTTTATACCTAATACAATGGATAGGAGCTTCAAATCATAGATTTCAAAAGGGATTACATCATTCTACTCCACTGCAGAAAAGCAAAATCTAAAAAGTTTCAAAACCCTGAAGAAACAATATCACCTTAAAGAATCTGACTCCTGCAGGTACTGACAGATACATGGCCATTTTGAAGATAACATTAAAAATAAAACAGACTTTGATGACCCAATACTAAAGATATTTATCGAAACCTTCCAGAATGATCTTAAAAAGGGAATTGTCTCAAGATTTTGTGAAGGTCTTGTGTCGAAAAAAGATTCTAACACTGAATATATTAAATAAAAATGGGAGAGAGATGGCAATTTTTCTATATCAAGGGAAGATTGGCTTCAGATACGTCAATTCCAATCGAAATGCACTAATTCACATGTATGGCGAGAGTTTGCATGGAAATGTCTTGTATGATTTTTCATCACTCCAAAACAGAAGACACGTTTCTCTGGAGGGGAAGCTAGCTGTTAGAGACAATGTGGTTCTCAGGCAGCCAATCATTGGCATGTATTCTGGGACTGTCCAGCTATTAAACTTTTCTGGGCAGAGGTTCATGAAGCATTAAAAAACATTCTTAATAGTGATTTTCCTTTGGAATTTACATGCGTATTCTTAGGACATGTAGATTTACAGGTAAGGAGACCTGAGAAATATTTGTTCGGCATTTTAATATCTGCCTGTAAAAAAGTACTTGCAAGACATCGGCTGCTTCCTGAGCCCCCTACTATACAAGAGTGGATAGACATAGTAAATAATATTTACACCATGGAGAGGATTACTTTTTGTCTCCACCTCCAGAGGGATGTGCTTATTAGACCATGGGAAAACTGGGCTGATTATGTAAAACCCCTACGGCCAGAATTTATAGAGGTGTTATAGAGGTGAAAACATTGCCTTTTTTATGTCATCGACCATGTTTTTATTTTATTTTTATTTTACTTTCATTTAAAATCTCTCATGTTTTAAGGTTTATTTATTAATTTTGTTTACAGATGTATGTACATGTTTGTCTTGTCTCTCCCAAACATTACCAAAAAAGAAGAGTAAAATTCAAGAAAAATTAAGCTACTTTTGAGCCAGTTATCCTGCTGTCCTAAATAATTAAAAAAAAAAAAAAGAACTTCTATCCTGAGTACCTGTGCTGAAAGTAAAGCTGGCCTCCTTGGTCATGTTGCGCAGGCGGACGGAGACGCTGTATCGTCCACCGGGCTCCAGGCCTTTCAGCAGGTATTCCACTGTGTTGTTCTGGGTGATCAGCTTGTAGTCACGCTCCACCTTACGGATCACATCCCGCACGTGGATTGCGTAAGTCTACAGATAAACAGAGTTAAAGAGAGGACAGGGTGACACAACAGCAAAAGCATGTGCTTACAAGACATTTTTGGTAAAGCGATACAACAGATGATACGGTTGATTAAAGTCGTGTGTATTATGCAGGTAAGTGATACTTATCAGAGCTCGACATTAATTTCATCATTTATCTGACAGAGATGTAGCTAGCCACTAGCTGCTTCTAGTTAGTACTTCATAGTGTTACATCAAAATGGATGGCACAAAGGCAAAATTAGCAAGTAGAGAATATCAGCTTGTCGATAAGACATCATCGAGGACCAAGTCGGACGTAGGGAGTAGTTTGGTGTAACAATAGAGCACTGTGGAGCAGAAGTTTTTACCCTGAACATGCACTGAGCTATGCATAGCAAGCTGAGTTTCAGTTCAGCTAGCGTGACAAGAGACAGCTGGGCAATGAAAGGGAGGATCAACGACAGGCACTACACCGGCACTGGGGGAGAGGACGTCTTTCCTTCCACTTGTGAGTGACTGTAGCCTGTGTGTGTGTGTGTGTGTGTGTGTGTGTGTGTGTGTGTTTTTAATCACAGTTATGGGTCAAGTCGTGGGATTTTTGTTAATGGGTACAGGCGCGGGTGCATCTTTGCCTTGGACATAATAACGGGTCGGTTCTCGGTTCTGGCTCAGAGCTTCACGGGTATGGGTGGGTGCAGGTTTCAGATGGACCCGTGGAGGACTCTGACACATATTATATACCTTATCCAAATAATCAGCCCGGGTATTAGTAATTTCCCCCTAAACTAAGCAGTTCAAGCCTGTTAGATGTACAACACGTCCGGTTTCCCCTGAAAAGTCCTGTCTGTTTTGAAGGCACCTGTCACTACGGTTGAATAAAACACAGACAGACTCTGTGACATCACTTGTAGGTCTCTGAGGACGCATTGTGAAGGTCAAGTTCTGTGATTTGAATTGGCTAAGACCTAGGAGACAGCTAGCAGCTGCTGACACTTACAGCTGCCACAACCTTCATTATGCAGAACCTTCAGCTTTAATATTTGCAGTTACTCTCCCTACAGTTACCATAAAACAGAAAGCTGTAGAGACAAAACCAGTATTTTGTTCCAGGCTGTAAAACATGTTTATTTCTATTGTTAAGTTAGATATGGTAATATGATGGTTGACTCGCTTTTGGAGTTAGCCTCAATTGGCCATTTGAGGCACTGCAGTTCTTGGCACTTTCACATTGGCTTTGTTTTTCAGCTCTGGGGGCTGTTGCTTGGTCACTGCAGAGGGCTATGCTAAGAAGACAGATTACTGGGTTTGTGATGCATGTTGAGCGTAAATCCAGAGTTTTCCACACCACACAGGTGGCTCTCTTTGAACCTGGCTAGATCACCGTGGTAACTTATGCTGTACACATGTTCCAAATTTCAGCTAGAAACTGTCTGAAAAGCATCTTTCACTGATCAACTCTTAGAAATAGCGGCGCTCTAAGGTCAATCAACAAGCGATACAGTGTCTGAGCTGAATGAAATGTGTTATACATGCAAAACTGGTTGACCACAAGGTTACACTTGCAATGCCACTGAACAAAGCTCTGCTGTTACAGTGAAGCACACTGTGTGCATCATGTTGCATTTTTTCTCCATTGGAACCTCTATCGGTGCTGCAGGAAATCTGAGCAATAATACACATTTTCTTTGCAAGCTTGTTTTTGCTTTGACTGAACTACTGATTTTTTTTAATGTCCTCTGACCATTTGACCATACTAGCTATGAAAGAAGCCTATGAAATCATAGAACATACATTAAAAGTTCACCACATCATTAATTACTGAGCAGATGACTTAATAATTACTGAAGAGTGCTGTAAAACTTTGTATACAATTGTAAATATTCTTACTAAAAAGCTTGATGTGCAAAATAACGAACTTCTCCTTTAAGAGCTCGATAATGCCAGCTGACATGTTAGAAATGAACTGGAGGCACTGAGGGCGCAAATAAGTAAATTTATGTGCATATAAATTTACACAATTAGTTCTTTCCTAGGAGCATTTCACTTTGCATTATTTGCATACAAAGTGTTGCTTTTGCCTGTAATAATTTGTTTCAATCCTTCCGAGGTGAAAGTAGGCAGCACGGTCTATCAGTTTGGTGCAGTAGAAAAGTCATAAGATGCGCAAAACGCCCCCTTTCATGGGGACTCACACATCCCCTAAAGAAGAGAGCCGGGTTAGGTCTGACTGGGGTTTTATCTTTGCTGAGCCAGCTCACAAAGTAAGCCTGGATCTGCTGAATTTCTTCTTGGTATAAAACTTAGGTGTAAATATCAGGATTTGCATAACTGATTCTGTGGGGGGAAGAATCCAGTTTCTATTTGTTTTTTATCCAGCTTTAGCAGTTATCCCGACATCTGCTCCAGATTCTATTCCTGATGCTTATCATCACAGCAACATGATGCAATTTTGTACCAGAGCGGCATTTGGGGCATCGTAGGGCGGCTGCCATTTCAGTGTGGCCTGTGTTTTGTCAGCTCGCACGCGATGGAGGTTCCTGGGCGGCAGCCGCTCGCTTGGAATCATTTTCACCACAGCGTAGTCAGATGGAGGTCCAAGGAAGGGAGAGACTGCACGCACCTGAAGGCAGAACCCAAAAATTACATTCATAAAGGCTTCAGACAAAGACAAAGACTGATGAAAAACAAACAGAACAGGCTCTGCTTATTGATCAACATAATTCTGACTTTCACATGGTCATCTTACAGGATGTCTGTTACATATATTGTATAATTTACATAATACTAGAAAGGCTATCTATAGGAGGGAAGTGCATCTCTATATGAAAAACATGACGACAGTAAACTTCCCTCATCATGTTTTGTGTATCCTGTATTGACCTTTTCACTTTACCTACAGACCATCAGTATGTTTACATGATGTTTGAGAAATTCTTGTGTGAGTGTTCAATATCGATATCGTGGTGTCAACCAGTACTCGAAATGAATATAATAGAAAACAAAGAAAGATGTGGATCCTGGCATTCCTACACTTAATGGCACAACGTACTAATGTGGGGTGAAACAGTTGATAAAGAGCTCCGAGGAAGTTGGTGTGACGCTGAGAAGACTCACCAGAAAGAGATACTGTTCATCACTGTCAACTGTGACTGTCAGGCTGCTAGAAGTGCTGCTGACCTGACGAGGACTGCGATACAGGTCCAGGAAGGAGGTGGCATAAAACACACCATACACCTACACACACACACACACACACACACACACACACACACACACACACACACACAACGAAGTGTCTATTCAGAAAGGTGGTTAAGTAAAAGGAGGCACAGGTGTGCAGGACAAGGATGGGTAAATCACAAGATAGGCCAAAATATTACAACAAAATACAAAATACTGAAAGTAAGACGGTGTGTAGGAGTATGTTTTTGGCTGTCTTTTGATCTGAAGATGAAAACAAAAGATGATCATGATTCATTTTTGTGATAGATTCTACTCTAATGGCACACTCACATTAGGCAATCCATACCGTTACAGCACAGTCCGATCATTTTTTGGTGCCGAAACGTGGGACAGAAGATTATTATCACATTAGTCAATAGCTTTAACAAGTTTACCAGTGAATGAAGTACGTGGTCACCAGATACAATGATGGAACGTTTACAAAGTCTGAAGGAAAAAAAAAAAGAAAAAGAAAAAGGACGTAGTGTTATATGAACAACCACCACAAAGTTGCTGCAAGCAACTGAAGAGGATCCAAGCACGGACATTGTGAGCTGTAGCACTTGAGAGAGCTGCTGTCCATCTTATTGGGTAAGGAAGATAATCTCCAGAAGTGTATGTTACTAAAGAAAACTGAAGATGAGAAACGATGGACGAGCTAGAGGCTGACATCGTAAAAACGGTGGATTATCATGACAACCTTAACCACTGGAAAGCCCTTGCTTGAAAGGGGCAAGCGATGGCAGAGCTCACATCAGCTTAGTGATGTGAGAAAACATTTAAGCAGACGAATGCTAACGTTAACAGACGTGGTGAGTCCTGTCTCTGGGTGTAACTCATGGCGTATGCTAGTGCTTCTCCTGGATGCCTCGATACAGCGAATCACCAGCACTTTCAGATCTTGGCACATAATAAATGATAACAACAACAGCGTAATGACTGCATGTGATACAGGCTTATGCAACTATTACAAACAACAATAAAAAAGTTTATATTTATTTATATATATATATAAACAAAAATGTAACACAGTGGCTTGGACCAGGAATTTGACTCCAGGGACAACAAAGACACGGCAAGCAGAGACGGGAGACATGAAGAAGCCGGAGGATGGTTGGGCATTACTAGCAGGAGATTTTCACATCTTACTCAGTGATTAGTGAGTTAGTGATTGTTGGAACAGTGGAAAGACAAAGCAAAATGGTTTTGCTGAACTTCATTTTTTTTGTTGTTTGAATTCAGAGTTAAAGGGCATTAAGCCTGTGACATGATGAAACAGAGCTTGCCGGTTAGCATGTATGATGGCTATCAAACAAAACAAATTAGCCACCGTCCTGACCTGAGAGGGTGTAATGACTCAAGTTTCAGTGCACCTGTACGTTGCTTGCATTCTCTTGTAGAAGGTCACTCTGTCATCATGAAAGTGCCCTTAAGATGTAATGTTACGGTCTATGTAATGTAATCAAGTCAAAGTCTGTATGTCTGCGTACTGTCGATATGTCAAAAAAGCGAACAAAACCGCGTGTCTATGTGACGAAATGGTTGAAAAAAACGTTGTTGTGTTGTTCAGAACAACATAGACTTCTTTGAAATTACAACCAAATGGGTACTTCTTTACATTCGGCTGATGATATTTGTGCTTTTTAAAAATGTTTTAAGATTTTTTTGGCCATATTTACACAATGCTAGTTCAAATGCCTTTAAGAGGTTGTAGCATGTATTGCATGTCAGAGAAGATGCTATTTTTATGCAAGTGCTGCGAGCAAGGATGTTACTTTTTGCTAAAATTTTGGTTCTGTGACCTTCTTGACAAATTCCAAATTGTGAATCTATTGTACCTGAGCAGGGGATCCCTGGTTGATGGTCCAGCCACACTCCACTGCTGTCTGGTTGAGCGCCCGGGCTTTGAGGAGGGGTCGGTCTGGCTGGGTGCCTGCAGTCTGATGATGGGACAGGGCGGTGGGACTGTCTCCTATACTGGTGTGAGCCCACACAGCCACCTCATACACGGTCCCTGCTGTCAGGTTTGTAGCTGGAAACAGAACGTATTATTTAATTCAAAATAACACATTCGTGTGACTTTTGATATAAACTTGAAAAGAATCCTACACAAACAGTACCTTTGAGGATCCTCTCCTTGACTGTAAAGTTCTTGTGCTCCTTGACATGGGTGTCAAACTGCCAGGACAGAATCACTATGTACTGTTTCACCTTGAGGAAACAGGACACTCATCAGTGCTGTTTATGCACACAGACAAAACACAAGACTTTAAAGTAATACACAGAGGAGGTGTGAAAGAGACCTCTTACCTCATGCTGGGAGTTGAAGCTAAATGAAAAGCTCATGGAGTCGGCGGTGATGCTGTCAGCGATCACAGAGGGAGGAGGCAAAGCTGCAGCAGAGAAAGAGCAAGTGAGCTGCAAGTTAACTTTTTGTTTTGTTTTGTTTTGTTTAATTTAGACATGTTCCCATACAATTTCTTTCTTTCCCGATACTGATTCTGAGACCCAAACTTGTGGAGCGACCGATAACGAGTACTGATCCGATACTGACGCATAAAAGAACAATTCCTTTAAGATCTAAGGTGTGATCAAAACTATAGTAAAATAAAAAGACTGACACAGAACACCATAAAACAGTAGTGCAACAGAAACTATATATAATATATATATATATAATGTAATTCCTTGCACATCACTAATCATTACTGGCGGGACTTAAGCATAAAATATTTTCAAATGTAGACATTTAGCTAGCTCCGTCAAAACTCTTCTTTGCCGCTCTTAAAAAAAGTAGTTGACAGTGGCAGCACAACGCAACTTTCCGTGTTCTGTTTTAGAGCAGCAAAGAAGAACTGATTTCAGGTATGTAACATCAGTCAGAGCTAACTGGCAAGCAGCTGGGTACCGTTGAGCAGCTGATATATCAAAGGGTTTTGGATCGGTGCAACTTTTTTTGTTTGTGGCTTTCTCCAGTTGGGTCTTCAGCTTTCTGCTCTTTAAGCAGCAGAAGCTGCTGTGGATACATCTAGTAATGGAAAGTGTGACTGCATTCTTTCAGTCATTCTCCTCCGATTGACCGGCTCACTCAGCTGTGGCTTTCTGCCTCACGGTTACGTGAGACTACAGTCACGTGCAACGAATGTATGAGCAGAGTGTGCAAAGACAGGCAGGCGTCTGAACTGGTTGGTTCGACGTATTACAGCCTTGCTGGCAGTGACGTAAGTAACGACGGACCCCAGTGCAGGCTATTGTGACGGGCCCTTGGGCTCCTCAGTTACAAAACAAACACACACTAAGATATGCACACAAGTTAGGCATAAATATAAAGTACCAACTACATTTTGGATTTTACAATTGGAATGCGAAACCCAATCGGAGTCTTGACTTGACAGAAACGTGACTCCTGAAATCATTATTGCATCTGTATATGATGTGAATGACAAAGAAAATAAGAAAATATTTATTTGATTGAATAGTTTTAATAGTTCATTCATAGTTTTTATATTATAGGTAGAATAAGATTAGAATTGTGTTATACTTTTCTGACTTTTTTCAATAAAATCACTTACACAGTGACAAAAGGGGATTTAAACATTTGAGCGAATATCTCCTTCACCTGATGAAAAAAGGGTATTGAGATTCAGTAATCTACAGTATTCCTTTGAAGCATCTTCACCAAGTTTCTGTTAAAAGCCTGTTATGGGTTACATTATGGTAAAGAGCATTACGGGCCCCTGAGCAGTACGGACCCCCGAGCAGCACAGGCCCAAGTGCGCTGTGGCACTGTCTGCACTGTCGAGCCCCTGCTAGCTGCAGACAATTGTTGTTGTTTTTTTTTTTCCTCAGAGCTTTTAATAGTTTGATTGCCATGAGGCTGTTAGCGGTTTTCTACAGATACAACAATTAATGCATCTACACAGAATTACCAAGCCTAGCTTTAAGCAAGGACGCCCCTGAAAAAGATTTTGTCTGGATGGCAGCATTTGTTGCTCCAAACCTGTGTGTACCTTCACAGACGTGCAACTTACGCAGGCTGTGGGAACTAACACACCCCCATTACAGGTGAAGTTACAAACACTAGTGTAGTTTCCAACACAGCACGGCACGCAACTTCAAAATGCCTATTAACCACCACTAGGTGGCAGTGTTGGAGAGGTTTTGGAGCTGGAGTTAGAGGGAATGGCTCACCTTTCTTTGGGGTGATGGCTTTAACCTCGGTCCAATTGCCCACACCTCGACTGGTCACTGCCGCCACCTGAGAAACAGCATCACAGCAATGTGAACGATCAGAACAGCCGTTCTGTGTATGAGAACATCTGAACACAAAAAAAACAATGCATGTGCAAAAGCATGTGTGTCTTACCCTGAATCTGTACAGAGTGTCTGGCTGCAGCTCCTTCACCTCAGTGTTTGTTGTGGTGCATCTCTGTGACATCCATTCAAGGCCTCCTTGCTCACTGTACTCAACCTGACATCACCACACACACACACACACACACACACACACACACACACACACACACACATTGAGACATACAGTAGTTGTTGTTTAGGCAGAGCAGAAAAGTCTGACAGGGAATCAGGGAATAATAATCCATGAGCCTAAAGCTTTGAGTCATGTCACTGTCAAGTTTAATGTCACATATTAAGCAAAAAAGTCAGACCAAGTTGTTTGCTGAAGGAGGAGAAACATGTAGGAAGAAAGTCTTTCAAACTGGCTAAAAATGATCGTGACTCAGTTTCATTCAAATGAGGAAGACTCACAATGTACTCTCGGATGACGCCGTGTCCTTTGTCAGGAGCACTCCAAGACACTTCCACCGTCCCGTCCTCACTGTTATCACAAGAAAGCTGCAGGTTCCTGGGTGGGTCGGACACTGCAGGACACACAAACAGACACATATTTGTCATCCAAAATAAAAAGGAGGGAGGTAAGAAAGGAAGTCTCAATGACTAAGAAACATCTGCTTGTTGATTATGTCTTATGCCAGTGTTGATAATAGTCAACACTTTTTTAAATGTGTAGCCTACAGCATTCACGTCGATGCTACATCCACAATTGACTTCATCTTAGATTAACACTTAACTCTGTAGGATTTATACTAACAAATAAATTACAAATAAACTGTGATTTCACATGGCTTTTTATACTGAGAGTTCAAAAAACAAAAAGGTAAAACTCATCTGGAATTTTTAGAAACTACAGAAGGTAGTTTGTGTAATTTATCTTTCCTTCAGCAGTGATGTTGTGGTTTTAAGTTTGGAAATACATCATTTCGCAAGAGAGGAGTTTTGGCTGTTTACTTCTTTCTTCCCACAAACAAACTTAACAAGTTTGGTACTGTGAGTGTCCTCCAATGATGTCATAGAGAAAAGCACGGCTGCGTATTGGCAAGAATCTGGCAACACACTGCATATGGTCCCTGTTAAATAAACTAAAAAACACTAAACTAAATGACTAAATGACATTATATTAAACACTACAGAAAGTAAGACAGCTTTTTCTTATATGTATTTCTTTCTGACAGAATTTATCATTATGACTAAATTAATTATTTCTTGGATTCTGCATCACAGTAGTCCCTAAATGTATTTAAAAATGCAGGAAGTGGGATTTAAATTAAAAAAAAAAAACCCAAAACAATAATAATAATAACAATTGTCGCAGGACTCCCAGATTCTCTGTTTCGTGTCCCACCACTTCTCAAACCAAAGTTTCATCCTTGGTTTATTTAGTGTCTTTTCTAGACTTTCCAGACTCTGAGTGTGAAGCAAGTCAACAAGGGTTCTGACACTCAAAAACAAAAATAAAATAAAATAAAAACAAAAAACAAAAAAAAAACAATCACTCTCCACTTTGCAGATCCAGTAAAAGCAAAAAATAAAATAGTTTTTGGGCTCATGAGAATCATGTGTTATGTTATTAGATGTAATTACACAGTTTTTTTACACAGTCATGTTCATTCAAAGCCTGGCCACTTCCTGGGGACTTCCTTTTGCCAGCATCAAAAATTAAACAGTCAAATTTTGAAAACTGCAAATAAAAATAGCTCAGAGAACATTAAAGGACCAGAAAACTCCCTCAAACAACAGAGTTACCCTAGCTTAATACAAAGTGAAGTTTTAAATGATTCCTGCACATCATGTAGTTGAACTCAGTGACTGAAGCTCACACTTTCCAAAGAGGTCGGTGTTAGTATTGAAGCATATGAGTCCTAATGACGATCGCAGCACAGAGATACTCACATCCCTCTGGTGTCCTGACTGTGATCATCTCGTTGGTCTTGTGCACTTTGCTGAGACACTGAGTGAGCACCTTGACCTGGTAAGTGGTGTCTGGTTTCAACACAGTCAGTTTGTAGCTGGTTTTGTTGCTGTGAGTGTCCATATTGGTCCACTGCTGAACGCCCACAAGCCTTGAGACAAGAACACAAGGTCAGTGATGTGAGACAGGACATAGTGCCGACAGCCTCACTCAAACATATTGTTCATGCACGGTTAAATTCTTGGTAGGGTTACGTCTGGTTTTCACCAAAGATTCGTGACGTAACGAGATGGTTTTAGAACGTTGCAGAAAAACAGTTGCCATAGCGTTAACTGAATATGCACGGTGGCAGATGCCATTGTGAGGAGTCTCCAAAGACTGAACATGTCAAATCGCTGGTCCAGTTTTAGAACGCAACACAAGTGATTTATAATCTCACCACAGTTGTTCTGCTCCACTCGCATCCACAGAGCAAATGCACCTCACTCTCTCTCCCTCTCTCTCCATTTTCAATTTCAATTTCAAGCAGCTTTATTGGCATGACATATGGTATGTGTTGCCAAAGCACATAAAAAAATAGTAATAACTTAAACAGCAATATTAATTAATATGCAGAAATTAAGAGTTATGAAAAAAAGAACATGAGAATAAAAAATAGTAAATAAAATTAACAAGTATAAATATATATGTGGATGCATAGGAATATACACATATATATACAGTCATGCATATAGATTTCATTCACATACATACATCTAACAATTAACAATTATATAATTAACAATTAACAACAACTATGTGTAAATGACACAGAGGAGACAAAAGGATTTGCAGGAGGAGAATAGTGGGGAAAAAAAGACGGTTTATAAATGTTGTCTGCATACATGTCTGATGTGTTTCTTCTGTTGTGGCAGGAAGTGACATATTTAGCCGCCAACACTGCACAGTCTCTCTTCTCTCCCAGAAGGAGGGGTAATTTCTCTCTTTCATTCATGTTGTAGAATCTGGGACAAATGAGTCCCGTCCGTATTTTTGACATCGTGTCAGAAAGTGTAACTTGGTCTCTTCAGCTCCCTGGTTGCAGTGACAGCACAGCCTGTCCCCTGGGGGCAGCCAGGTGCGTCTGTGTCTGCCCGTCTCTATTTCCAGACTGTGATCACTCAGTCTGTACATCGTCAGTGTCTTCCTCAGCTTCTGATCAGTTATTGTGCTCAGGCAGTCTGCCACAGCACTGTGTCTGTTTAGGGCCACATATGTACCTAATTTGTGTTGTGATTGTGTAACATCATTCCAATAAGTAATGCATTTTTCTTTTTCTTTATTTATAATTTGGCTTGGTTAAATGCTGAATTGTAGTGTAACTGCCCCGAGGCTGGCTGGGGTTTGTGATGTCACGGGGTGAAAGGTCAGACAGCCTCAGGACGAGTTGGCTGAGGGGACTCCTCTCTATGTTCAACTCTCGGCAGGCAAGAGCTTTGTAATGATAAGAGGTAGGGTCACTATTTTTAATATAGCTCCAGAGTTTGAGAGATCTTTTTTGGATGTTTAGAAGTAGAGGAAACTGTCCTCATTCAGCCTCACATGCAGAGTTTGGGGTTTTCCTTTGTACGTGAAGGATGCTTTTGCAGAACTCCGCATGCAGGATTTCTATTGGATTCTTGTTCCGTTTTGCCATACAAAGCAATCGGTTCTATAGCTGATTTAAATATTTTGAGCCATGTCCTGATTGGAATTTGGATTTGAACTGAACATTTGATGGCATAGAAATCCCCTTTTGCCTTCTCCTTGAGTTCCTTCACAGCAGAGCACAAGTTACCTGAGGAACTAATTTGTAAACCAAGGCAAGTATAGGTATGTAGGTGCATTTTATTTGGGTTCCACCTGTTTCAAATGTTGGCTCACTTCTCTGCAATCTTGATCTTTTCTGGAAGGTAACAGTTTTGGTCTTCTTCAAGTTAACTGTCAGGGCCCAGGTCTGACAGCACTGATGAAGAAGGTCCAGGCTCTGATGAAGACCTTCTTCAATAGGAGAC
>JAQFJA010000024.1:2591338-2606310 GCA_029874485.1 Naso brachycentron
TGATTTTTTTCCCTAAAATGCTCACTACTTTATATGTCAACCTTGACTTTTGATTTGTTAAATGATGCCACTTATGGTTGGAGTGGAAAAGATCTGGGCAGATATTGGCCCTCTGAAGTTATACAAGAAAACAGTAGACTTGTGTAAACACATATAAACCATATCAATCTGCAACACAAAATACGTATATTTCATACTGCCTTTGTTATACAACATGATTCATATTTCTAGCATTAAATATAACAATTACACGCATTAGGATTTTCGACAAGACGGCAGTGTTTGTAGTCCAAACTTAGAGCCAATCAGCTCTCTGATCAGGCGATAGTCAGGCATTTCCCATCATTCCCTGAGGCTTGCAGCCGCTTGCAGTCGGTGGGGAGCAACTGCGCCGCCTGGCTCAGGCGCCTCAATCTCGTGAGGTTATCGTTGCAGGCGCATGCATGACGTCAGAGCAAGTTGGGATCAAGTCGGCTGAAGTAGGACACAAATCTAACCGGCATGCATTGCGCGCTGGTCGCCGGCGATCGGTTCTGCGCCCGCCTGGCTTATGCCGAACGAGCCTATACATAAAACTTCCTCAAGTGACCTATTAACAGTTCTACAGCAACACTTGAAACAGCTTTTTTCCTGCTTGCAGTCAGGAGACTGCAGTGTGTGTAGCTCCTCCCTCTTTGAACCCTTTCGAATTACGTGGTACCCAATGAAAGGGTGACCAAAATAAGTACGGCACGGTACGGTTATTATTTCCCTTTTGACAATGGAAACACAAACGGGTCTTGAGGTCACATGAAGCCCAGAAGAGGTTTATCTTCTTGCATTTGTGCTGCAGTTAACGTTTTTTCAGGTGGCTGAACAGGTCAGTCGTGTTGACTCAAGTCTCAGGTCTATTCATCACTTGCTTTAAATCCAAAATACTTCAGAGAGTCAGATGATGAGAGACTAGCTCTTCAACCTCCACTCCAGACTGTTGTTTTTTGTTTTCCTGTCTTTAATCTTATACTGTCAACTGCTGCCACAGGTTGTGTGCATGCATGACTCCAAAAAAGTGAAGCCAAAACTTCTCGATCACTCCCTGGTGGCTGGCTGCTTGTTTAGGAAGTACTTGTTTTGATGTAGAAGAGTTTTCCATGAGGCAGCATTTGCATGTGTTGCAGTCCATTATGTTCATATTGTGGGGGGCCAAAATCATGTTCACGGTTCATATTCATTACTTTTGCTCATTATCCTATCTGTTTAAAATCTTGAAAAATATGCTCAAAGAATGTAAGAGTGCCAATAGATTTTTTTTTTTTTAAATTGCAATTTCATAAATCGGTTTTCCCCCCAAAAGAAGAAAAACTACTTGTGACACTTTTTTGATGGTTTGACAGAAAACGTAGCACAGACATTTGAGGTCTCAGAGCTTGTATCGTAGCAGTAAGACTGTGGTGATGCCCCACGTTTCTCTTAAGATGAAATAAGATTAATTGTCTTGTTAACTTGTCATAAAGCACACTGTAAAACTTGACAACTCACCAAAACCGTATTGGTTTGTTATTTTACCATTTCACAACCCCCCCAATTCTGATGGTTAAAATAAAGCCTTATTTGCAGAGTTAAGTGTAAATAAATAAATAATCCTGTCATTAAACTGGCGTCCATTGATCTCAGTGGGTTTCAGTCCAGCTGTGTTCACAGAGAATCTGCTCACCCTGGTTTTAAAGTTGGCAGAGGAAACACAGACACTCGCACAGTGCTCCAAGTTTCCTGACTGAGCAGACTCGGTCAGCCTACAGGGCCACTAGTGGCATGGCTAACTGTGCTAACTAGCTTATGGCAGCTAATAGCTTCAACCCAAAGTAGTAACAACAAAGAGAAGAGTGAGCAGCAGTTCTTTGCGGCAGGTGGCCTTCAGAGTCTGTTTTCATGCTTTGTTGCAGTGAGAGAGCCTCAGCAGATACCTCCCAGATGAAGGAGCTGCAGGACATTTTGGCAGAGGCGCAATACTTCAAGTCCCACCTTAAAGAGAAGAAAAACCATCTGAGGGAAAGGCTGGCTCTTATTTCTGATAAACTGCAAGGTTAAGTCTGCTCCATGGACTGCTGCCTTGGTGGTTGGCTTTCTTTTGTGGAAAGTTTATGTGTTGTACATGTGCCTTCTGCACTTACTTTATGTTTACCTATACTGTGTAAATGGGATGTTGTCAAAGTGCCCCCGCTTCATGCATTGTTTATTTGCTTTGACTATTTACTAATATGTTTACTGAAGTCTGTTTTGTTGTGTGCTTTAGTAGAAACTCACTTTGAATGGGATATTTTCTTCTTCAGATCTCAACACATCACAGTTTCACTGCTGATCCTCTCCAGACGGCTTAAATTCAGCCTAAATATAACTGACTAAATGCTAACATTTTTCAAAGAATTATATAAGAAAAGTTCAGCATGCACAATATATTTTTTACTGTTTCTAAAGAATAAAAGTACCAACAACAGAAAAGTGTTGTCCTGCTTTCTCAAGTAGAAAGGGATTTCAGGGGATGGCCTCCCCTCAACACGCACCCAAACACCGAATAAAGAAAACAAAACATGACAGGAATGTGAAAGAAAAGAAGATGCACTAGTCCAACGTGTTTCTTTCACATGACCACTTTCTCTGCTACAGTATTTATTAAGCTTTAGAATTGTATATTTGCAGTATTATGACAATGACCAGCAGAGGGTGCAAGTGTTCCACACGGTTACAGCTTCAGAATTTAAGAATTAACAGTTACTACTTACAATTACTTAGAAATATAGTACTTACAATATTGTGGAACATTTTTTAATATATAAATGACTGAAATTTACAGTTTGACAAATTGCACCAAGTTTTTTTCATACAAAGATTAGAAATTATATTTGCAGTTGCATCATGTATTGACCACCTTTAATTACCAAGCAAAAACTTTCTTATCACAACAGTTATTACAACAAAGAGTAATGCATGCGTAACAGCAAAAGTTTTTTTGTTTGTTTTGTTTATTTATGTGTGTTTAAAAATGTACATTTTTATCACGTCTATCCCTTGTCATTCACTAAAACACACAAAATTAACATATCTTTTTCCAGCATGATGCTCCTGTGCCACACGGTGCATTCGCTGCTCAGTTTCTGGTTTTTAGGAAATAGTGTGCCATGAAAAAAGTCTTAGCGGAACCTGAACATCTCTTGTGTAAACTTGTTTTACTAAAGTCAGTCACAGTGTGTAAAGAGTAGCAAGAATTTACTACAGATTCCCCCAAAGGCTTTACCTTAAAATGTAAATATACTTGAGCTGAAATATTCAAAGCAATGGTTTCAAGAATAGAGCAAAAAAAAAAACCTGAACATATTTACAACAGGATCAGATCTCAAAAGCTTTCTAATACATGTTTGTTTTTTTTAGTAAAAACAAAAAAAAGGCATTTTTGTTGTGCTGTTTCAGCAACTATGCACTTATGTTCACGCAGTAACTTTTAAATTCATGTGCATGATGAGACAAACATCACATACAGTATTTACATCTATGTCTGCCATAGCTTCTGTCCACTTGAAGACAGAGGTACGCTTAAAATGTATTTCTCCTCATATATCTATGGTGAGGCACTGAATGTCCCGTGGAAACCGTAGGGGATGTTGACAGGCACCGCAGCCCTGCCCAGCTCCTCAAAGGTTTTGGCATCTAAAACCAGAAGGAATGTACTCTTGTCCTGGAGAGGATTAAAGAGGTCTTATTATTGTCACGTTCAGGTTCTTTGTTTTATTTATGTGTCTGCGAGGTTTGTATTAGGCCTGGCTCATGTTGAATCAGCCCTTGGTTTAAATTGTGCCAAACCAGCCACTAGATGTGAAGTACGCAAATGTATGAAGTGGTGACAGAGATCATTTAAAGCAATAATCGACTGAACACCTGATGAGGCATTTCAGGAACCACAGGATCAGTTTTTTGTTTTTTTGTGGATGAGAGGTGGTGTGTATTGGCTTTCTCACTTTTCCTTTTACACAGACACAACTTGCACTTTTGCAATAACACATTTAAGCCACAACAAGCATAATATGGTCTGTTTAGGAAAGAAAAAACATAGTGTGTAATGTTAAACTAACTTTAAATAAAAAAGGGTATCGTGACCTGTCATGTCAGTTTCTTGAAAAGCTTCGTGCTGATGCCATTACAAAATGGAAAATTGTTTGCCCTTATGTGCAGTACAGCCCCTTGTCTGAAAAGTTTGCCTGTGTCTGACTGACCTTATTTGGAGTGATGACCACAGACAAGATAACACCTTCATCCTCCTCTGTGGCATTAGGGGAGGGTACAAAGACCGGTTCAGAGGGATAAAGACCGGGTTGTTCCCACACCTGTGAGAAAATACTGTGGTTACTCATGAGCCAGTTTGTTGCTGTTTGATTTGTCATGTGCTACTCCGATATAAAAGTACTGGAAATTATATACCAGTAGTATAATATATGAAAATATAATCACATCTGAAAGGCATTGACTTGTAGTAAACATAGACTGGAAGTTAGAATTTTTCTCTCTTATTTGTGACAATATTAACACTCCACTGCATTTAAGACCACATGTATCCCCAACAGAAGTCGTCTTTGCCCATCAGGCCCAGGAGAAATAAACTCAGCTTACCTTCATTTGTTTTCTGTGAACGTCCATCTTGATCAGTGTGTCTCCTACAAGATGTCTGAAGCCACAGCCATAGAAGTAACGGTAGGGGTGGGTGTTGTACTTGCCGTAGTTTATCTGAGGAAACTCCAGACCTCCATATTGATGAAGATCCTCCCCATGGAGGTCCTCATGGGTGCAGAAGACCTGCCCAAAGTAAAAGCAACGAGCGTGATGGGACGCAGAGAATATTGGCAGTGCCAGCTCATTTCTGAACTTAACTGTTGGAAAAGTCAATTAAGAATTCCACCCACAAAAAAAAATCATACATTTACAACAAAAAAATAATAAGTAGAGAAATGTTTCCTGTTGGACTGTTTTACAAAATATTAAATGAGTATAAAAACTACAAACAGTAGCGTGACAGCATATAGAGTTCATGGAAAACAGTAAACAAACAGGCTCCATCTTGACATGTCTAGAAAAGACCTTTCCATCATAGACCTGTATGTTGGAAAGACAAACATTCCTTTCTGGATACACCATCGTTTTATCAACCAAAGTCTTTTTGCTGTCACACGTGTTAAAGGCAGGCTTCACAGTTTCCTGGCTTTGTACATACAGATCATATTGGCTTCCTACCTTGTTTTGTGCTACTCTTATAGAAGTGGCTGAACTGTTGGGACGGTTGTTCAGGTTCCGGTCGTAGGGTGTATCGTGGTCCACATTGAGAGGCAGAATGAAACGCCGTGGGAAGACTCTGCACAAGGTGTTATACACCTGATGGGAAAATATGAACACCTGTTCAGCCTCAGCAAACCAACTACTGCTCAGTTTGACCAAAAGCAATGAAAGAATTCCACTTACAGTTTATCAGCCCTGTGCTGAGAGAAGTAGTGCAAGCATGAAAAGTAGAACTTGTTGAGTTTTGACCTTTGCTTGGCTTGCTTACCTCATCAAGAGCTTCTCCAGACTTGCGCAGATTCTGGATTTCGAAGTTAGTGATTGCCTGGCCATCATCTGAAGCGCACATATCTATGATCAGGAAGCCATCCTCCTCGTATGCGTTGATCTGGTGGAAGGTTGACAGTGGCTTGGCAAGGTACTTGATGGAGCTTACCTGGAATGCATGATTGAACAGAGTAATGAAAACAACCCGTAGTTGTTTAATGCAGCCAATGGTACAAACAATGAGGAGACTGCATTTCAGAAAACACGAGGTTTGTGTTTGAGCCTTACCGCTCTCGTCTGCTTGTGAATCAGGTGAAAGATCGTGTTGAGTTTCGGGTCCCAGTAAACTGCATCACTGATGCTTTTCCCTCTCAGCTTCCCTGTAACAATCTTCAGCAGGTTCATCTTGATTGGCTGCTCAATGAACACCACATAGTTCTCAGACATTGCTGTAATGAAAGAGCAAATTCCACATTAGAGACCACAATACATCGATGGGTAGGAAAATAATGCACCCACTTGATGTGATATGAATAAATATAAATATATTTGTACATACATTGGTAACACTTCACTTAAAGCATGCTTCTATAATGCATTATGAACATATTTATAATGTGTTATAATGCACCTATATTCATAGATATAAGCAGGTTTAGGGTTAACCCGAACCATAACCACCTGTTACGCATTATAAATGTGTTCATAATGTGTTATATTGCATTTTAGATGGATGCTTTAAGTAAAGTTTTAACAAAGTATTTATAAATTACAGTCATCTTGGAGTTGTTTTTATAATAAAATTTTACTTCTCAATGCAACCCACAAACTGGAAGTGATGTAGATAGAGGGTACCGACCGAGCCTTTTCAAGTTGTAACGTTAATAAATATGAATCAACTAAACTCTCCATACCTAGTTTTAATCCTACACAATGTTGTCTTTTTCCCAAATTTAAATATGCATACCTCTCCACATAAATTCTTTAACAAAATATAACAAGTATTTGACTAATTAATTGGCTGGAAAGTAAACAGTTCTTATAATCAATTTATCATTCATAATTTATCCAAAAAACTTGAAGTAATGATCAGTGCTAAATAATCGTAAATCTCAAGCTGTAACTTCTCAGGAAGATTTCTTGCTTCTCAAAAAATTGCCTCAGGGTTTGGACTTTTCGTCAGAGAAAACAAGATTTGAGGACATTATCTTCGGCACAAGAAGTGTTTTGACATTTCAAAGTTGAAACAGTTCATATATGGTCAGCAGATTAAAATGAAATATAACTGTTCGTACAGCTCTACACCACCTTCTGTTCACGTCATCTTTGAGTTAAGACTGCTGTGGCTCTCCTGAGCCAAAACCCAGCAACTGAAGAAATGTGACTCAGTGGAAACAAGGAATTTTATCACACTGATGAAGAAATGGAAGTTATTGTGGATCAATCTCATCTGGCCAAAACCTTGTCCTTTAATAAGGTCAGTATCTGGTGTGGACTGTGCCATAGTGTCAGATCACTGCATCCTTTGAGTGGACGTCTTGGTAGAATGCTCATTAAATAATTAAATCAACCTCCTTAAAGCAACACAGATGTCCTACGACTGCTCTGCCTCAACTCTGTGATTCACAGAGGTTCCTGAAAGCAACATGAAGGTTGCCTGCAGTTAGTTGTCGAGGACAGCTTCGCTAAATAAAAGGCTTCAGACAGACAGAGCAGTCGTAGGACATCAGAGGGAAAACCAGGAGGACATTTTCTCTGTAAAATATGACCTGATTTTACTAAAGTTGCTGTTTAGTGGGACATATTAATGTGTATCATTTAGTTTCATTTTATGAAGCCAAGGGTTGCGGTCAAAGTTATAGCGTTGCTTTACAGTCGATCTAAAGTCAAGGCTCAAGTGTAAAGACAAATAAGTACTCTGATATGAGTGTGACAACTTAAGCTCACCGAAGCTGTGGTAGTAGGATGGTTTGGTTTTGTCCGCTGAGGGAATAGAGCACAGCACTGTGGCTCCCTCCAGGGTTTCCTCAGCTGATTGCTTGGTCGGTGGAACTCGGATGATGTTGTAGTACGCCCCTATCAACACAGAGACAATTATTTTGTTGCTTAGGTTCATCAAACATGTTTCCGAGTCAGGGCTGTTCTGATCTCTTGTCTTAATGGTAAATGGACTGTGTTTATATGGCGCTTTTCTAGTCTTTCAACTACGCAAAGGGCTTTTACAACACAGGTAAACATTCACACACATTAAGAGCAAGGTGGAGCCAACCTGCTCATCAGGAACTCATACACAAACGCATTTACAAATTGGGGTTCAGTATTTATGTAGACCAGAGGAGCCGGGGATCAAACCACTGACCTCTGATTGGTAGGCACCTACTGAGCCACAGCCATCCCACCAATCAATATACAGCCTTCTCTGATGCTGTGCAATGTTGTTCCAAATCAGTCAGCATTTCTCGTACCTTTAGTGGTGTAGGAATTTCCCATGTTGTACGTTGTTCCATCAGGCTCAGTGTGAGGGTGTGCAGTCGCTCCATTCACAGCAATGAATTTTCTCCAGTCCACCTAATAGGTAATAACAAATAGTCAAGTCAAACTTTAATTTATGCAGCACATTTAAAAACAAAACAAGTTGACCAAAGTGTTTTACAGAAACGACAGTCAGACATAATTTACGGTAAAAGACCATTTCAGCAGAACATAGAAATATAAAAAGACAATAGAAAGGCCTGTATAGACCCACAGATCAGCAAAAAAGAAAAAGCAAGAAAAAAAATCACTTATGAAGATAAATTCATTTAGGAATCCCCAGGAGCCAAAGAAAAAAGGAGGATCTGAAGCTGTGATTTGACTGGTCTGATGTGGTGGGGCAGTTTGTTCCAAAACTTGAGACCCATAACAGAGCGTGCTTTATGTTCACCTTTAAGCTTCTGCTGATCCTGAGGGATGACCAGAAGGGTTTGGTGAGAGGACCTGAGTGGTCTTGGTGGGTGTGGAGTTAAAAGATTTGATAAATAAAAGAGGGCCAAACTATGGAGGGCTCTATAAATGGATGGTAACATTTTAAAATAAACCCTAAAATTGACCGGGAGCCAGTGTAGCCAGCAGCCAAAGTTAAGTGTAAAGATCTGGATAACAGTAAATAATAATTATCATTATTTATTATGATATTTTAGGATTTTATATGGCTGCAAATCGTTCAGTGAGGAGTGATGGTAGCTGACAAGCCTGCTATAAATTCAGAGCAATATTTTACTCCTGTATGACTTGTCTTAGCTATCAGGTAGCATCAGTAAAAGCTGCCTGCATATTTACCAACAATACCTTCATGTCTTACAACTTATGTTACCTTTTTAGTTGCCTCTAGCGTCTCAGGGTCCACCTTGTGCATTGCATTGGTTTCAGTGCTAACATAATAATCACCTTTGTAGGTAACAAAGCTCACATTAGCATTATCTGTGGGCCCTGTAGGAGGAGAAGAAGGTGCCAGTGTGAGTGACAAAGAACAGGATGACCACAGCAATGACTCACTGTTCACTCGTGTTCTGTATTTCACATACCTCATAACTAAACCAAACGTTTTATGGAAGTTTACGTTCATATTTTGTAGTATTTTGCTCCATTAAAAGGGTCTGGTTGCAGTTCATAAACGCAGTAAATACTCACTTGGTAATTCAAATCTTGACAGGAAGCACCGAAAGAAGTTTTTACAGGGGTCCGGCATGGTGATGGTGCCAAACTCTGACACTGTGATGCGGTTGAGCTCCGTGTTGGCTTGGTAACTGTCACTGGACAGAAAGCGGCTTTTGTAAGTCACCCTACCATTGGATATTTTGAACTGGTGTAGAAGAGCCATCCCATCAAACCAGTGATTGAACCTGGTAAGAATGAGGTGAACAGAAGAAGGAATTAGCTTTGGGATCTAACGGCTGCAGTAGAAACAGATTTTACAGTTTACTTACTTCTGGTTTCCGAACTCAAACTTTCCAGGCCCATTTCTCAAGAAGTTCCCATTGATCCACTCTGGGATTTTGCCGGTGATGTCAGTGCTGATGGGCTCTGGGGTGTCCTCCACCGAGCTCACAATCTTCTCAATGCAGGGCAGACCATGCACGTCTGTGAAATGTTTGATGGACTTCCTGGACTTGGATTTTTTGAGTGCTATAAAAAAATATGACAAATTCTATAAAGCTGCAAATCGCAGTCTCACTTATTTACACACAGGACAAAACAAGGGACATTACAATCACTAGAGAAAATAATTATTTTTATGTCAAATTGTGCAAATTGGTCAAAACTAATGTTTACCTTTGACATTGCCCAGTTTATGTGTGATAGCATTCATGGCTGTAGCTTTGTCTCTCGAAGGTAGCGGAGTCGAAGGCGCACACAATCCTCCTGTGGCTCTGGTGTTTCTTTTGGACTGGCACTGAGCTTTATACTGTCCTCATGGCTGTGACACTCCCTCGTAACTCTCAGACAAATAGGCAAGAACGCAGCGATTTCATGCTTGTAAGCCTCTCAAAACAAGAACATTGTGATCACAAGATGATACAAGTGGTGACTTATTCAAGATAATTTCTTGATTTTACTGTCAAATGGCAAGGTCACTGTGGCAGCACTGTTCAGTGTAAGACAAGAGGGTCTTTACTTCACATGGCAATTCATTCTTCAGTTCACAAGCACATGTATTGAAAAAGAAAAGATGGAAAGGAGATGAACTTGTATAGGGAGCTGGAAGGAAATTGTGTACAGAATTACGTAGTCAGCCTGGTTTTAATTTTGTTATTTAAAAAAAGGAGTATCAATGAATCAGTTTTGGGGGATTTATGCAGACATCTTATTTAGGACTGGTGTGGGCTGGATGAAATTTCTCAGAAGGGTGTTAAAGTCGCCACTTAGCAGTCAGTTGGTGACTTGTTGTTTCCACTGAGTGATACAGTTCGGTTTAGTACAGAACAGTAACTCTAGATCTGGCACTGCAGACGCTCTGCTGCCGTCTTGTGCTGCACAACGTAAGAACACTTAAGGGCGCTTTTCTCTTCAGGTAAAAAATAGGCCTATTTCTCTGGCATAAACCAGTAGAACTTCATGTGCATTTTATGAAGTTTTTAAAGAACCAGTTGTTACTAAAGCATATGTCATTGTGAAAGAAAGGCAAACTCAGATGAGTTATTGATGATGCGCAGACATTTTACCACCGTACATGTACAATATGTATGTGTGACAAATAAATCTTCTTCAAGTTGTCATTTTGACATTTAAGGTGGTCTGATTAATTCATGGTGTAGGCCTAATCATTTACTGAACAACATGTAAGGAAACATTCCACCTTAAAAGATGTATCTGAGCAGCTCAGTGAATGAAATGATCCTTTTTCACCAGTAACGTTAAACTTATGACAAAGATTCAACATGAAAATACAGCAAAGCATCCTTTTGTTTTAGTATCATGTTTTAAAATGTTACAGAAACATTTCAGTCTGCGTTTCATCTCCACACAGATCATCGGTTCATCATATAACTTTCTCCCCGGAGTGACGGCGTGAGGAGTCGGGCTGCTGCAGCGAGCGGACCAGCAGGTCTAACACATGAGCTGCAGCTCCTCACAAGTCTGAGAACTTTGTGACTGATTTACAAACGAGCGTTATTTGGATAAACCGACTACATATTTGAAATCTACATGGTAACATTCTAAATCCTAAAATATATATAAAACTTAATGAAGTGATATATTAACAGTTCTACAACAACACTTAAAAACAGTTTTTTGTCTGCTTGCAGTCAATGGACGGCAGTGTGTGTAGCTCCACCTTTTTCGGATCCTTTGGGACTGCTTGGTACCCCAATGAGAGGGTGACCAAAATAGATACGGCAAACTACGTTTTTTTTTTGTGTGCTCGACAGTGGAAACGCAAAAAATGCGTCCCGTATTGCATCAAAACGAAACGCACATTTAATGGAAATGGGGCTTTAGCCATAACTTACAGTGCTTAATGAATGCCCCCACTAATCCTCCACAACACATGACTGAATTCATCTCAAAATGTCATTGTAACCAAAAGACGTCTATCAAACAATACTGGAGCAGAAACATAATCATTGATGTTTAGGGAAATGAAAATGTTTAAGATTTATATATGATATAAATAATATTCACTCTGGGGAAGAATAAGATGATGTATGTATATAGTGTGATGGTAAGGATGGTACTACTCTCCAGTCTGGTAACTTAAAGGAGAAGTTTGTTTTTTTGCACATTATTAAGCCTTCTTATAAGAACATATACGATCATATACAGTGTTCTACAGCATTATTACAACAACAGGCGCACTCCTGAGAGCTGGGGATCATTGCTGGCACCACCATAGCTGAAAACCACGGAGGAGCATGAGCACTCTGACAAAAAATACAATGAAGGCTCATTTTAAAAGCCGTGAAACTCACCGAATGTTTAGTGGTGTCCTCTCATGTATCGACACTAAAACATGAAGCTAAACACCAATATATGACCTGGAAGTGGCTGTTTTTTTGTTTCGTGAAGCAGCTGAAAAAGACAGTGAGGGTTTGGGTTAATAATCCGTGTTTAGTTTTGTGTTTTAGTGTTGGTACATGAGAGGACCACTAAACATTTGGTGAGATTGATGTCTTTTAGCTTCACAGCACTGAGGATGCAGAGATTTCCACTCAGCCTACCCAGGGGTGTTTTCACTACAAGGGAACTACAAAATCAAACTGAGAGAGTCAGCGCAGTCATATGTCCTGTCTCCATCCCTCGACATGTAGCTCGTCCTCTCAGGAGCAAAGTCAAGGAGAAGCTCGATCAGATGGATGGGGGTTATAGCCTGAGAGGAACCAATCTCGGAACCCATTGGCTGCATTCACCATCTGACTTCCGGTGAACAGCGAAACAGCCTCTGGGGGCAAGCCCCAATATTCTTGGGCTTCCGTTGGAGGAGGTGAATTTCCATTTCCGACTTCCTTCTCCGCGTGCCACTCGCTGTTTACAGTCCGACTGTTTACAGTCCAACACAAGAATGGAGTTGGAGTTGAGAGACCACATCTACCAGCGAATCTTTTCACAAGTAGCCAGTTTACACACCGTTAACAGTTATCAGTCCGTCGTTAATTACTTCAAAAGCTTCAAAACCAGGGCTTTTCCAGTACCGAGATCGCCCTACCTTGCCTACAAACCAGAGAAGAACCTACTGACTGGTGTGCGGGCATGGTTTCCCTTGTGAAGCCAACAAGGAAACTGCAGTCCTCTGAATGAATGATAGGGGAAACACTATTGTACAGGTACATTTCACAATTTACTCTGGAACAAGACAGCCAAGAGGAGAAAAACCCAGATAATAAATAACAAGCTACCATCAATTCCGTGATGGATATTTGTGTTATGAGTGTACTAGGTGGGGTTACCAGATCTAGAAGATCTATTAGATGATAGATAGGTAGATGTAGGAGTAGGTGTGTTGGTGGGGGATGCTTTGAGGAGAAAAGGCCATGCTTGAAGTGTGGCAGACATCTTTGTCTCCTCTCTGTCTTGTACCTCTTGTTTGAGGCACACACTGAGACCGAAGTTGATTCAGCACAGTCCTCCCCACTCTAAGCAGCAGTTGTGGTAATTCAAAGTACCTGAGATAAGACATGGCTTCATACTGTTGTCAGTCTGACAAATGTTATGACATTTACTACAACATTTGATAGTGGCATTAACAGGATTATTTGTCTAGACTCGGTGAAATTGCCTAACTCAGCAGAATAGCTGACATCAGAGGCTGTGAATGTGTTTTTATGATGTTTGCCATTAAATGTAAGGATGTGTATGTTTAATGCTTGTCTAATGTTCTTAGGTTTAAAGTGACCGCTTAGTCCAAATTGTTTTTGGAGGGCACTCATCCCTGAGGCTGCTTGGACTGTGTGAACTTCAATTTTTGGTATTTATTGAGCTGCAAATGTGTTTTTCTTTGCATGCCATGAAATGTTAGTCACATACTTTGATGATGGTGGTTTGTTACTTGATTTAAATTTTTTTGGGGGGGGCTTTTGTGCCTTTATGTACAGGATAGCTGAAGAGTGGACAGGAAACAGGGCAGAGAGAGGGGGAATGACATGCAGCAAAGGACCACAGGTGAAATCGAACCTGGGTCCGCTGCATGAGGACATAGCCTCTGTATATGGGGCGCCTGCTAGACCAGCTGAGCCACCGGGCGCCCCCTTATGAATAGTATGTCCCATATTCTCCAAGAGTTCCCCCTCAATCCTAAACACTGGACCTTTAACATGTATCACTTTGGTTGAGTGGAACTATTATAAAAAACAAGAAAAGGACAATTTTTGAAGTTTTCTCTGGTTAATTTAGTCCTGCACATGTTCGACAATAATCCTGTCCACATCGAAATCTGTGCAGTTGTATTTAGAGTGAACAGTGTTAGTATTGCATTGAATTCTTTACAAAAATCAACTGAAGTCGATGCTTCTCCACTATCCATCATTATACACAAACAGCTGTTTTACTCAGGAGTCTCACTGCTCCAGAAGTTGACTTATAGGCAGCTTGATATCTTTATATATCAGTCTAACACAAGTAGACTGAAATACTTTACTCTTGATGTGTTGACTTTTATGTGTTTTATGTAATACTGATTTTGGTGATTGCAGTTGTTTGTGCCCTTTGCATGTAGCCATGCTGTATTGCCCCTGAAGGAGGTTTTGTGTTGTCCAGCCCTGCTCTGATTGGCCCATACCAATCACCTGAGTGACAAACTATGCCTGTATTTCTTGCTCTGCTTTGTAATTGTGATATGATAATGCCCAATCAAGATCTCTGTTAGTTTTAAATGTTGCTCAGTTAAAAAAAAAATATTGGCGCTATTAAAACAGTGTGCATATATTCTGTCTGACTGGTGCCTCCAATAATGTCAAAGTCCACCTCTATGTAAAATTCACTTTCATCTGCTGATAATGCTCATAAATCTCGGTTTAACATTTGCCTGCTTTTAGTTTAGCACCTGCATCTGGTGGTTTTGGATGTGTGTGCATTTGTATGAGTAAAAACATGAGACCTCCAGTGCACATACTCCGAGAATTTCCGTGATTTTTTGTGGGGGCAAAAACATCAGACAGAAATTGTTCAAAGCAGAGCATTTCTATGTATTTTACAGTCTGGTCTGGAGTAAACTGTTTAAAAAGCTATTCCCTCCAGTCCAATCAATTCGGACCCCTTCACTGAAGAAGCTGACCTTGACAATCCAGTGACAAATGATTGTTGTGACAATCTTTGACCACTTGATGGAGACAAAGTAAAACATATGGCCAAATCAAAGTTTAAACTCTGCAACTGTTGCTTTTAGTCTCCGTCTAATTGGATTGAACTACTTTCCTGTCAAAACTCTGAAAGGG
>JAQFJA010000024.1:2678964-2690259 GCA_029874485.1 Naso brachycentron
TCATTCAGAAATGCATTTCTTTTCCTCCCAGTGAATTAATTTGGTCTAGTTGTTGTTGCTTCCAGAACTTCCTTCGACTGCATATGCTTTTGCTTATCACTCTGTTCTGAGCAAACAGTATACACTGTAATGCACAATAACAGAACAGAATGTGTTTCTGCTGGAAGCTGCACCTCATTTCCTCTATTTTGGTTTAAAAAAAAGCACTTGATGGTCCTCCTGAATCTGCCTGAATGTTTTGTGTACTTGAATGCAGTCACAGTGTTTGATGTTTGGAAGTAGTCGGTGTATCTAATCAAGTATCCCGAGAGTGTACGTGCTGACTCGCACACAGACAGAGATACTTTTCTGGAATCATAACAATAAGTTCTTAAATAATCAACAGAAAGTTGTTTAAACAACAGTTGGACAAGTGTAAAAATGATTACAGATGTAGAAACAAACCGAAGTTGGAACCAGTCAGCTGCAGTTCAAGTGGTGTTTTGATTTGATATATCGAGTTCCAGACAGAAATCAAGATGCACTGACTCGAGAAAATATTTCAGATTCTTGATTCTTTCCATGTTTAGTTTTAGACTTGGGTGACTGAATTCGATCGAAGTTCTTCTTGCATGGTTACTGAATATGGCCCGTCAGACTGAAGCCTTAATAAAACCACAGTTGTTCCTTTGATAATGATGGAGCCCATTGCCCTCTTGGGAAATGTCAGTGGGTGGGCAGTTCTCATGTCTGTGTGGAACTCCTGAAAGTTATGACTGTATTTTTGTTTTGATATTGATTGTGAAGTCTGGCACTTAAAATAGACAGGTATGTGCCTTACTTCATCATGTCTAATCAATTGAATTTGTCACAAGTAGACAGAAGGAGTTAGCTGTAGGGACATCTTGGGGATGATGGGACAAGGGTCCAATTGATGTATCGGTTTACCGATATTATTGGCCAATATCGGCCTATTGCAGATATATCAGTATATATTGATATTGGCATATTTATTCTCCGATAAGTGCCGATATTAAAACTGCTTTTAAGGCTGAAAAAAAATACTTGGACTAGTGATTCAAAATGGTGTAATCACTCATCAATTAATCATCATAATTTGTCCAGCAGAGGGTGGTCCCTTATTTAATTGGTCATAAGTGAAATGTTTACCGTTTGGAACAATGATGTTTGGAATAAAACTTGTTGGATTTTGTGCCTCCATTACATATCTTCTTCTATTTGATAACCACATTCGTATATTATATATTTTTTTAAAGATACTTTTTGGGTCTTTTGTGCCTTTATATACAGGACAGCTGAAGAGTGGACAGGAAACAGGGCAGAGAGATATATTGGCCGATATATCGAATATTGGAATTTTCTTACTCCCTAATAGCCTTATCGGCATCAGCCCTGAAAATCCCATATTGGTCAGGCCCTAGATGGGACAAAGCATGACGCATTCAGTCCATTTCTCACTCTGGGTAGGTTCTTACAGTCTGAATGAGAGTTTAGTCTCCTTTCCCAAACGGCTCCGCTCTGCTTCCTTGTTTGTTTTATTGTCTTTGATTTCTGTGGTGTGGTAAATGTTGTTCTGCTCAGTTACCAGGGAGCTATTTTATCCCTCCTATGTACTTGCTATCCAATCTAAAAAAGCATTATTAGAAAGAACACGTAGGGAAACTGAACAGCACGATGGCCAGTGTAATTATATATTCATTTAATTTTTTCGGAATATTTCCAGGCTTCAGCCAGTGCCACTCTGGCAGCTGAAGCAGCAGGAGAGGGTCAGGAAGAGATAACTGTAGCAATGAAGAGAGATTAGGAGAGAAGGAGGAGGGAGAAAAGCAGTGAGGGTAGAAGCAACAGTTCAGCATTTGGCAATGAAAATATTTGCAGTGGTGCACCTTAACAATGGTGTACTTTAAAGGAGTTTGTTTTTTGCACATTAAACCTTATTGTAAGGATATTTACGATCATATACGATGTTCTACAGTGGTACTACAAAGAGCAGTGCGACAGAGTTGGAGCTCATTGCTGATGTCACTGCTAGCTGAAAACAACAGAGGCTTAGTTTTCGACAGTCTGCCGAAAAAGGTCGTTTTAAAAGATGAAACAAACACAGAATTTTTTGTAGTGTCCTCTCATGTACCGACACCAAAACAGAAAGTTGAACAACAGCTTCAGTGATTGTCTCGCCTTTTCAATTACCTTTTTCGACAGCTTGTTGAAGACCTTGATATGCCCCTCCACCTCTGCTGGTTTCAGCTAGCGGTGATGTCAGCAATGAGCTCCAGCTCTCATGACTTTTTTCCGTCAGCAATTGCCTGAAATAATTTAAAAATTAAACTACGTGACCTATAGATAGACTGCTCTGTCTGTGTGCAGCCTTTTATTTTAGTGGAGCTGTCTCCAAGAATGACCAGGCAGCATGACTGCAGGCAGCCTTCATGTTGCTTTCAGGAACCTCCGTGAATCGCAGAGTTGAGGCAGAGAAGTCGTGGGACATCAGAGGGAAAAACAGAGGACATTTTTTATAAAATATGACCTGATTTCACTGAAGTTGCTGTTTTGTGCAGTGTATTAACGTGCATTGTAAAGTTTCGTATTTCAAAGGCATAGGTCACGGTCAAAGTTGCACAGTGTTGTTTTAAATGATATTAATTAAGCTTTTTATTAGTTGTAGACATCTAAGTCTTATCAAGCAGAAGCACATCTGCTGTGTCTTTATCCAGTTATATTCACATCAAGTCACTAAAGAAAGATGCTAATAAATGGTCCTGTGTTCCCTTAGACACCTGGTCTACTGCATATTTGATCTTCTGCTGGAGTTCCTGGTTCCTGAAATACCTGAGGAGAACTTCCAGAGGAACCTTTTGCAGACCCTCTCCAAGAACGCAGACAAGCTGCTGGCGTGAGAAGAAACCATATGGGAACATCTACAATTACAGCTGTAGTTTTCTGTCATCCTAACTGATCATTCACCACCGATAATTTGCTGAAAAGCAGTCAGGCAGAGAGCATGCTCCTGTTCTAATAATGTTCTGTGATGAGAGTGCACGTGAATGTTTCTGGTGAGACTGAATATGCTCTGTCCTCACTGTAAAGATCTTAAGTCCCTCAGGCCGGGCTCTAGTTACGTGTTTATGTACTCACACGAGGCTTTTGAACATGGTGTCCCATGTAAACACACACTTCAACCCAAAGTACATTTGAAGCAGCTTTGATTACATGAGAGCACCTGGTTTGTGTTTAATCTCAGAACACAACTGGCGCGTTGTTCAGATCTAAACATGTGGCAAAGCTTCCTTCAATCTCCACCTCCCGCCCATCCCGCTCTGGAAACTCTCCAGCTTTGACTAAACTCACTTCAGATGGTCTTCACACTCTTCCCTCATCCCATCTTACAGTTTTTGATTAGTGACAACACACCTGTTGCTCTACTTTGGAGAAGCAGGATTTTTGCCCCATCTGTACCCCCATATGAATCTAAAGTGCTGCACTCTATTGGGATTTTGCATCACTGTCTGTATTCTCTATTAAGCCATTCTCCAACATCCCACTGGCTCTTTATAAAGCCACACATGTGATTCTGACATAAAGTTAAGCTGTCCATCCTAAACCTGAGCCTTCCTGAGGGATCATATGTCTCTGGTAGTGTTTTTTTTTTTTAACCTGCATGTGTCCAGGTGTAGGAAAGTAGCTGTAGTGAAGTGTGGAGAAGAGTTGGTCATAACATGTTTCACAGACTTCACAGATGTGTCACAGTTCTTTTAACAGGCCCCTTTGAGAATTATCTGTGCAGTTAATGTCTAAATCATAACAACTGGGCCCCACGAAAACAGTTATATAAAATGTGTAGGAATGGTGTTGGCCCCGGTCCATAACATTGTAAAGCAGTGAACTGCTGGGCTCTCTTCGTAATTAAAGGTGGAGTCAGTAGGATTTGTTTGTTGTGGCTTGTAAACACAGCATTTAAATTGGCCCCTCCTCCTGAGCTCAACACCTCCAGAAGTATTGAAACTTAGTGTGTACCACGTGTACTGCCAAAGTGTTTGTACCTAACGTTGCTCAGCAAGATATGAAGGAATATTACGTGTTTTTTAATGGAGAAATTGATAGTTTAGCAACTAGTGCTAGCACAAGCTAACAGCTGTTGTTCGGCACCTACCTGTCCAACAGAAAGCCAGCCAACTCCGCATCGCTCTTCATCAGCTTCTTCTTCAGTGCTTGGAAGCAGCTGAAAGCCAAACCAAGGTTCACTCGCGCTCTGGATTGACTTTTATCCACTTGCTGTTTCATCTCATAGGAGTATGTTTCCTTTTCTTCGCTGTCCACATCCGTAATTTTCTCCTGTCTGAAAGGCGTCCAGTCGATGCGTCCCAGTTTCACCTGCGCGTAGTCATTAGCTGGTGGAACTATGCCACCATGCCCAGTCTCATATCGAGCAGGTCCACAGTCAGCCAAAACATCAAAATACAGGCAGAGGGCAGCATGTCTGCATGCACAGACACCGCCACATATTTAAAGAAGTGATGACTGAGCAGCATTACTTCTGAATAAGTCTATATTGTATATGTTATATAATAATATATATGTATAATAATATTCAGTTGGTCGCTTGATAGCCGCTGGCAGTTTTGCACATTCAGTTGAAGTCGTGGGGATACACCGTTACCGCCCTCTAAAGCCCCTGAAACACACCCAAATAACCTTCAGCACGCTCCGTCTGCGTGTTGTGACCTGCATATTAACTACGCTATAGACACATTGTTACTGTGGGAGCGAGTAACCAAAGAACTGCTTTTCTGGGCGAAGTGACACAGCACCTGGGTCACAGCGCCTCGGTTAGTCGAGGTTACTACCAGTGTGAATGTGGCAGTCACCACATGGTCACAGCATGTAGACGGAGCGTTTTGAAGATTCTCGGTTGTGTTTTAGGGACTTCAGAGGGCGGTGATAGTGTATCCCTACTACTTCCATTGAACATGCAAAACTGCCAGCAGAGATGGCTATCCTACTAAACACACAGAGAAGGTAAAGGCATCTATGTTGTTGTCTTACGTAGGGATTGTGGATGATAGGCTAAACCCCCAAAATAGCGCAGTTTTCCTTTAAAACTTTGGCTAATTACATAGAAGCATAAACGTTTACTTTCAGTGCTGTCTCACCATACTGATATATTTGTATTAATTTGTTCATGTATTTAGTTGTCAGCCTGAAATTTCCAGCACTGCTTTAGCAGAAAAAACATTCCCTATGAAACTGCTGACTGTACGTGATGTGGAGCCAATTCAGTCATTACAGCAGACGTTCACAGTGAATCTGAAGCAGCTACATGGAATTTAGCCATCATCCATGTTTTTAAATTTAAATCTGTGAAATTCCCTCTGTGTCATGTCCAAAAGTCATGTCATGGGTATTATGACATTTTTTCCAAGTAGAACAAAAAAGTTATTGACATGTACCCCAAACGTTACCAACTACAGCTTTAACTGATTGCAAACAATTTTTAGTAGCTAATAAGCTGGTTCATGTTTTCCTCCAGTAAATTGGTTAGGGAAGTTGGCAAGAGCTGCTCTTTAAAACGACTGTGGGGTATTGATGCAAACAACGTCGAGCTGCTGTTACAGCCCCTGCGTGTTTGCTGTTCTGTACACTTTAACCTGACCTGAACTCAGTGCAAACTCTGTTGGGTAAAACTGCTGAGTGTCAGACTAACGTCAGCCTGGTGTCTGATCACCAATGCTTTGGTTAGTCCCCCCCCCGTGCGATTGTTACTAATTGATTGGTTCCCCTTCATTTTTCTCAGCATGCATAATTGTCTTTTTCAACTTTCAAGACAAAGTTCTGTCCTACTGAACGAATCAGTTCAAGAACTCATATCTGCATTATTGGGTTCGTCTTTTGTTCTCGAATTTTCACCTTGTCCCTTTAGAAACCATCAGGAGAAGTTTGTTTTTTGCATGTAAAGTCTTATAATAAGTATATATTTCTGATTATATGTGATGTTCTCTAGCATTATTATGACAAACAGCACTGTTCAGAGAGCTGGAGCTCATTGCTGACATCACCGCTAGCTGAAAAAAACGGAGGAGCATGTGCACTCAGACAATCGGTCAAAAAACACAATAAAAGATGTGAAACTCGCAGAATGTTTAGTGGTGTCCTCTCATGTACTGACACTAAAACATAAAGCTAAATATCGGATATGTAACCGAAACAAACAGCCGTTTCTGGGTTATATATTTATGTTTAGTTTAGGCGTTGGTACATAAGAGGACACCGCTAAACATTCGGCAAGTTTCATTTCTTTTAAAATGAATGTTTCATTTCTTTTAAAACGAGCGTTTATTGTATTTTTGGATGGATTGTGTACATGCTCCTCCGTTGTTTTCAGCTAGCGGTGACGTCAGCAACAGCCTGGAGCTCTCAGGACAGCACCAGTTGTCAAAGTAATGTTGTAAAAACATTGTGTATGATCATAAATAGCCTTAATATGAGGCTTAATGTGCAAAAAACAAATTTCTCTAAAGGGAAGTTTTAGTCTACATTCCCTTTAAACATATTGTTGAAGGCTTTTTGCACTTTTGTAAATCTTGCCTTAGCATCATCATGCCTTCATGGTGGAAACACAACAAGTTAGTGCATATTCTGTAGTTATACAGACAATGAAAACTATTGTACTTTACTAATAATATCCCCTGTATGTTACAACGCAGTTCATTATTCATATAACCATGCGTAACCCTGATGTCTTAACACTGACTGTCTTAAAATATTGTAGAGTGTATCTTTCATTGCAGCTGGCCAGACACATGATGAAATCCAGAGTCAATCAGAGTTTCTCGGCTTTTTCTGCCAACAGTTTATCATGCCAATATGTCATCACTTAAACTGAGAGAAGCTGTTATGTGAATTGTATTACTGCATACTTTTGCATGAAGTCACCTCCAATTGGGTAATACTCAGACTGACAAATGCAGTATTGTTTTCCTTGGAAATTCATCAGACATCAAGCATGTCTTGTTCAACTGCATCTGCATATTCATGAAGTCGTGACTTTCTGACGATAAGTTTGAGAAATGTTACATTCCAGTTTCTAGTTTATCTTTGTTTTGCACTTTTCCTTGGTTTCCTTTCTGTTTTGTTGACTTGTGATTCAGCCTATTTATTAACTATTTATTTGCTTGATTTACTAAATTATGTCTTCTCTGAATTCCGTCCATTGAAGAGTGATTAAGGTGCCTGTGCTGACAGTGAGGAACGCCCTCTGTTGTGCTTTTAAGTGGATTTTGCCTTACAAGGTGACTTGATGAAGTTTGGCCTGCCTGTCATGCAGTAATACAGCTGCAGCGTATCTGACCATGCCTTAGTAGAACATTTAATCACCCATTTCACATAGATAGCTGTCTGTAGTGAAACTGTTCTGCTTAGTGTGGCGAATTGTGCTCAGTGTTAAATCTGTTGCAGGTATTTGTTTTGAAGTGATTGTGAAATTACTAATAATTCTTATATCTAATGTTGCCTAATGCTGCCTCCATGACAGAAAATATTTGTCCTGTGTATCATTACAACAAGATCATTTACTTAACCAAGGTCCTTCTCATGTTTTAATATAATATATGTCTTGTCATTACTTTATCACTTTGTCAAATATGTTGTCTTTTACACAAAATCAATTTATCTGATTAGAAGAAGAAATATATCATGTTATAAGACAAGTTTGTAAATTGTCATAAGAAGAAGATCCAGTCACACACCATGTTTACATGCACACAAAATTCCGGTTATTGAGCTAACCCCACTCACGGTCAAACGGTCAAACAAGGACAGACTTTTTTTATATGGACGACGAGTGGTAATACCCCCCTCCGCCCCCACCGGAGCGCCCACTATCCAGCCAAAGTATGCATGCGCGCTTTGCCCCGCTAGCTTTCACTGAAGATGCAGCTAATTTCATCTTATGTATGTGCCCTGCTTTTAGCTATTTACAACAACAAATGCTATTGCAAGCAATTGCGCTACTGTTTTACGTGCTGAAGACGAGAGCAACAGGATGAAGGCACCAGATGTTAACTGCAGAACGCGTGCACACCAGCAAACTGTAACTGATAACAACAGTAAATTAATTTTATTCTAGAATTACATAAAATGCTAATCTAAGTTTAAAAATAACTTATTGTGGTAAATAAACAAGTCAAAACAAGCACATGGGACCATTAAGAGTTGTTGTAAAGTTTATCTGATGACTTTAGGCGAACGCAGGCTAACACTTCCCACTGACTACCAGTATTTGAGCTAAGCTAGCAGTAGGCCAGCTCTGCCCATCTCTTCCTTGTTACTGCATGCACAAGCATGAGCACAAGAGCGAGCCCCAGTAGTAACCACGGTAAGGTGTATGAATGTCTGAATAACCTGGTTAAGGTGTAACTCAGCTGTCTTATTCAGGTTTCTCATTACCAGAATGAAGGTTTAATCAGGTAACACTTACAGGATCAAGTTGTTGACATGAGTCACAGCGTTAATGGAATACTTCAGTACCCCGGTCAGTAATCATAACATTGTGTGCATGTAAACATGGTCACTGTCTGAAGAGAAGGCAGCGTAGTAAAGCTGGGACTGTTTATGTTGTCATATTAAGTTGGACTGTTGGGGTGAGATACTCAAGATCCTCATCAGTCTGTCACACAGTTTACACACAGGGAGGCAGTTTTAGCTTTCAGCAACTGTTGTTGTTCCAAGATGTGCAACTAAATGAAATGATAGCAAGCGGTGATGGAGGTGTGATGATGCAAAGTGTGAGCTCGCCATCAGACATTTTATCAAACTTACTTCATACATTGAAACATGAAAAGCTGAAGTCCTGGCAAATCTCTTCTTTTCCTTATATCCATAAATTCATCGACACCCGATTTTTCAGGGTTTTAGTTGTAATTTACTATCTCTGCCCCCTTACGTTTCACCTCATGGAAAAGAGGGTTTGTTGTTTGCAGCTAAAAACCAGAAGTTTGAATAAACAACATGATGTTGTTTTTGCATCACCGGCCCACAAGGTAATGAGTAATGTTGGAGTTAAAGTTATTTGCATTATTACAAATGTCAGTGTGATGGTAAGAGATTTTCTTACTTCTATAAAGTAAGCATGGGCTAACTGCGGTATCTCTGCAGGCACAGACTGGACTTTTGCCTTGTTATAAGAAAATACTTACGTCAGAGCTAAAAACATTTGTTTTAAGGAGATGAGTTGATTTTGTGTAATGATGAAAAGGTTTCCATAAAACAAGATGAAGAATTTGTTACAATGTGAAATGTTTCTCGTAAAAAAAATAAATGTGTTGTGTATAAGGGAGTCACGTCATACTTTGGGCTGTCCAATGATTCAATTTTTTTTTTTTTTTTTTAAATTGCAATTAATCGATGAATTTCAAGTTAATTGTGATTGATAGCATTTTTTTGCATGTTTGAAATTCTGTTTTGCATTTCACAGCAGTTTTTCTGTTTATTTTAACAATGTAAAGCAATTCTTACAAGTGCATCTTGATTTGGAATCAAAAGCCAACTCAAGTATGTCTCATGTGTACGCACAGTTACTGATTCTAAAAGTATATTCAGTGCTAATCTAAAAATAACATAACGTGGTAAATAAACAAGTCACAACAAGCACACGGGACTGTTCAGAGTTGTTGGAAAGTTTATCTGATGACTTTAGGTAGAAGCAGGCTAGCACTTCCCATTGACTACCAGTATTTGAGCTAAGCTAATTAGCGGTGGGTGAGCTCTGCCTGTCTCTTCCTTGTTTCTGCATGCACAGTTCAAAGAATGCTATCTATCTTCTTGTCTGAAACTTGGGAGGGAGGCAAGTAGCCAACAAAGAAAAAAAGGGAGCTATGCAAAAACATATTGTTCATTCTTTTCAATGACTTTCTGTAGGAAGCAACTGCTGCAGCAGCCTAAGGGTGCGTCAAAGGGACAAAACAGCAGCAAGCGATTAACGCAGTTTTTAAAAAAATGCATTAATAAAAAACAGTTTTTTATCAATCATGATTACCACATTCAGTCATAATATGAAAAATATCTTGTTACAAAAACAAAAGGATCTGTTAAAGCAAAATGGTTTCTCTCTGTACCAGAAAACAAACAAAAAAACGATTCAAAAGAAGTTATAATGACTGCAGCAACACGCTGCGTACTTAAAGGTAGTTGTTATGCACTGTGCTGTTGTCAGAACTTCCCATATTTTTGCCACGTTAATTAGACACTGAAGATTATCTGTTTTAGACAAATGTAACATCAAATAGGTAAACTGGCAACTAAATCCTGTTGTCTATCAACTTTGCTCTGTGGTTCACTGTCCATTGTGTGTCTGGTGTTACTATCCTCTGTCACTTGAAAAGACGTGGAGTTGTGTGAGTTACTGCTGTGAATCTGTCGTTTGCTCGCTCAGATTTAGTCAGTCTTTTAAACATCCACTGCTTTTTCCTGAGCATATTTGCAAAACAATAAAGTTCCCAAACATGAGTTATAAAATCTTCAACTGTTGTTCTCACTCATTATTTTCTTGGCCTGAGGTGGGTTATATGTTTTACAAGAGGCTGGTGAGCTGCTCTGTTGTCTTTTATGAGATTTTACTTACAAATTTATCCCAAGCAGGTTTTAACTGTCTGGAGGTTCACCAGAAATGTACTCCGCCTCTTCACGGCCATTTGTGCATACCATATTATAAGTTTTTGCCCCTTTGTGTGGGTGTTTTAGATTTACTATGCTTTAAGCTTCCCCACTGGCCTGAAAACTCTGTCCAACAACAAAAGGTGTATGCATGAAATACCCCATAAAGATCAGGAGCATTTCTTGAAATAGTCTCTGTTAAGCTCTAAGTCTCTAGCAACAAAGTGGCAGGCGGAGGTGTTGGAGGCTTTTCTGAGAAATCCTCTTCAACTGAATTTACAGATAAAACTGTAAGCAGCACATTGGATCAGTCAAACACTGACAGATACAGATAAATACATGTGATGAAACATTCACAAAGATCCATTTTTGGTGGATGTTTATTGAACAAATTTCAGAAAAATATGATTATTCGCTCTTCTGACCTCTTATGCAGCCACATTCAAGACAAACCTTTTTAAAGACCCAATCTAATAAGGCTGAATTTAGTTTATAGCTCCTTTAAGATCAAAATGAAGACAGAGTTTGCAGATGGGTGTGGTCCGACCTGTTTGTACTACATACTCATGTCATGTTTTAATGATTGCTTAGGAGTAGAAACGTTAGCATCTTAACTAGACTCTCAACTCATGGTTCAATTATGTGCTT
>JAQFJA010000024.1:2806426-2826424 GCA_029874485.1 Naso brachycentron
GCAGTTAGGTAAGTTTAAGAAATGAAACTAACATGTAAAAAATCCTAAAGTTTTGGAACATGGCAGCATTACTGTAAGTGTCTGCTGCTCTTTATGCACACAGAGGCGCACAAACAAACAGACATCACCCGCATGCTTGTTTAATAAATATTGTGTTCACTCAGTGCTGCTGTTTGTACATGGAGATTACCTGTATTCTAGTTATGTTATTTCTTAAATTACTGTAAAATAATATTATAGCTGTAAGGCTGTTTTTCTTTTGTGTTTCAGTAATGTCTGTGTTTGCATAGTCCCAATAGTGTGTGTGCACAGCTGTGTGCAACATTATATGTCACCTCCAGGGTCAGTGGGGGTCACCAGTCTCTGGCACCATTATTCAGGGGATCCTGGGCTGGAAAATTGGGAACCCCTGATCTTAAATGTCAAACTATTGCATTAATTACTGAGCATTACAGGTAGAGTTGTTCTGATACTGATACCAGTATTAGAAAATGTTGCCAGTATCGCCAAAAATGCTGGTATGATATTGTCCAGTATGCCAGTCTGTGCATCTCAGATACAAAGTTATTTATTAGCAGCGAAATGGTACCCATTTACTTTCCAATAGCTCAGTTAGCTCTGACTGATGTTACATACCTGAAATCAGTTTTTCTTTGCTGCTCTAAAACAGTACTCAGAAAGTGACACTGTGCTGCCACGGGAAACTACTATTTTTGAGAGCGGCGAAGACGAGCAGAAAGAACCAACAGAGCCAGCAAAATGTTTGCATTCAGCAATATTTAACCATGGAAAGTCAAAGGAGATGTGCATTGAATTGTTCTTTATGCGCTGGTATCAGAACTGTACTTGGTATCGGCCAATCTGTGAGTTTGCGTATCGGAATCAGTATCGAAAAGGAAAAAATGATATTAAAAATCTCTAATTACAGGTAGTCTGGCTTTTCAAATATTGAGAGGGAGCCAAGCTTGTTGCCTTTCCCTGCATCTAATTTGTATTAAAAGCCAGTTTTTTGTTTTTTCTTCCAGATATGGATACAGTGATATTGTTACAATTCCCGTTGGCGCAACCAACATTGACATCAAACAGCGGAGCCACAGAGGAATCAAACATGATGGGAACTACCTGGCTATAAAGAGAGAGAGTGGTGGTTACATTCTCAACGGTAACTTCTCTGTGTCTACGGTGGAGCAGGACATTCCTGTGTTGGGTGCTGTGCTAAAGTACAGTGGATCCTCCACCACACTGGAGAGGATCCAGAGCTTCAGGCAGTTGAAGGAGGCCATCACCATCCAGCTCCTCGCTACAGCTGGGGACGCCAACCCTCCCAAGGTCAAATATACCTTTTTTATTCCAAGAGATGTGACCTTTAACAAATCCAAGGAGAAGAAGGACTCGTCACCCTCTTTGCATGTGATCCACCCTTTCGGCGTGCCTGACTGGGTGTTGGGGGAATGGTCGGAGTGCTCCAAGAGCTGTGGCTCCGGATGGTCCAGGAGGAGTGTTGAATGCCAAGACAGTGCAGGCTTTCTCTCTAACCAGTGTGACAAAGACCTAAAGCCCATAGACATTAAGGCTTGTGGGGATCTGCCATGCCCTATATGGCAGATGGGACCATGGTCCACCTGCTCACGAACTTGTGGCCAGGGGGAACGCCGTCGCAGCATCTTTTGCATAGACTACACTGGGAAGACTGTTGAGCCTGACATGTGCAATCAGAGCAAAATCCCAGAGCCCGTATCTGGAGAATGTTTCAACCCAGAGTGCTTATGAGGAACATGAGTACAGTGAACTTTCCCTGTTTGGTCTGACTGCACTTACCAACCATGGATGGATTTTAAATGGGCACACCAGGCACAGGCCTAGGGGCTTCAGGGGGCAAAGAGACACAAAACAACTACAAATACATACAAAATAATTACAAGGAGAATGACTTCAAAAAGACGCTAAACCCCCCGACAAACAGAATTAATACTCAGCGACAGACCCAAAATGACAAGAGACACAAAATGACTACATAAAGACACTAAATGACTACAACAAGACACAAAATGACTACAAAAGACACAAAATGACTACAAAAAGACACTAAAAAACAAAACAAAACTCCATAAAAGACCAGTGACAGACACAAAATGACAAGAGACACAAGTGACTTCAAAGAGACACAATACTGCCACAAAGAGATAAAAATGATCGCAGAGAAACAACAAAATGACTTCAAAGGAAACAAATGACTTTAAGCGACACAAAATTACTACAAATACACATTATGCAAATACAGTGAACTGCATAACAAGAGACACAGAATGACTAGGGATGCTTCAAAACAACTCCATAAACCTCCTCACGGCGAAGGCCACGTTTGAACGAAAGCAGCCCCACTAAAAACGGAGAAGTCTTTCTTTACGTCTTTAGAAAAATCTGTGCTTACATGAACAACCGAAAGCACTGTAATATACATGTCAGGCTGGTACAGGCGGTGTAAGTTTGTAATGACATACCATCAGGGCTGCTTAAAGTTGTTTACTTCCTGTTGCTGCTAAGCCCTAAGCAGCCACTAATTAAAGAAAATCAGCCATAGTTTGACTTCTAAAATTATTCTACAAACACTCAAATTTGCCTCAATAGACTGTCATCATATTCAACTTGGTTTGGGTGCACTGTGAAGTGTTTAATTGGAGTTTGGTAGTGTTTACTGCACTGCACTGACTTGCGTTAGCAACAATAGCGTAGTCACCGCTTTCACAGGCTTTGTGGTTTGCCAGTTTACACAGCTGGAAAGAAGGTTGCGTTTTCAAAAGATTCCACTTTGGAGCCCGGTTTCAAAAGTTAACAGTTTCAAGGGCGCCAGCACGACGTTGTCATGTAAAAGAAAGGGCGAACCGCAGCAAAAGTGTTACGTTTGATGTGAAAACTTGCACCGTGTAAACTCCCCATTAGTTTCAGATGAAAATTGCAGTTTGATTGCATCATATTGTTCTGTGTCTCTTTCAGTACAGGGTCTGGCTTTACATATCTGTGCCCAGGAGCCCATTGCCTCATAATCCATCCATGTTACCAACTGGTCACATCAATGGCATTTGCCTGATTATTGTTTTGTCATCTTTTGTTGACATTTGACAACCACTATTTTGAATTTGAACAATGGAAATCTACCTCAAGATGTACGTGTAATGCCATGTATAGATGCTAGATGAAGGTGCTGTTTGTGTGTTTCTCCTGAAAGAGAACTCTTCTAGGCCCACTTTAAACAGAAACTATTGTTTTGCATAAAGCCTGATATAATCTGCAGTATGTCTTTTTAAGTTAACTGTCGCTTAAAGTGGGACTAGAACAATGACATAAAACCTGCTGTCAAACACCAGCACAGTGTAAATATACCTCCAATGGTCCTCCACAGAACTCAAAATCCTACAAAGCTTCGATCGAGCCTTACCTGTTACTGAGGTTGGTACATACGAATGATGCATTTGGATTTTATGCCTCTGGGAAATGTGCTCCTGTTTGATTGCTTTTCCTTTATACACACAAACCAAAATGTGATTTGTGTTAAATGATTTTAATGAAGATGTTTTCATCCCCCAGAATTACAATTGTTGAATTATGGGAAACACATTCATTGACACTAAATCCATTTTGGACTAGTTAGAGCCTACATTAGATCAGGTTGTTTTAATGCCCAAACAGACATGTAGACATGATAAAATATTGATTGAATTTGAGTTTACACAGTGTGTAAAATGAATCAACCTAGATACCCAGAAAAACCCATGACAGAGAATTCTTCTGCCCTGTAGTTTAACCTGATCCTTCTATCAGTAGAGAATATAATGCAGGTGAAATGAACAGAGGTACAAACGATCTGCAAAGCAACAAATGTTTCTTTGGAGGTGTTGTTACTAAGTTAAGTGATAAGCATACTATATATCATGTATATGAAAAATAACTTTAATGTTATTCATTTCCAGACTTTTGTTAATACATCATATGCAAACACTCACCGTGGTTTTCAGACTCTTGTATGTATATTTGATTTCTTCATTCCTGTTGTTAAATTACAGTATGTTATAAACGAAAAAATATGGAGCATTAGGCCTATATCCCTTCAGTGAAGGACCATACGTTATTATTACAGCTTCCTTTTAAGCTATTTATTTTTGTAAAGTTTTTACCTTGGACATGTAATTAACATGGCAGATGCTGCTGTCTTTGAGATTTTTGTCTATAAAAATGGTCTAATAAACACATTTATGTCAATACGTGATTCTCTTACTGAGACTTGTTCTTTATGACGACCAGAGGGAAGCATCATGCAACATTTCTTCTTATCTTTGTACACAAAAAATGTAACAAAACAAACAAACAAAAAATTCCCTTTCTCTTTCATCCAAGCAAATTTTGTAAGGATTCACGTGGACAGCTGGTAGGTATTAACAATCACACCAATATCACAAGAAGCAATACTTCATAATTATCCATAACCTCCAAATTAATGTTCAAGTTTTCTATATTTTTCAAAGCACTCTTTTAGTGCACTGCGGACACTAAAACCCACCAATGAAGGGATGATGAATGGCATTCCTTTAGGTGGGTCAGGAGCTTTAAAAAGCAATGGCAGATTTCACTGGTGGCTTTACAAACTCAAATCCTTTAGGATGTTCAGTAAAATCCTCCCACACTGGAATAACTTCTCTGCTCAGATGTCTGAAATAAAGACAGCCATATAAAAACATACTTAGTAGCTGCGGTTTGGGAGGAACCTCCGTCTACAGAGAGTTTAACAATATCCTATTTTAAAATAAGTCTTATTCTATTCACAGCTGACCGAGCTTGGTGTGAAAATCATAATGGGATCCAAATGCCAATTGCATGCAGAATTTAGGCTTTATTTGGGATTTTAACATCATTTTAATATATTTTTAAAATAGAACATATCAGCATAAAGCCTTTCTACGTCTGACAAAAAATGTAAAATAGGAACTCTAAAATAGCAAACAAAACCATGTTAACAATTGCTTTTTTCAAGAAGGAAGAGGAGATAAAAAGAATAACGCATGAAAAAATGAACGAATGAAAGACAGAGGCTGTATAAAATAGCTGAGGGTGTCAATGGACCTAAAAATCAGTTAAAAAAAATAAATAAATAAATCAAGATACCTTGACCTACATTCTGCTAGAGAATAATATCTGACAGTACTTGCATTAACAGGAGGAAGGAGAGATGATGTTTTTTTTAATGTAAACGAATAGTCATAAGGAAAGAATGAGAAAAAGAAATATGACTGAATATAACTATTTTTGAATCAGAAGGAAATTACATAAGTCATATTATGCAATATATAAGAAAAGACAGTAAAGTAGAAGGTAAAAAGGAAATGATATGAACAAATGTAGTGTGCCAAAGAATCTGTAAAGGGTTCAATGTAAACGTCTCCTTAAATAAAAATAAATGATTAAAAAGTGTATAATAATATGAAGAAAATAAGTGTATACTACATGTACCATGACAGCCATGTTACGATGAGATGAAAAGGTCTGAGGCAACATAAGCTGCACGGGGATTCAGACAGCCTGAACGGTGGGAAATCCTGAGCGGTGTCGGGGTCGTGTGTGGTTGTAACGTTACATTTTGCTGGACGCACTTCCTGATTTAGTACCGTACCGTTAAGAGATGCGCGTTGCATTGTGGGGATACAAATACAGCGCGGCCAGGACATCTGGGAGCACAAAGGAATGAAAACAGCACATCGAAAACTTTTATCTCCAGCCTGTTGTGATGTGAATTCATGTGAGCATTAATTACACTGTAAGTTTGGGCGGCTGTCAGGCTGACAACTGCCTGAGAAGCGCGTGGAATGTGAGTGATCGGAGTGAAGCGGCAGGGCGCACCGCTGTCTCCGACTACTGCTGCTTTTTGTCAGCTGAGCTGTTTGCATCCCGAGGCCCAGCCGTTATCACGGGCCTCACCCCAGAAGGTAAATTCCCTCCGATAGTATGTGTGATAACGGTAACCCCGGTGTGTCTACTTTAATTTGGCTGCGTTGTTTGCGCCCTGATAAGGGCGAAGAAGCCAAGTAGTAACGCTTGTGCTGTGTTGTGACGGCTAGCGCTAGCTTGGAAGCTAAAGACAGTTAGCTTACAGGCTGCAGCTGCGTCGATTAGCAGGGGTTATCTGCGGTCAAACCGGAAGTGCTATTAAAAATAATAAAAATTAAACAACAAGTTTGCCAGTTGCTGTTTGTTTGCGTGTTGTAAAGGATTGCAGTATGTGTAAATAAATTGAAAAAGCAAATATAAATAGATTTATTATGTATGATGCCGTCAGAGTGGTAGGAATATGACTTAGTTTGCGTTTCACTGCGATCACTTGTCTTTTATTTTGACAGTAAATCGGATGTACTCTTTATCTTGTGGTTGACTTAAGGTATGGGTTTGATACCTTTAGCCAGTGTTTGCTGAAGTGAGATTGTTGTCGCAAGTCATCTTGTTCAGGAGCTCCTCGCCCCCATACCTTCAGCGTGCGACCTTTTTTTGTGTCTGGTGTACACTGTCAGTCCTGTGGGGTCAGCTTCAGCTCAGTGCCGGTGGTGTCTCGCTGGTGCGTCATGTAAACACAGTAAAAGTATCAAGTTGAAAGCGACACCTCCTCTGCTCCATCACCATCATAAATATTTTCGTGCCAGATTTGAGAAGTTTTTATACGTTTGTTTTCGAGCTGTTGCTGAATCTGTTACTTAATCATCAGTAATCGTTTGACAAGTGATCCAGCGATGTCTTCGGATTGCACATTTTGTCTGACACGGAGAACAAAACAAAACAAAACTAATGTGTTCGTTGTGCAATGAAGTGAATCAGCAAAAAACAACAAAGCCTCACATATTTTTTCCCAATGATCATAATGTCAACATAGGCACTCTGTGGTTTACTGGCTATCGGTGTTTGTTGGAAGTGATTGATGTTGTGTATTGGAGATGTCTGGACGTACTTGATGTTGTTGTGTGCCGATTTTGTTGTGTCTTGAAAATGAAGAAATAAAAAAGAATTCTAAAAAAAAAATCACTGGCTATCAAACCAACTGCTGTAGCTTTAGTTGCCTCACTAAAGTTATAGTAAAGAAGCCAGGTGGCCTTTAAGATTCTGCTTAACTTTATGAATTTATTAGAAACTAAATAATATGAAAGCATTTGTTTTTCTTTTTTCATAGCAAAGTTTGACAATTTTTGCAGACTAATGTGTAGAGTAGATAAATAATAGATAATTAAGTGGAACCTGTCTTAAAGAAAAAAAAACTCCTGAGATAGTTTTATATGGTTGAGCCTTCGCAACCTTTATGAAGTGTCTTGACCTGTCTTGGTTATAGTGTCAGATGGTCTTAAAGTTTTATTCTCTAAGAATCCGACTATCAGCTTAAATTTAAATGGATTGTTGTTCCGTGAAGTTCATGAACTCTTTGTGAACTTTCCATTTTTGTCAGGAAACTCTACAATAGAAATCATGTAGCTAAAATAATTCTCCATCAGCAGAGACTTTAGTCTGGACGAAAACCCCCATGGTGAAATTAAAACTCTTTATTGCAGCCCTGTTTGCCGGTGCAGGCGAGGTACTCTACTGTTGCGCCTCCACAGCCCTGGCCTATAATTCACTTTGCATTTACTGGGCCAACATAGCTCAGGAGTGTTTTCCTTTGGTCTGTGCGTGTGTGTGTGTGTGTGTGTATATAAGGGGGCATGCGCTCTCCCCGCGAGAGCCCCTTTACTTGAGCTTTTGTTTGATGGAAAATCTCATGCCTCAGAGAGTCCACATGTCTCGCAGACAGCTGCCGAGCATCCTGTAGTGCACTGGCCTCCACAAGGGTCTGGCTCGCATCACTGCGCATCTGCTTTGATTGTTGTTACGTAACTTGGCATTTTGTCCTCTGTACTCCTTACCCTTCGTTCACCCCCCTTTTTCTTGCCTCCTCTCTATAGAGCACCTTAGCATTTCTCTCTTTATACACTCACTACCTTCCATAATGAGCTTGCTTATTTTTATCCTGTCTTTACCATGGTGCACATTCCACAGATTGACACTGTAGATTTTTACTTGCTGATTTATAATAATGTGATTAAGGGTGAGTCCATTGTGAAATTTGTTACTTCACACATGATTCTCCTGGGCTGGATTTTGTTTATTTAGGTAGTTAATAGACACATGACATTGTTATATACAAACAACAATTGGCACAGAAGAATAACAAAACATGGTAGAAATATTTTTTAACATTGATCTAATTTATTTCTTTTCCTATCAGAAACAGATGCCTGAGATACAGTGCAAACTTAAGTGTTTTTTTTTCCCCCCGTTTTATTTTTCCATTTCTCTGCAGGACGCATTTCCTGTACACAGCCAGAAACTGACTCCAATATGGGGGTCAAAACCTTCACACATAGCTCGACCTCCCACAGTCAGGAGATGCTGGAGAAGCTCAATGCTTTACGCAATGAGGGTCACTTATGTGATGTCACCATCCGGGTCCAAGACAAGCTTTTCCTGGCCCACAAAGTGGTCCTGGCCTGCTGCAGCGAATTCTTTCGCTCCAAACTGGTGGGCCGGCCAGAGGAGGAGGACAAGTTTGTGTTGGATCTTCATCACGTGACTGTTAGTGGCTTCGCTCCTCTGCTAGAATATGCCTACACATCTACCTTGTCCATTAGCACGGAGAATATCATCGACGTTCTGGCAGCTGCAAGTTACATGCAGATGTTTGCTGTGGCCAGCACATGTTCAGAGTTCATGAAGTCCAGTATTCTGTGGAGCCCGGGTAACAACAGCAACAACAACAACATGACGGCAGATAAACCGCATGAATCAGCACCTGAGAGCGCCTCGTCAAACTGTGCCCTAACGCCACTGGACGGCAGCGTGTCACCTGTGTCGTCTGACTGCAGCGTGATGGAGAGAAACGTTCCCATATGCCGCGAATCTCGACGTAAACGCAAAAGCTTTGTAACGATGGCATCACCTGAGAGTCCGCTTAAATGCACTACGCAAATGGTCACCACCTCCCCTCAGATTCCTAACCCATCCCCTTCGTTCTCAGACAGCACAGCTCAGCCTGTGGAGTCCTCCCTGGCCTTCCCATGGACTTTCCCGTTTGGCATCGACCGGAGGTTCCACTCGGACAAATCAAAGCTCCCAGAGAGCCCTCGTTGTTTAGAGCAGGGCACCCCAGGGACCTCAGAGGTGGTAGTTGGCCGCCGCCTTAGTGACTTTCTATCGTGTGAGAGCTCCAAGGTGGTTTCATCACCAGTGGCGGCTGAGGAGGAAGATGTAAGGGTGAAGGTGGAGCGTCTCAGTGATGAGGAGGTCCAAGAGGCGTCGTCGCAGCCAGTCAGCGCCTCCCAGAGCTCACTGAGTGACCAGCAGACAGTGCCAGGAAGTGAACAGGTCCAGGAGGAGCTCCTCATCAGTCCACAGTCCTCCTCTATAGGTGAGGCTATTCTCTTGACCTACCTGATCCACAGAAATCAGACTGACTGCTAAATCTTTAAAGCCTTTAAGGTTTTAAAATATGAACTTGAAAGTGTTGGTTGTCCAAATATGTTTATTAGTAAGTATCCAAACATTCAAGGCTTATATTAGAATTAATAACAAGAATTATATTCAGTGTTTCCCACAGAATCAGATTTTAATTTAAGATTTACACTCAGAGCATATCGGCTTTGAGTCTTCACTGTCTTTGCGTATTGCTAAATTCCTAAATGGACTGTATTTATACGGCACTTTTCTAGTCTTTCAGCTACTCAAAGTGCTTTTACAACACAAGTCAGCATTTACACTTTCACACACACATTCACACACTAACAGCATGGTGGCTTCTCTGCCTAGAGCCAACCTGTTCATCAGGAACTCACATACACTCATTATTACACACCAGTGGCGCCGCCATCGGGAGCAAAGTGGGGTTCAGTGTCTTGCCCCACGGACACTTTGACATGAGACCGCAGGAGGCGGGGATCAAACCACCTACCTTCTGACCTCCTGATCAATAGACAACCCGCTCTGCCGACTGAGCCCCAGCCGCCCCTGTTGCCAGTATGGATGGTAACAACTTTTTAGGCTAACAAATAAGGAAAAAGAAATAAATTCACCAAGTAAAACTGTCAAAAACAAATCAAGTGCTGTGTCGGATCTGTCTGCTATACAAAATTCTCTCCAGTATTTATCTGGATGAAGGAGCAAATGTTAAATATCAGATTATAAAATTAATCTCAACGTTTATCCACTAACATGCGCAGTCAGTATTGACAACAGCTAAGTGATCAAAAAAAGGTCGCAGCAGCTCAGCGCGAGCGTAACGTTTGCTGGATGAGCTCGTGTTGTCAGCGGTTTTACGATTAATCTGGTACGTCTCGACTTTTAACAGTGCAGCTCTGTTAACGGCTTCACTCGTGTTGAGCTGCTGCTACCAGCTTATCGTCAGCACACACAGACACATTCACTTTCTCTTTAATTGAGAATTCTTCAGCAACTGTTATCCACTAAAGAGCCCAAATGTACGCACCCAACATTCACTTCAGTTTCAATTTCAAAAATCAGATCAGTCAAGTCACAATAAAGTCAGCCAAAGACAGCATTTTTCAGAGTTTTAGCATTAGCTAGCCAGTAATACAGCGGATAAAATGTCTTAGACACAGTTTTCATTTCAGCCAACAAACTTAACAGTTATCACATTGACCTGACAATGTAGCTAAGGGCAATAAATCCACATGAAATACACAATAACCACGAAACTACTGTGGTAGTTGATCTCAATTAATCCTGCATGTCGTTTATTGTGTTAAAGTTTGAGATCATTCGTCATTATTCAGGAAAGTACATGGAAATGTTGTCTAACAGTACTGTTTATTTAAGGCTTTTCGTCCTTGCCACCAGAGCATGTGAGCGGAGCTGAGCGGTAGAAATCTCCACTCATCGCTCACGCCGCTGTCCGTTACCTCCTTCCACTCTACTGAAATTGCTCACCACTTGCTCCAAAAATTTTGAATGACATTATCGTCCTCTGTTAGAGGAAAAGGAATAATACGCCTTTATTAGGGCTGCAACTAACAATTATTTTTTTAATCGATTAATCTATTGTTTTTACGATTAATCAATTAATCGTTTATTCCATGAAATGTCAAAAAAGTTTGAAAATGCTCGTCTCCGTTTCCCAGAGCTCAGTGTAATGTCTGCAGATTGCTTCTTTTGATCATAGATGATACAAAAAAGCAGCAAATCCAAACATTTAAGAGGCTAAACTGGCAGTTCTCTTTACTTTATTTGAAAAGTGACTGAAATGATTAATTGACTATCAAAATAATTGGCGATTAATGTTCGTTGATCGATTAAACGATTACTTGATTAAATGTTGCAGCTCTAACATGTATGACTTTCAGTCTCCTTTTTAGAGTACTTTGTGAAGTCCACTGAGCTGCAGCAGCCTGCAGGAGACAGAAAATAGTGTGGGTGGGGGGGTGTATTGTGCAATACACAGATGCATTCTGGGTCGAGTGTGCTTCCATGTCGTGATGTGAGCAGCACTGGAGCGAATTTGGACCGGGGTGGAGCGTGAGATGAGGCAGCGCTCCAGCTGTTGAAAAAATCCGCTCCCCGTCAGTCCATAATCGTCACGCTCCGCTCTCATTTTTGCCTGCTACACATAAAAAGTAAAGGCAGTATAAGGCAGTACTCCTGGAATCCTGCATCATCAACCCTTAAAAATGGGATTTACCCTTTAAAAAAAGTATGTTATTAGACTATCCTCAGCAAGATTACATGCTGTATTTAGAGTTTATTATGTTTTCAAAAAGCTGCCATTAGAGTAATTCTTTTCCTCCCTTTCCAGGGTCGATGGATGAGGGAGTGTCTGAGGGTTTGCCGTCAATGCAGAGCACCTCGAACGCTGGAGGACATGCAGAAGACGATGAAAGGTATCATGATTTGTTGCAACTTGCAACAAGACAAGTTATAAGCAGTGAAAAATATGTAGACATAAACCTCATAACTGAGTGTCTGTACAACACCTGTTTGATTAATAAATGTAGATGTCATGTTAAAATGTCAAGGAGATGATGCACTATGATGTAAAGTTTTGTAAAAGCCACAAGCGTGTGTTATAATTTACGTGCAGGCTAACATGACACGTAACGGGAAACCTGTGACACACATTCTGAACAATCTGACGCATTTTACTATCATCACCAAGGAGTCAGTGTTTGAAAACTGTTCTGGAACATGTAGCAAATGGTCTTTTTTTTTTTTTTTGACTTTAAAATCCCTTGGCGTAGTTCGTAGTGGGCCGGGCCCTTTTTTCCCCTCAAAACTTCCAAGCTACTTTTTATATGCATGGAGACGAGCAGAATCCCTTTATTGATGGGTCATACAGATGCACAACAATTTAAATATACTCAGAATACTTATTGATAATTTATTAGCACAGATAGTTTATCAGTACCAATAAATAATTGGTTAGTAATTGGAAATCTAAATGACTTTTTGCAATATTGAAAAATTAGCCAACAAATAGAGTTAATATGAAGCCACATTGCTGTCATGACCTCATGAACTACAACAGTCTTATTTGGTTGTTATTTCTTTATTAGGCATCACTGCCAACTTTATTTTTTATTGATAATATTATGTTTTATCTGAAGCCTAACTTTCATAAAAGTCTTACTTGTGTTGGGTATTTAATATAATGATATGTCTGATTTTACAGATCATGTCAAAGCTTTTAATTCTGATTTAATTGAATTCTTTGGCTAAATTTTTAACAAATGTTTCACCACTTTTTTTTTTCACAAAACAAATAAGACCAGAGCTGTAAAATATCAAATCATCCATTTTTGTTCACTCCATCTCAGGTTTGCTTAACATGCAGGTTACAATTGAACTTCTCTCGCAAATGTGACAATATGAAATTATGGGTTATCTAATCAATACTGGTCATGAAAAGCAGAAAAAAATATGTTAGTGGGATTGGCTGAAAAAAAAAAAAATCCACATTGTATATCCGAAATACAGTAGAAGTGTGACACTGTAACATAGAGCACATACAGGCTTGAATGTCACTTTGACGTTTCCGCTCTCTGTGTTTCAGGTTAGAAGGTATTCAGTATCCTTACCACCTCTACATCAGCCCCTCAGCCCGGCCCGGCACCAACGGCCCCGACAGACCCTTCCAATGTCCAACCTGCGGAGTCAGATTCACACGCATTCAAAACCTGAAGCAGCACATGCTCATACACTCCGGTACGTGAAATACGGAAAGAAAACAACTTAAAATGATTTGAACTTTGACTATTACACTTGGGAAACTTTGGATATGATCACCTTTTTTACTACATGATTATAAAAATTTCACAACAGTATCATCACCATGTTTTTATAAATTTGAAGGAAATAATTCTTTCAGCTGCATTCATCGTTAACTTTATTTATTAAATGTTTCTCTTTTTCAGAAAATAAATTACAAAAAATACATGAGATTGTCTAATATCAAAACTGTACAAAAAACCCCCAAACAACAACAGTTACACTGAATGATTTTTTCTATTTCATGCTGAGTGGTAACAGCATTAAGGTGTTTTACTGCTGCCGGCTGAAAAAGGAAAGAAAAAAGATGATTTAAGAGACGCTTTATTATTTGCACAATATTAGAAGTCTGTCATTAACACAGTATCAATACTTTATATTGTAAATATCACGCTTATATTCAATACGGTTAATTGTTAACGTCCCTACTTCGTAATGTAACATAATGGGCTCTATTTTCATGCCTGCAATTCTGTGCAGGTGCAGCTGCGCTGTGTGCACTTGCAGATTTGGTTAACCGGCTTACGCCAAAATGTGTGTGACAGCGCAGCAGGGGGAGTGTCGTTTTCATGTCAGAAGTTGTGCTGCGATTACGTTAGCTCAGACCACGTCTAAGTTCAGCGCAGCCAAGCGCAGCCGGTCTCAAACCGTTTTGGTGGATCTGGGCAGGTGTGCACATGACAGACCTGTCCAAAACCCCACAGACGGGTTTGGTGGATGTCGTCTGTGTTTCATTGGGCTACATAATAATCAACATGTTTATATCGAATGACACGTCCTATTTTAGTTAATCATGTAAAATAATAAGTTGACTCTTTTTATTGAGGTGGATGTGAATCAGGCAGTTGCTGCGCATCATGATGCAGCAGCCACCGCAGATATAAAGCAGGAGCTCACATACATGTACCTGCATGTCAGACAAGAGTCAGTATTTTTTAATGATTAAAAATGGTGCATTCAGTCAGTTATTTGTTTGTTTTTTTCCACCTTCAAATAAACTTTTCAGCTGTTTTCTATACCGTCATTTCTCTGGTCTCTGTCAGTCAAGTTGGGAGAGCAATAAACTTTGAGAACGCAGTGAAAATGTCGGTTTTTATGGAAAATGCCAACAATATGGGTCGTAGCAGAAATTTTTGTTAGATAAAAATATCTTATGAGTTTTGGAAATTATTTGATCCATATCTTTTCTATAAATTTTGACTTTTTTTAAATTTTTAAACACTGAACTTATGAGACATGCTCGGATCACACCGAAACAGTCCAGCTTTGATGTTACATTCCTTCATCAGCAGGACGCGTGGCTACTCATTTATTACAAATCATTTTTAACTTAAAAAATCAGCCTGGGACAGATGGAACATGTGCGCAGCCTCAGTCTGAATTCAACTGTAAAGAGCTGTAAAAACAAACAAGGCTTGTCTCTGATCAGGAAAGGACTTGTGCTCTGTGCGTTTTGTGGATTTTTATCTACGCCTGCTGTTCGCTTTGTGCATGATCGCTGTTGCTGTGTGATAACAGGCCCAACGTTTCCTGTGAAGTTTACAGGTATGAAGCACCTAAACTGATCTGGAATGTTTCTGCTTGTGACAACACGACATCAGTGACGTTACCAGCACATCGCTCTTTATCAGTGATGTTATAAATAAATTCCCATTAGGTGCCTGAACCTCTCGGACGATGATATCAGTTTCCTCTTGTGTAAAGTTTGGTTGGCAGATCTGCTCTGCTGCCTCTTCCGACATGTCGAAATTGGCACTGCACTGAGCCACAGCGGATTTAAAAGTGATGAAAGGAGCTGATTTGATTGGCCATGACTGAAGCCGGCTGTGATCTCACCCACAACACGTGTATCCCTCCTACTTCTCTGCTGCGCCTTGCGCCTGGTTCACCAGGTTGCCAAAAAAGATATAGCCACACCTACTTGTGGTATCTAGCGTAGAACCCAGTGTGTCTCCGATTAATTTAGAAACACCATAGTTCATAAGCAGTGCCTAAAAAACTATTCACATACTCTCACTTTACTGGAATCAGGACTTTTAAATATTTTATTGTATTGCAACATTGATTTACAGTTGATGAGATTAGGAATTTTTTTCACCGATCACAAGTAGCAGAGATGTTAAAGTTCAAGTGTTTGTCGTTGTTACTAACGTTACACATCCATTAGCATTAACGTTACATGCTAAGGTGTAAACTAACAGCTGTAGGCTTAGAATATAATTACGTTATTGTCATTGCACAGACCAATGAAATTTAAAAAATAATCATTTCGTCGGAGTTCATGGAAATTTGGACCTGATCATTGGCATTAATAGAAACGACATAAAAATAGCAGTTTTTCCACTGAGGATCTCGTTTGCTGTTGCATGAAATTTATAATCATCAGACGCATTATGAGACTGTTTCATAAATACCTAGAAGTTCCTTGTAGTCACTCATTACTTTTTTAGTTATGTAAGTGTCGTAAATGACTGAGTTTTAAATGTAAAACAGTAACGGAAAATAAAATTTCTTAAAAAAGACATTAAGTTGTGTTGTATTGCTTAAATTGATTAACAGCATTAACAGTGTAGCATAGCATGTGTGAATTGTAACTATATAATGTAAAATTACCTTATTCATTTTTTGATACTAGTTATACTTATTCCCATTAGAATTGCATCATTGTATGGTAAAACTAATATAAACAGCAAGAGCATGTTCTTCAACATATAGGACTTTGATAAACATTTCAATCTGTCATAAATGTTCATTGCTTATGCATTTCCTAGTATTACCCAAAGTACATAAACTCAGCTTGATGCTGCTGTGCTAACTCACTCCTCATTTACCATCCACCTTTGTCAGGCGAGGGCAACTTCCAGCATGCCAGAGGCTTTTGTCACGCCGGGGGCTTCTGCTCCAGGGCTGCAGCTGCATGCTGCTCAGTCAGTCAGTCAGTCAGTCAGTCTGTTGTTCCCTTCGGTCTAGCTAGTAACTAAGCTCACCCAGCAAAATGTGAACAAAGTGTAAGAATAGTGTTTTAAATTGTGTGTTTTCTTTGAGTGGCAGTTAAATTGCTACTGGTGTAGTGCCATTCAAGCAGCGCATCTAAATCATAATTAAAGGATTCACTGAGTGTTTTCTTTTATAAAAGAGAAGACAATATTTTTAACATCCATACTAGGATGTGTGAAAATGATACAAGACTTCAGAGTAAGTTCTTTAGACTTCTTTAAATAGGTGTGTCAGCGTTTCCCACAGGTTGAAAATTTATTTGTGGTGTGGGGGGGGGCTGCTTGGTGCGGCGCGGCGTGGCGAGTGATGAGTGGGTTCAGATGAACTAGTCAAACGAGTGGGGCGGGGTGTTCTCAAGCACCTCACAACTCAATTCGTTATTGATTGATATGCTTTGATATCAATTAAATGATAAGGATAGATGACATAAATACCCAGATAATTCATTAGAGCACCGTCTGATATAATAATGAGTTCATGACTGGTATTAGTTCAGAACAAAATGACCCCAGAATTTATTTTACCATTTCATTATTCTTTAATGAACAAAGAATAAAACAGTATGCTCTACAGGGCAGACTAAACGGCTAAGAGCTTGTTTGTTGGGCAGAGAAATAAGATAACATGAATTAGTAAATAGCCTACAAACACTGTTGAATTTCTTCACATGCAGCTGACATTAAAACTGAAAAGGTTCACTTAATTTGAAGGTACAGTTTTAGGCCTGTTGAATTTGTGATAAAACATTACATAGTTTATATGCAAATTAGCCATGTGCTCGCAGTCTCGCAGTGCAGGAACTACTGAGTGCGTTGCTTTCAATTTAGGGAACAAAGTTTACTTACCTCTAAAACACCAAGTCTAACTCTGTCTGACATTGTAGGTGCATCATCATCATTGAGGCTAAATTGTTGAGGCCAGAGCTGATGCATGCTGCGTGATGCATGCATGTGAGGTGTGGGTGGATGGTCTGTGCGCGCTGTAAAATAACATTGTTGATTGGAAAAAAATGGAATTTGGATGTTATCTTGCTGGGCAGGTCTCAATTTACCTGGGCAGTCCGCCCAAGTAGAGTTTATATATGGGAAACACTGTGTGTGATTATACAAATTCACAGTGTCTATGCAGGAAAGAAAAACAAAATTAAAAGTAACATTTTGTCATTTGGACAGTGTTTCTGGGACTAATACACTGGCAAATTTTAAACAAAGGAAACGAAGATAAATGAATAACACAACCTGCTTTGGTTTTAAGTCTGTTCTTCTGACAGATTCTGGCGGCGCTGTTGTAAATTACAGGTTTGAAGTGTTACCACAGACAAACCTCATTTAGATCAACTGTGTCTACATACAGTTTCCCTCTGATCCACTGAGCTTTGTCTGTTTTTGCTTCAATAACCCGTGAAGCTGTAATGCTCCCATGCAGTGGTTGTATTTGTCATTGGAGGATCTTTCAGGTCTGGACTCTGATTTAAGTGCACCATTCACATGACAGCAACACCACATGAGCTTGACAGACCTGCTTAAGAGTGCTTAGACAACTAGCATAGCACAGCTGATAAAGCAGAAGCAGAATGTTCTCTGACGAACGTGTCAGGACGAATACTAGAAGAGGGGCCAAAATCAGTTCTCCTTCAATGTGGATGTGAAAGATTGTTTTGATTCACAAATTCAAAAAGCACTTTTCTAATTCTAAAACTGCCTCAAATGGCATACTTCCACACTCACACTTACTATTTTGAATACAAGTGTGTTCATATTGACAAACGAGGCAAAAGGAACTCAAATTGGTCAAAAGATTGAGTGTTTAAGTGTGGTTGTATGACTGTTATGTCATTTTTAGTAAGTTCTAATATTTTTTATGGAGGAAATTTAACAACGTAGATTCCTGATGTGGTCAGTTTATCCACGTAACGCCTGTATGCAAATGTGTTACAAAGTCTTCAGACTTGTGAGGAGCCGCAGCTCGCCGAGACCAGTTGGTCATCTCGCAGAGAAAATTAACAGATGAACTGATGATCTTGGTGGCTTCTTAGAGATTGAATGATAGCTGTCATGTCTCCTTAGCATTTCAAAATACGATTTTGTAGCACACGTTTACATAACATTAAAGTTTAGCATATACCTGTAGGTTATTTGTATTATTGGGCCAATCGGATCAGAAAACTACATTTGGAAAGGAGGAAAATATAAGGACTGATACCAATATTTGATTTTAAATAGGTTAGGGTATTTTATATTGGATTTAGAAAAAAATAATAAAGAAAATAAAAATGTTAATACATCAATTAAATCAAAACACAGGTAACCAAAAATAATTACATAATTCAAACACACATAATATTCACTTCTGTTTCTAGTTCTTTCATTCAGTTCTTTCAAAATAAATGTACTTCAGTTCTTTTCTCTGTGTTTTCAGAATAAATTTTCTCTCAGTCCATAGAAAATAAAGAAAGAAAAGGTCTGTTTTTTCCTACCAATCTGGTAAAATAAGATGATGATGATGATGAATGGTAAGTGATGAACGATGATTCAGTTATTGTAATTACTTATGGTTAAAGTCATCCAGTGAAGGAAAGGGAAAAAAACCCGGTCTGTACAGAACAAGGCCAGAGCTTTAATTTACTGACGTCATTTACAAATATAAACTCTTACGATGTTTACACAATTAAATATAACATTAGCTCAGCCCACGCTGTGTATACAAGTGCTAGCTGCTTCAACCCAGTAAAAAACGTTTTAGCAAACGCATTTTCACAACATTCTCAACATTACATTACCGTAACGTTACAATACACTTCAGGGATAAAGAGGTTTTAGCGTCATTTAAATGTTGTGATTCAAGGAAAAATACACAGTCTCATCAACTCGATGCAGCACAGCTGTAGCAGTCAGAACAAACAAAGCACACAGCGCGACTCACCAACTCCACATTCAATCAACCTCTTGTACAACAGCTGTTCACCACATTGGCCAACAGGCTGAGGAGGACCAGTTCAATACTGAAGATAAACTTGTTTCCACAGTTTCGAAATGTTCAGAGAAGTTTCGTGCTGCTACTCTGAGTCTGAGTGAGTCTGTCTGTCGCTGCTGCTACTTCCTGCACAAGACGCTAATCATGTGCTCTGATCGGCTACCCTAATCGTGTGAGATCTTGAGCGTGACATAACATAATCAGACGAGAATTTGAGTGTGTCATTTCCAGTCAGTCGTGATAATACATAATACTAAGCGTCACAATACAAATAAACATTTACATTATACAATGTTGTGACCTGGGTTACAATTTAATTTCTTTTCAGAAAATAAATCACACAGATGAAATCGATAACTGTAGCAGCTACGCTAGTTCTTGTTTTCAACATTGCTGCCCCTGAGGTTTAGTATGTACGGGTAGCAAACCATTTCCATGACTAGATACATGGATATAAATGTATCAGTTTAATTTTGTTTTATTTTACTAAGCTACATTACAGTGTTGAATTTTATTACAGCTGTTTTACAGTCTGAGAAACATAATTTACTGAATCTGTCAGTTACTCTTTTTTAATTTTTTTTTTTTAATTTGAGATATAGTCTGATATTGGAGATTTGAGTTGAGATTATTTTGTTGACGTGTTCCATGACATGACATGACATGTTCCAGTGTATTATCAGTCGCTCCACA
>JAQFJA010000024.1:2962567-2975581 GCA_029874485.1 Naso brachycentron
CCATCCACTTGGGAATAATTTTTTTTGTTTGTTTTTTTTAGAAAAGAACTACCAAAATCATGCAACTACCATTTCATTTTTGTGAGACAAAAACCAGTTGGTGCTCTTGACTTGATGTTTCTCTCGGTGCTGGTTGGGAGGCTGGGAGGTGAGGTCAGCGTGGGCGTTTTAGGCACTGCCATCCTGCTTGAGCCGCTGACTGCGAGCCTTGTAGACCTCGATCAGTAAATCTTTGACATACTGGATTTCTCGCTCCACCGACTCCGCCTTGTCACGAAGCTCGCGGTTCTGCCCCTCGAGGCCATGCAGCTCCTCCTCTAGAGAGTCCAGCTCCGCCCTCTTACGCAGCCTGTACCTGCAGAGAGAAAGAATGCCTCTGCTTGGTTTGACGTCTTTTTGCTGCCTTGCATATTTACTAATGAGTCAGGTGAGCGTGACCTCTGAGGTGCACAGACATCCCTCCTCTCAGAGAAAACATGACGTGCTGCTTATTTCCCCCACTGCAGAACTCACGTCTACCAATTTCTTCTTTTTCCAACTTTTTCTTACCAGCACAGTCACAGTCTCGCAGACTTTTCTATCCCAGCCTGCACACATGTGAGTGAGTGAAACTCCCACACAGAGCAAGCAGACTTATAGAAATGGTTAGGTGGGGCTGAATTTGGCAGGCAGTGAGGGACTTTCCATATCCCTCCTACACTCTACAGGAATTTTAAGCAGTGGAGTTGCTGCTCAGTGCAGCTCTCGTGCCATGTTAAAGTTGTAAAGCAAAGTGTTCAGGCATCATCGATTGACTAATCAGCTTAAAAAACAACTATATTGATCTACAGCAACAGTGTTTGAATTTAAAAAAAACAGCCTCACTTGGCAGTGATTGGGATTTTTTTTTTTTTCCTCTCTTTTAATTGTTATGAACCAGACGCACTGACTTCTGACAGAAACATTCATGAGGGTTCAGGCATGTTTTAGGAAACAGAGCAGCAGGAGGGAGCCGGAAACAAAAACATACTGAGTGAATGTTTACCTGTGAGCAGCAGTTTTGTTCTGGTCTCTCTTCTTCTGCTTCCTCTCTCCACTGGCCGATTCTAGAGAGGCGGTGCCCATCACCAGAGCTGGTTTCACAGAGCAGGGCTCGTCCTTTAGCCTCTGGGTGGGGGGGTGGATTGGGCCACCCAGCAGCGTCCCCTCGCTGTCCCCTCTGGACAGACATTCGTAGCTTTGGTCTGCAAGGCATTCTGGATAGAGGTAGTGGCCATGTTGGGGCTCTACAGCCTGTGCTTGTGACGGCTGATCTAGGTCACCTATAAAGCTATGGTAAGGCTCTGTGCTGGCCATGGACTGGTGAAAGTAGCCGTCACCGGCCACCATTGTCTCTTGGGGAATACTTCCAGAAAGTCCTCCATCTTTGCTGCAGTGCAAGACCTCGAGCCCCGTGCTGTCGTAACTTACATTGACCTTCACGTTGTGCATCAACTGTCCCTCGCGCTTGTGGTGGCTGTCGTACGAGCCACCGAGACAAAAACCTCGAGCAATCTCTTCGCTGCAAAACATTCCTTCTGAAAAACAATAACTCTCCTCTTCCTTCAACGATAAAGCACATTCTCTCACCTTCTTGACGCTTCCCAGGCTGTTCTTGCTCACTGTCTTCAGTGTGGAGTAATGGTTCACAGACAACTCTGTGCTTCCTGAGTAACTTCCCCTGGAGCCCCACGTATCAAGTCCAACTTCCTCCCCGACTTTCACAGCCTCGCTGATGATTCTTCGCCCGTTGTTGTGGTGGTAGCGGTGATGGTAGTTGTATGGAGCAGGTCTCGCAATTTTGGTTCTGCCGATGGGACCGCCACAGAAGCTGGCCAAGTCCAGTTCCCCTGTTGCCAAGGTAACAACCACAGGGCTGGTTTCTGATTGGCTGGTCCCATAAGAGCCATAGGGTAACTGATAATAAGACTGGGAGCCCATGGCTTGGGCACCCTTGTCACATTTTGAGGATTTCTCCAACTTGTTTGTTGTGGATGTGGACTCGGAGCGGAAGTAGTCCTCCAGCTGAGCCAGCTCCTCCTGCAGTAAAGAGGTCATGACCTCCAGATCCGAGGGCACCTTGACATCTTGTTCTAACGGCGAGGGCGGAAGGGATGAGCTGGGAGAAGACTCGGTCGTCGACACAAATGAGGACAAATCAACTTTTTCCGTCATCCAATCTGAGTGACCATCACCTACAAAAATGCAAAATGATAATCATGTATCAGTAAAGCAATCCATTTTTTTTTTCATTCAGCTTTTTGTAAAAAAAAAAAATAAAAATAACTGAAATAAAAACAACGAATTCAGAAAAAAAAACATAAATCTCGCAAGGTACAGAGTAAAAATGTAAATAAACTGAAGTTAAAATCAAACAATACATCCGACAAATCCAAGTGAACAACTAACCGATCATCTGAAAATGATTGAACAGCATCGTCTGCATTCGATAAATATCCACTTAGCTGTACTCACTGTACGACATTAGCCCCGTGCTGCACTGCGGCTCCGACCTCGGGATGTGGAAAAATAAAAAAGCGTCTTGGCAAAACTCACCAATTAAGTGCTGCTTCTCCACTGGCTCCGCCCCCGTCCCCGGCCGTGATTGGCTGAGGCTAGCCTGTCGGAGAGGGGGAGCGCAGAGCTCGCTTGTGGAAATGGGAGGAATTTTCCTGCGAAGGATCGATGCCGCCATTGTGTCGTCTGCTTCGATTAAATTGTTCAAAAGCACAAAACGCACAATGGAGAGATGAAAGAGTTGTTGAAACACCTGAAGACCTGTGGGGGAAAAATCAAGAAAATACAAAATTTTCATAAACATCATTTTAGCATGTAAATCAACAATTTTTTGTCCATTAAATCAATTAATAATTTCACCAAATTTGTAAAAAAAAAAAAAAAAAAGAGATAGAATTTTAGCTCATATCTAAAAGTAGATCACCTAAAATATATTTGCTTAAAATGTTTATTATTTTATAAATTGACAAAACAGCTCAACTAATTTTTCTGTGCACCTGTCACCTGGCAATTATTGATTTATGTTACCACACTATTAATAACAATAAATAATGTTAAAAATAGAAACTTGACATACTTTGAGAAACAAAAAATCAAGAGAAAATAAGCACAAAAAAAAAAACTTTTACATTACTTAAATAGGCTACATAATTACAGACTTTATCAAACATAATATAGAAAGTTATTTACAGAGTGTAAGTTGCAGAAAAATATTTGTTTCACACTTAAAAACTGTATAAAGAAAAAGAAATCAAATAAATTAACTCATTTTTCACATGGAAGAGCACCTTTAACAAGGTTCCTTTAAAACAGTAATAATGGGAAAAACTGCCCGTAAATGACACATTTAACAGCTGAATTCAACATAAACTGGAACATCAGTTCAAACAGTGTCTAAACTAATTTGTGAGCTAAAGGAAGAAATTGATTCTCCCAACTTTCCTGTTTCCCCGAAGCCAGAAAGCACTTGCACTTACCCCATAGTTTCTGGATAATCTTGTAAAGTGCGTTGCAGAAGCAAAGCACGCGGAGCTTTATGCTGAGGAGGAAGACAGTCACAGTTTAAAAAGCCATGTTTTCCCTTTTAGATGTCAGGGACCCTTCAAGGAGTGCTATTTCGACGAGGACACTTGCAGACAGAAAGTTTTTAAATCCGCTACTTCTGGAACTCCTAATGCCCGGACCGCATCACAGCAGGCGAGATCAATGCGCAGTTTACAGAGTTCAGCCGGCCGTTACGTCATGAACCTGGGGACTTTCCCATTATCAAGAGACCACACGCTGTCTGAGGCGCGCGCACACACTCATCCAGCCTCTGCTCCCAACATTTACTGTGTGATCATTCCTTTCTGTTGTGTTTCCTACAATCCACCAACTGTACTTTTATTTTATTTACAATTATTTTAATTCTTTATGAGAATAATGGCAAAAAAACCAATAACAACATAAATTAAAAAAAAAACACTTTTGTTGTCAGTGTAACATTTTTGCTTTCTTAGAATGCTGTAAATATTTTTAAAAACTGCATTATTGTAACTAACATGAACATGAGCTGTAGGCTCCTCTGCTGTGGAAGAAGTCAGTGATAGAAAAACAGACATAAACTCTGTTTAACTTGCACGCCGGATACACTCGAAATCATAAAACAACATTTAAGTGCCCGAAACACACATAAACAGGGACGATGGAGAGGATTTAGGCGTTATTCAGCAGAGTGTGTAGCCGGCACTAGTTTCCGTAGCGCCTTGGCGGAAGGACATCGTGTTGCAGTTCGAAGGTGTAACTTTAGTTGCAGCCCTGTTGCATCAGATCCGCAGGGGATTCGCTGAGCGGTGGAACAATGTGGCCACACCATTGGTTTATCTGGGGGAACTTTTTTATTTCTATTGGCCTGCTATCACTCTCACACTGATTGCTAATCATTACACATTAGCACCGAACTGGGACTGCTTTACTGTAACTTACTTCTTAACTGTTGCTGTGTGGGTAAAAAAAAAGAAAGAAAGAAAGAAAGAGAGAGAGAGAGAGAGAGAGAGAGAGGCTGTGGCCTCCAGAGTTCAAAACAGGACAAACAGACACTTAAAATCAATTACAATTCGACATATGTTTCTTTTCCCTGTATTTTTCTCTTCATGTATTGTCTGCTTTGTTGATGTACTTAAAAAAAATTCTCAGATTAACATAAATTCTGTGGAAGCGAAGTCCATCATCTGAGTGACACATTCAGCAGCTAAATTCAACATGAGCTGTAACATCAGCTGAAATAGTGTCTGAGCTCGTTTTAAACTTTTTTTATTCACCATTTAGTGCGTACATGTGCAAATGCACAAACAAAAAGAGGTTTACAAAGCACAAACAGAAAACAGAGCAAAATAAACAGAACGGTGTAACAACGGTAACAACAGTAATATTGACAACAGAATAACACAAAACAGATTGGGTGTGTTAGCAGCAGTCCAGTGGGTTTTTACAGGATGACTTTGGTTTGGTGCTCTTTCTTTCCCACACATACACAGTTTCTTATCAACATATTCTGAAGTTTTCCCCCCAGTCACATGCCTGTTTTTATTGTTGTTGTTTTTGTTCTGTTTTGTTTTGTTTTTTTAATTGCTGATTGTTGTTCTATTGATATCTGTTGTGCGAGGAGGTCTAATCATTGTTTTGATAAGACCACATTTTGAACTTTTAACTTTCCTCTGTGTCCCCAGAGCTCGGGAGCGGCTCCTGAAGCTTCTATTGACATGTCAGACATAAAGGTGAGAGAAGCATCACAGAAGTTATTTTGTTGTTTCAGTCTTTTCAGTTTTATTCTGTGAAACAGCTAACTGACTTTTCATTGATCTGACTGTTTAGCAACACAGATAGTTGAGGAAAAATTATCAATCAGTTGATTTTATTGGGTTTTTATTAAGTGCACAGTGCGTTTCTCCACCGATACACTTTGCATGAAAAGAAAAGATTAAATGGAAAATTTAAAAATATTGAATCAACTCAATGTGTAAATCCTCTGCTTTGCCCAATTTGACCCATTTAAACTATATAGCAGCACATTTTTACTTCCAATTTCCTGTATAAAATTAATATTTTTTGTGGAATAGAAACATAGAGGGAATAATGAGACAGCCCTGCACTCACACTCACATTTTTGCTTTACTTGAACCTGCAAATAATGACAAGTCAACAGGGTTTAAATATTTAGAGGGCCTACAAAACATTCTGTGACACTGAAGAAAAAATGAAAACCAGCTGAGCAGCTGAACACAACCGTTCCAGGCGTCTCCTCTCTGGTAGGCCTGCCCTTTAAAAACCAACCAAGAGTCAATCTGTGAACCTGGCCAACCTGCAAAATCAGTTTTACTAGTTTTAATTCATGTCCTCACTCGCTGATATTGGCATCCAGGAACTAACGCTTGACTGTTTTACCAGAAAAAGCGTAATTCATGGATGAGTCAGACACACAGAGTGTCTGCAGGATTCAAACTTCAGCGTTTATTTACAGAAGAAGAGACATCGTTACACGTTTGTACACGATCACTGAGAAATGTTTTTTCTCATTGTAACATTTGTCAAAGAGCAATGCCAATTCAATCACAGCCATTCAAACATGTAAGTTTTTACAATAAATTTAATACGTGTTAATACCATTGAAGCGCTTTTGCAATCTTTTTTCTCCAAATCTCATTAAACATGTTACATTACACAAAAACACATAAATAGATTATTTGGCTTATGATGACATAGCATCTGTAAATTGTCACTGTCACTATTGTCTGTTTGAGCACGTGTACAAATAAGTTTTAGGTCGATAAAAGGGTGAAATATGATAATAACCATATTAATAACAGAGTACATTCTTGATTCCCCTTACACATTATGATATAAGCAAAATAAAATATAACCATTTATAGATTTTAACCGTGGTTTGTAACACCTGATATAAATATAAGTTTGTTTGTTAATAACTGTAGCTCCTCCTGTGGACACCTGGTTGCTGTTTAACCAGATAATGAATAACAATAAGGTGAAATATAGCTGCAATAAAAAACAATATGTCCTGATAGGAGAATGATACTAAGAATAATTAAAAAATGAACCATGATAAGAGCTTAATGGGTCCTTATATCTGCTTAATATAGTGTGTAATGTACTGTGTTTGATTTAAACATGAGGTTTAAAGAAAAAATTTAAAAAGATACACGACTGCAAAGACTGCAAGCAAAGAAAGACGTTAATCACACTCGAGGTGTAGATACTTTTGAAAATCTTCTAAATAAGCCAACTTGACTTCCAGCTGCCGTAGGACACATTTTGATTACATGTTAATAGATTTCAAATTACAGTTAAAAAAAAAAAATGAAGTTGATGTAGTGACGTTTACACACAGTGGACTAAAAACTGCTGCTCTCTGCTGACAGCAAGGTACACAAAGTAAAAGTGTGTGTGGTAACCGTTTTTTTTCCTTCAAGATGCTTCAGATAATCAACCTGTTAAATTCCCTCTCAAATTTAAAATTGATCTGTGACCTAAGAGTAATCTGTGTGTGTGTGTGTGCGTGTGTGTGTGTGTGTGTGTGTGTGTGTGTTCTACCACAACAGGTCAAAGTCAAAGTTTTTCTCTAATCAGGTGTGTTTAACGTCTCGCTCAGCACGCTGTCACTCTGTTTGTGTTTCGTGTGACCTCCAGGCTCTGTGTGTGTGTGTGTGTGTGTGTGTGTGTGCCTGTGTGCGTGTGTGTGGCATGACAGTGTGTGACAGGCCGATGTTTGGAGGTCGGACAGGCTGGCTGACACCCAGCTCGTCCCACCGTCCTCATTAGTAAAAGCAGGACGGCTCGGCATGGCTGCCTGGCTGGAGCTCCTCTGCCTATCGTCTGCCTCCCTGACAAACCAAAAGCTGACTGAAGCAGCCAGGTCTTCCTGTTGCTATAGTAATAGGCAACGGTGGCTCACCCCTGTTAAAAACATGTTTTTGGCATGCCTGTAGCCGTGGGTTTCACGGCCTCCCCCTCAGAGCTCTCACACCCCCTTTGTTTACAGCGTTCGTCTCGCTATTTCTGCAGACAGTGCAGTTTTTTATTATGCATGATGCACCTCTTTAGTCACACATGAATTTGTAATCACTGTGGGTCGCGGGGATCAGGAAAAGTTGTGGCGGTACGTGCAATGCCCCTGCAAGATATTTCAAAGTAACTTGTTGTCTGACCTCTAACAAATCCCTTATTACGATCAGTTGTAAATGCATCAACAGCAGCACTTCAGTGTTTTCTGAACAATGTTTTTGAAAAGAAATTAAACTAAAAACTTTACGAGTGTATCCTAATCATTCCTCAAGGAAATGAAAAACACACTTTAATATTAACTCCATCAATTTTAAACTATATCACAGTTGAGGGCAAATTATTTTTGACCCATTGTTCAGTATTGGAATATTATTTGTCAAATATTTGTAGATGAAAAAATTAAAATTTTGGTGACCTTGGCACAAAAATATCCTCTCATGCTGTGTTCTGTATATATGTATATTTACAGTAGAGTCCACAGATTTCAGTGTTGTGTGCAATAGTGAATCCACAATGAATTCCTTCACTTGCAGGCTTTTTCTGTATTGCGGCAAAACGATTGCCTGCTTTTTGTGCAGTATTGCCCTCCATCTGTCCGTTTGTACTGTACAACCATACAGGAGCCCTCTCCAGCAGTGCATCGTGGGATGGGAAGAGCCTCCTTCAAAGACACGGGCGGCCATGCACTCCTCTACTTCGGCACATTGGTATCAGTTACACCATAATTTCATCACCAGCAGCTCCCTGTGAATCCTGCTTACATTAACTTTTTACAGGGATTGGCAACACAGAGGCAGAGATGCATGGCAGTGCCAGCACTTGAACCCATTTAGATTGAGCCTCCTATTCAATAGTTGGTCCCAGCATATTGTTATTTGTTGATGAAGTGTTGTATTTGTATGAACAAATGGTTGGAATTGTGAAGAATCCCTGCGGTAACAGTGGGATTACAATGAGAGAAAAAGCGAGGGGAATTAAAAAAACAACAGGATGGGAGACTTCAAAGTGGCAAAGTATGCAGGGCTGCGTTTGAATGACGGCTGGCGTATTGTTTTGATAAGTGTTCCCGGAGGAGAACATGTGAGGGAGGGTGTCACTTTCTCCTCTCATCTCTGCGATGGGGAGCCGGGCACCGAGGGAACGTCAAAACCAGCCGTAATTACACCGTTCATACAACAATGCTGCAGAGCGGCTGGTTAACACTCACACAGCAGCACACACACACATACACACACAGCAGCGCACATGCAAATGAATTAATTTGCTTTAAACATGAACCTAAATTAACATGTTAGACCCTGAGATGGTGATGATAATAGTGGTGCACAGGGAGCACGGAAGAATATCAAATGTAGACAATTGAATCTGTTTCCCTCGACACACACGGCTGCTTTCATCGCTGCTCATTGTGTGAGCGCCTCACACACTCTGAGGGTTTGTTAGGAGATGAGAAACAATGTCAAATACACATTAAATTCCTATATTTGTTTACAGTCATTCTGAAAATTTAATTAATGTAACATTGTTTCTGCTTACAAATGCAAATTACAACAGCAACATGAATAAACATGAATGAATTAGCCCATTACTTTGGCCTCCAACATGGATGATGAAACAATAATCACCGTAGGTCTCATTATGAAATCTGTTTGAGTGGGACATTTTGAGGAATTCTGCAGATTTGTCGATTTGAAAATTGCAGACAAATACAAAACATACACAGACCTCAAAATCGACAAAATGTAGAAAACATATCACAACATAAAGGTCATTTTCTGCTTATTAAAAGAGTTCAAAACAGCAGTTAAATGGGAAAAATGTCATTTCCTTTAAAGTCCCCCTTTTTTACTTTTCTCTCCACAGAAATATAATTTAATTTTGAATGACTTCAACTTCGAGATACTGGAGAAAAAAACATACTTCCGTCAACACAAGCTCTCTCACAACAAATTTAAATATTAGTGGAAAAGGCCCTGACACCCCAGTAAATATCATGCACACTGTTTGACCATCGTATTGTTAATTCATCGATAGTCTGCAGCATCAGTGGCAAATCTAAAGTTCAGGACTGCTAAAAGGGGTGACAAGATGAATACATAAAATGGTGTTTTTTTGTGAATTCTTATGAAATTCTGTGTAGTTTTTTCTCAACAGGCCTACAAAAAATGTTCAAAGGAAACAGTCTAACATGGGAAGAAAATCCCTTTTTAATTCAGCCGCTCACAACTCAGACATGCAATCTGCGACGAGAAGATGCAAGTAGATGCTGCTTTGTATTAGGGGGTCACAAGAAAGTCAAATCAATTTTATTAATATAGCCCAAAGTCACAAATTTTCCTCAAAGGGCTTTTCAGTCCGTACAGCATTCACAGCCCTCATTTCAAATGAAGAAAAAATAACCTTGAACAGGAGAAAAAAGGAAGAGCAGAGGAAGCGGGATCCTTCTTTCAGGACAAAAGAGAAGCAGAAAGGGGTCACGAGTCGCAAAAAGACTGAATCATCTTTAAATACAATGTAGTGGTTTTCACTTTGACTTTCCATGTGACATATTTAATTTAGAGATCATGGTAAAACTGATTAGTGATGCATTGTGCTTACAAAAACCACAAACAGACGACATTTTGACGCAGCATGTTAATGAAATTCAACAGAACGAGCTCTTCTGGGAGTGAAGGGAAAGCTGAATCTGGGATTTCAAAAATAAAATTTAACAATTATGTGCTGGCTTAGTGGTTTGGTTCCAGCAGAGCACCTTTGTGGCAGGTCATGCCCGTCTCTCTGTGTCCTGTCAGTTTTCTGTCTGTGTCTCTGCTGTCAGCAACAAAATGAAGGCAAAATGTCCAAAAAATGTTGTTTAAAAAACACACACACACATATACATATATATCAGCATCAACCTTGGAAAAACACAGCAAAACACATGAATTCATTCATAAACACACACACTTGTACACACTTCTAGCAATTTTAAATTCTTCTTTTTTACATATACACATGTTCTTTATCCAAAATGAAGTGAAATATGTGTACCATGTACATCTAAGGTATGGCGTGCAATACATGTACTGTGTATATAAGAGTATGGAGTATAATATGTACTGGAGTGCAATATATGCAATGTCTTTACTAGGGTATATTAGGGTGCAATAGACATTGTGTATTTATTTTTGTCACCTGAATGTATTTTCTGTTTTTTTTGTGTGTGTATGTGTGTATTTATATGCTAATGAACAGTATATTGTATCACGTTTGTAGGAAACATCTAACAGGGACAACAGATGTAAATTAGCCTCTGCCTTCACTCTGGTTTGTTTTTTGCCATGTTTTTAGTGATGTTCATGATCTAGCACTGTCCCTCCCAAATAAACAGTAAACTAAACTAAACTATCCACATGCATATTCTCCTATATTTTATATTAAAGTAGACAAATACATGTACGTGAACAGTTGAGAAGGTTTATTGACTGAGGCAGGCCATCCACCAGTGGGTGAACTGAGGGAAAACGGTGTGACGTTTGAAAAACTCTCTTTCTATTCACAGCACTGGAAGCACTGACTAAATATCTGGTAGCCAGATATTTATTAAATCTCAGCTTTTCTAGCAGGATCACACACAGAGAATCAAGCAGAGCAGATGAGTTTACACCCAGAGAAACCCACATTACTCGATTACTGTTGTCTTTCTCAGGGTGTTCCACCGCAGCCTCTCATAACGATGCTGTGGTTGGGGGAGAATGTACCGAGCCATCCCAGCGATTTCAAGTCATTGTGGTCTCATTACAGCAGGCTGTTGGTAATCCTGTGCCTTTGATCTGAGAGCTGAAGGGAGCTGTGTTTTACTGCAGTTCAAACAATGTTCTGCCTGCTCCCTCAGCACCTCCACCAGGAGCCCTGTGGTAGCAATGGAGCCGCAGCCTGACAACAGCGCAGAGAGGAGCGGAAAGTTGAGGGCTGGTTTGTTTTTCAGCTAAATGCAGGTGAGACAGAAACATGGATGAGGGTTTGTTGGGAGTCAGTCTAAGGTTAAGCAGACGTTTCATTCCATGGGGGTGCACGGAAAATGAAGCTCTTTCACAGCGATGCAGAATATCCTTCACATATGCATAAACCCCTACAGAAGATAAAGGATGGAAATTTAGGTTGCCATTCACTGGTCATATGCATTTGCATGACTCTCACAGCATGAATAGATCTGTTTGTGTTTATTTTCAGCAACACTGATATAAAAACACATCAGTACCTACATATTTCAGACTTATAGTGACCATGGCATTGAAACGTTTCTTTTTGAAGAGATTATTTAGAAATAAGTCAAGTAAGTTTTATTTATACAAAACTAAATCACATCAAATTTGTTTCAAAACACTTTACACATGGAATGAGTTTAGACCACATTCTACAATCAAATTTATTAAATTTGGAACCCAACAACTGAGAGTAATTCCCACAAGAGTAAACACTTGGAGACAACAGCGAGCAAAAACATTCCCAGATTTAAGAGTGATATCAAAACAGTGGCCTGCTGCGGTCACAAACAAGAAAATACAAACAATAACCCAAAAGACACTAAAGTGTTCTGTCGAGGTGAGGAGAACTACAGAGTGCGGTGATAAATCTCAGTGGATTCATCTCTGCAACCGATACCTTCACATGCATGTTGTCATGTGATCCACTGAGACTGGATCAAAGCGAGGCCTCATCTTTATCTCTGAACCTCAGTTTAAATAAATGATGTGAATGAGTTTTACACGCGCTCCTTGTGTTTAAATACCTCATTGCTCTAATATGTTTTCACCATTGATTGATGTGTCGTTATCCTGGAGAAGCCTATCATCGATCGGTTGGGACAATAGACAAGTGGCATAATGAATTTTGTATCCGGAAAAAAAAAGTAATATTTCTGCTTTGAAAGACAGTATTTCATCATTTAGTGTAGTGATGTATACACCAACTTCTGAATTACAGTGGAGTTGTTTACTTGCTCTCAACAGGCATTCTGGGAATTGCAGTGTATATGCAAAGGAATAAATTAGGCTTGTATCCAATCCCAGTACAGCGGGTGGCAGTATTATTTAGGGCCCGACTGGTATATGTTTGCAGATATTTTTAGCCAATTTAGATAGATTGGTATCAGTGATGTGATTTTCTCCGATATGCGCCAGTATTAAAATTGTTTTTTGAGGCCATAAAAATGCTTGGACTATTGATTTAAAATGATGTAATTATGTCGTTGCCATGCGTTATTTGATAACTAAGTGAAGTATTTACTGTTTAGTGTACTGATGTTTGGAAGAAAGTTTGTTAAAATGTAGAATATCTATCTGTCTACAGGACAAACCACAATAGTGTACACATACAAAGAAACACATTCATCTGTGTACCCATATCCTGTGCAATAACACCTGCACACATGGACATGTG
>JAQFJA010000024.1:2997452-3010158 GCA_029874485.1 Naso brachycentron
AATAAGTTTTATATATTTTTTTAGGTGAGAATGTTACCATGTAGATTTCAAATATGTCATCACTTTATCCAAATAATGCTTGTTTGTATATCTGTCACAAGGTTTTTGCAGCTTGCAGTGAGACCTGCCGGTCTGCTCGCTGCAGCAGCCTGACTCCTCATGCCGTCAGAATGAACCGATGATCTGTACGGAGATTAACGTGTTGCCATTCTCATGATCCGTAGATGGGCCGTAAGAGTTTTAAGTGGTTCTTAGCACTGTGCATATTGATTTAAATATATAAATTTTAAGTCAGTATGGACATGATGTAAATATTTATATTTTTCGTTAAATACAATTTATTTTTATAGCTAGATTCTCCCCTAACTCTCACACCTATATTTTTGGGGTTATATTTTCTCCATTATAGGCCTTTAAAAGTTTGGTATTCCATATTGGCCCCCGTAGCAAAGGTGGATGTTAAGAGGTTTAACGAAAACCACAATGTTTCCGTAGCATTTTAAAACATGATAAAAAAACGAAAGGATGCTTTGCTGCCTTTTAATGTTGATTCTTTTTCATAAGTTTAACGTTACTGGTGAAAAACTTCATTCACTGAGCTGCTCAGATGCATCTTTTTAAGGTGGAATGTTTTCTTACATGTTGTTCAGTGCGTACATAAGGTACACATGCACATACGTTACGATTGGATCTTCAAACGCTTTATAAAATGCATATGAATTTCTACTGGGTTATGAGGGTGAAATATTTTACACCTGGAGAAAAAAGTGGCAGAGCGCCCTTACGGTGCACTGTTGCAGCACCACATGTATGCATCCGGTATATGCTCCGCCCATGAAGTAAGGGTACAGTCGGCAGTGGAAACCCAAGCCAGATCTAGATGTACTGTTCTGAAGCATACAGTACCATACCAAACCGAACTGTACCGTGCAGTGGAAACAAAGCCACACTGGCCCAGCATTAAAAACACACTTAACCAGTTCTCATATAAAACCTGCAATGTTGCTGCAGAGGTCCGTGTCGTGAGAGTGATGGATTATTTAATGACCATTGTAGCGCATTCTCACATCTCTGGTCCTCAATGTAGTGAAAGAGCAACTGTTCATTTATGGGTAAACATGCAAAAAGTTCCAATAGCAACATTAGCACTAGCACTTTATTGCAGAAACAAAGGAGATAGCCGTGTACGCTCCGTCATCATAGACCAAAAATCCTGTTTTATGGTGACACTGCAAACATTAGTTTAGGTTATTTGAGCAGATTATTATTTGCCTGCTTGCAGTAAAGATATATTTTTTAACATATTGCAAGTATGTGACAAGTGAAATGAGGAAGTATACTTCTGTATTTCTATTGTTTAGTAAAAGTAACATGCCACATTTTCTTGTCTTCTGTGTTTTTGCCTCAGTCAACAAAGGAGAGTTGTCCATACCTCTCAGCCAAGTTAGAAACCTGGCGCCGTTTGCTCAGGTTGTAGTTTACACTGTGATGCCCAGCGGGGAGGCTGTGGCTGACAGCCAGGACTTCCCTATTCAACTTTGCCTTAATAACAAGGTAAGACTTTTAGAACATGCAGCTAAAAGGAATGAGTCAAAGTGTTTTTAATGTACACACAATATCAAGATACTGTATATACATTTTAGATTATTTAGGTCTAGTCTAATCAGCTCTCAGCTGATTCTTCACCTTGGTGTTGTGCAGGTGTCTCTGAAGTTCTCCTCCCTCCAAGAGCTTCCAGCAGAGAAGACTACTCTCAGTCTCCAGGCTCATCCAGGCTCCATTTGCTCCGTCCGAGCCATCGACCAGAGTGTCCTCCTTCTGCAGTCAGAGCAAGAGCTCAGTGTTGACTCTGTACGATAATCCTCAATGTTGGTTTGACCCGTGTTCATATCTGTACCTTTACAACACCTCAAAGAGTGTTCTTGTGAATAGCACAATGTTTGCAGTGGAAAGAGGCCTAGCTAATTTATTTCCAAAATAGTTATTTACAATAAGAACATGATTTCATAAACCATCTTTTTAGTGGTGGACAGTGTAGGGGGTAATGCAGTACTGTAATATATTACTCTAAGGCAGTAACCAATTAATATAACGGGTTTCTAAAAGATTTTGGTAATATTATTACAAATATTTTTTCTAGTAATTTGTTTATTGATGTTTTTGCGAACTTTTTTTTTTTTTGAGATTTGTTGCGACATTTCAGAGATGTTTGGACCAGCTCTGATATCATCCATGCGACAAAATTAATTAAGTTCTCTGATCGAAAGGCCTGCGCCCGTGTGGATCCACATTTCACAACACCAAGCCGTGGGCTGTTGGATTATAAATTATGTCAAGCAGCTCCAGCTTTCAAGGAAATTTCTTTGTGCGTTGTATTGATGATTGAGTGTATTTTCTTTCAAGATTAAAGTGGCTGCTTTCAATAACGTTCATGTGCACAGTAATATCACTGCAGCAAGTGGCAAGTTGTTATTAGTCGGTCAATTTGAGTTACTTATAGCTATTAAGAGCGCTAGCAAGCCTAGCCGCTACAGTTTGCAACGTTTAACCCGAACTTGAACCTGACCAAAAAGCCCAACTTTACATTTAACGTTAACATAATGAAAACAAGTGTCCTCTGCTTGTCCTAAATGGGCCTGAATCGTTGCGAGAGTCCGTGTTTGTTTTATCAGTGAAGTGAAACAGAAGTTGAAGCCGCTTCAATGTGATCTGTAGGTTTTAGCATGTATCTTTATATTCATAACTCTAACCTGTTTTCACTGCTGAGTAATTTTGACTTCCTGTATTTATCTTTCAAAGGCTTTTTGCAGACCTTTTTTCTGAATTGCTTTTTTGTTCTTCCGAAAAATTAGACAATATTTCACCAGGAATCATAGTTACAGTGTTAACTCCATGCAAGCTTCAAAAGCTTGCAGACATAGCAACAGTAACTAAGGGGGGCGTGGCTTAGGGTCAGTTGAGCCTCTTAGAAACAATTCCAAAAACCATATATCATATAATCATATATCACATCAGATGATGCGCTGACGTTAGCCAGGGTTGGATTTAACATTACGTTAAGTTATTAAAGTGGGTCATCGTGGAATCGTTGTCGTGTTGTACTTAGACGGCTTTGAAGTGTTTACAACGCACTTCATCATTTTTTAGTTTGAAATGGTCCCATGCCAAACTTTGCCTTGACCTCTTCATGTTTATGTTTGATATCTGCGGCAGCCATGACAGCAGCTCGAAGGTTCTGTCTCCTAATTTCCTCCCTTTGGTGGCATGTCTCATTACTGCCATATAGTGAAATTCACTGCATCGCTTCAAGACTCAGACTACGCAACACAACCTGTAAATTATTTATGTTATGTTACGTTTGAAGAAAAGAAATTTCACTTGATCGACAAAATCCTTAACAATCAATTATTGATTAATCATGCCCATCCCTAGCTGTGCCATGCGTTATTGCGCATCCCATCTGGGGAGAGGTCATTGTCTTTTTCTACAAGCTGCAAGTATTGAAGCTTAAAATATTCTCGCATGTTGGACAGTTTTCTTTATTGGTATAGTCAAAGTGATCAAGGTGGGAACTCAAGTACAGCAAACAGCACTGCTGTGCAGAGAAAAAGAATATTATTCTCTTTAAGTTTGAGTGCTTAGTCATACTTTTGTGGTTATTGAGGTGAATGTAACGCAGAAGTAGTTTATCCAGTAACGTATTATTGTACACAGAACGTAATATTTTAGGGCAGTGACTCTCAAACTGTGGGTTATGCCCACCCTGGGGGGTTGTGGCGGCATCGCAGGGGGAGTACGTGACTGCTCCTCTTTTTTGTTTTGTTTTATTTTCAGCAGGTGTAGCGTGCGGAACTAATAATTTGACATCAGACGAGCCAAAGTCATTTTGTGGTGACACAACAAAAACAAAACGCACTTCCATGATAATTTCACATTCAGATAGAGAGACCACGGCCCAAAGCTTCAGAGGGGAAAAGAAAAAAAAAAACGCTACCGTGTCGCACAGAAAAGGGTTTTTCCTCTAATGTCCTCTGACTGCTCTGTCTGTCTGCAGTCTTTTATTTAGCGGAGCTGTCACCAACAACTACCTGCTACTGCAGCTATAGCTTCAGTCTGCAGGCAGCCTACATGCTGCTTTCAGGAACCTCCGTGAAATTGAGTTGAGGCAGAGCAGTTGTAAGGGGGAGCTGGAAACTTTTCTTCCTCCAAAGTGGGTTGTAACAGAAAAAGTTTGAGAACCACTGGGTAACTTATTACTCTCAAATGAAAGTAACCAGTAATATCTAATGTATTACATTTTGGTAGTAACTTGCCCAACACTGGTGGTGGACTGACCAGTACCCGCTGCCGATACTGCTGTGTTACCCGTGTCCATGTGTGTTTGTTTTTGTGCAGGTGTACAGCCAGCTTCCTGTTCAGAAGCTGTCAGGATACAACTATGAGGTTGAAGAATATGAGTCATATCCCTGCTTCCCTGTGCCAGAGCCAGAGCCTGAAGCAGAAGTAGAACCAGAAATTGAACTAGAACCAGAGATCCCGGTCGACCCGAGGGCAGCTGGTCGATCGAAGCGCTCAATCTACTTTGAACAGCCCAATCAGAAGAATGACGTCTACGGCATCTTTAAAGTAGAACATTTTGATTTTCTATTAAAGCGTAAACTACAGGGAATGATGTGTCTGTCTGTAATTCAAGAGTTGTATATTTGTCTTCTGTTGTATTCTGTGTGCTCATCACTTGACTAAAACATTAAAATGTGTAACTTCAGAATTGCATATTTACTTTTATAATCTTTTTCTTTGTCTCCCCCTCTAGGGCATTGGAATCAAAATTCTGACCAACTCTGATGTTAAACAACCTTATGATTGCGACTTCATAAGCCGCAAAGATATTTTTTTTGATGGTATGTTTTATGGTATGCCACTGATATTGTCCATTCATTCTATTGTCCATTGCTGCTGTACTAAGAGCAAAACTGCCATTACACTGTAATCTTAATGTAATGTAGCTCCAGTAGAGTACAACTACGTATTGGCGGCTGAAGACACTGGAGATCAAGCTGGAATGACCAAAGAGACTATTAGAACATACTTCCCTGAGACCTGGATCTGGGAGCTGGTTTCTGTTGGGTAAGTTTGATCGTGTAATTGGATTTTCTTTTTTATCCGTGTGTTCTTAGGTGTCTTGGAGATGCCAGTTCCCGTGGCCTTCAACATGATGCCACAGAATTCAGGGGGTTTGCTGAGAGGTACAGAGGAGGAGATAAAGGAGACCATCAGGACCTTCTTCCCTGAGACCTGGATCTGGGACCTAGTTACTGTGGGGTACTAATATATCCTATAAAAAGGATCAACACGCTTTTTTCCCCCTGACATTCGTGCCCTTTAAACTCTGACAGTTTCTTGACTTTCCCCAGAGGCGTCATTACTTTTTTCCGGCTCAAGTTTTATTTCGTTTGTTGTCGCTCTGTCTTTTAAGTCCATTTTGAACAGAGACCAAACGGTTGCAGTGAAAGTTGCAGCGAAGTAAACTGGTCTGTCTCAGCTCGAGCTCAAGCCAACTGACGGTGTGGTTTGCAGACGCTCTGTTGTTGTCAGAGGCGAGTCAGAGCGTATGGCACTAACAGCTAATCAGCTCGTACAGACGTCACCATTGCTAAGAAGCGCGGCATAGACTGGCCAATCAGGACAGAGAGTACAGAGAGTGTCACTGATTAGGCAAATAGAATGGGAACGATAGGATATTTACCAATCCTAAATACAGAGGCATGATGGGAAAACACAGAGATCTCGAGGTACTCTCAAACTACATCACTGCCTAACAGCTGTCTGTGGGTATTGTGACATTTTTTCCAAATAGAACACAAAAAAGTTAATGATATTTACCCCAAAGTTACCAACTGCAGCTTTGTTATTTTATGCACTTTGTGTCAGTTGCTAAAAGGCAAACATTAGCATGCTAAAATGCTACACTAGGCTGTTGAACATAAACATTGTATCTGCTTAACATGAGCAAATTAGCTTTCCCATTGAAAGCATCTTAGCATGCTAAAATTAGCATTAGCTCAAGCCACAGCCTCATAGTGCTGCTTTGTCTGGAAATTTAGTACAGACATTCATCACCACTACCATTACCATCACTACCCTACCAATCCAACGTCATTCAACGGCCCAGAGGAGCAAATAAACTCTGCACTGATACAGCCAGCAGCACAACAAATGCACTAAGTCTGTTCTGTTAGCTTGGCTAATGTGCCTCTGTCGTGGTTTCTCGTCATATTCCTTCTTTGCTCAAACACAACCAATTTTGACATTCCCTCACAGTGATCTTTATAAGATATATACAGCGTTTGCCTGGCAAGCCTGCGTTTGGATTCATCCAGAGTCAAACCAGATTCTCCTCAGCATTCCAACAGGTTTCACCTCTCACTCTCTCACCTGTTTTACACTCATTAAAGTCTCAACAAAGGGAGACATGTGGACAGAAAAGGGAGAAAAGAGATAAATGGGAATAATGAGGCAACAGTGGTAAAATCCCAGTTTCTTAATGACGCGTTACCAATATGCAAACCCCCCCACCTGGACAATTGTCTGCTCTGTTCACACATGAGGCTCACCCAGACCCAGGACAAAGGGATCGCCAGGGTGAAGTCTGGGCCTTATAATCCTGACATGTGTGTTCACACATACAGCTCCCCTGGGTAAACTCTAGATAAATTCAGAGTCACAGTGCATGTGTGAAAGGGGCTCTGTGTTGTTGGCAGCTTTTTTTTGGTTCCCGCATGGTGCAGGAGTGAACTTCCTGTCCACCAACAAACACATAGTACCCTTTTAAATCTCTCCTTAGATGATGTAACTTTCCTTTTGTATGTTGCCTGGAGCTATAAACACAAGATATGTCATGTAAACACTATGTATCATGTATTGCCACCAGCTGTCATGATATTACAGTAACATAATGCATAATCAGGTTTTTATTCATAAACTTAAGGCAATCTCTCAGGTTCTTGAGCCTTTTTTAAGGTTGACTCTTGTGTATGTTTGTACAGAGACAGTGGCTCAGTGAATGTGGAAAAGACGGTCCCTGACACTATCACAAAGTGGGAAGCTGGAGCTTTCTGTGTGTCCTCTGTGGGCTTTGGAGTGTCGCCCAACACTGGACTGACTGCCTTCCAGCCCTTCTTTGTCAGTCTCACCTTGCCTTACTCTGTCATCCGAGGGGAGGTGTTCACACTTAAAGCCACCACCTTCAACTATCTCTCCAAATGCATTATGGTAAATTTTTAAGCTTTTGCAGAAAGAATTTATTTAAGTGAATTCACAAGTACAATTACACAAATCTGTTGGTGTGATTAACTGGACTGTATGTTGGCATGTCAAAATTGAAGATATCACTACTATACGCAGTAATGCAAACAAAACTATTAGGTATATTTTTGACTCTGAGTTAAGTATGTTCTGTTTTGTTTGTGTCTCCAGGTGAGAGTTACCCTGGCTGATTCAGACCAGTACACGTTCAGAAACTGTGATGGCTGCCAGTACAGCGTGTGTCTGTGTGGGGAGGAGAGCAGGACCTTCTCATGGATTGTAACTCCAACAGCCTTAGGTATTAACAGATAGATGACCAGAAATATTGAGCTGAATTCGCATTATACTCCATATAATGAAATGAGGAGAGGCTTCTGTTTATATAAGAAAGAAAGAATAAAGTGAAAACATAAACAATAAATAAATAAAATTTTGAATTTAAGCAGGTAAGTGTAAAGTTGAATTGCTGAGGTGGAATTCGAAGCTGTATAGACTTTGTTCATGTGCAAATGTTGCAGACCTTTTGTTTGTGCAAAAAATTGTGCATTTTAACAGTCCTCATAGTTGTGCAAATATTACAGTCCTTGATATATTTTTCAGTTTAACAATTCCTGCAGCCTGTTGAGTGTCTGGGCAGGGAGCCCAGGGCTGATAGCTACATCTCTGGTGTAGAAGCTCTTCCTCAGTCTGTTGCTGCTGGATCTTATTGTCCTAAACTGTTTGCCTGATGGCAGCGGTTCAAACAGATAGTGTCCGGGGTGTATAGTGTCTCTGATGATGCTGCTGCCCTTCTTCTCTCAGTTGGCCAGCAAAGACAGAGCCAGTCTGGGGAGTTTCATCATGCCAGTGTGCTGAGCCGCTGTGCAGGTCTTTCTTCTCAGTGGCTTTGCAGCTGGTGTACCAGACAGCGACACCGTTTGTCAGGATGGACTCAATGGTGGCCCGGTAAAAATTGAGCAGCAATTTGTGGTAGTTTGGCCTATTTCACCTTTTGAGAGTCTTTGGTGGTGCTTTTGTGATCAGGCGTGAGGTGTTGGAGGTCCATGTCAGCTGGTTTGACTTGTTGACTACAAGGAACATCAGGCTCTCCACGATCTCCACTGATTCTTCCTGTATGTGGAGGGGTGCATCCTCTGTCTTCTCCTAAAGTCAATCGGCATTTCTTTTGTCTTTGTGGTGTTCTGGGTGAGGTTATAACCCCTGCACCTCTCAGCCAGATGTTCCACCACACAGGTGCAGGCCATCTTCTAATTATAAATCAGCCCGACGATTGTGGTATCATCCGCAAACTTTATTATGGAGTTCAAGGTGTGACTAGGGGAGCAATCATGGACAACATGTATGAAGAGCGGTGGACTCTGTAAAAATGAGAGTGAAGAATGTAGTGTTTGCCCTACAATGTTACAGGCCAGGCGCACCACCAGGCTAATGAGACCTCCCGCCAGGCCTGAAAGGTTGCAAGGTTTGCGTAGGATGGTGAAGTACATGTTATTTTTCCTTCCTAGAAGGGATACGTCATGACCCGCCCTATACTGCCTCTGACTGGCTAGTACTCTGTGCCTTCGTTGGTTAGATTGGATAGGTTCAGGGTAAGATTATCAGGTAAGCCAATCATGACTTAGCCATTCAGAGATTGCCTCTGGCTTAGCGCTCTGCTAACTGGACTGTAGATAAAATAATATAATAGTGAGGCCTCTCTAGACTTGCATAGATTAAACTCTGATAGTGAAAGAAGTTATTTTATAAAGGCTGTGTGATGCTCAGAACAACAAATCCACACTTTTAGCACGGCAAACAGACTGTAGCCACAAGAAGCAAGGGAGAGGCTAGCTACATCAAGCTGCACAGCAAGTCACTCAGGAAGTCACAGACACAATGTCAGTGAATCCAGTCAATTTTCAAAATAAAACACCCTGTGCAGAATATCGTTTTGTTTTAACTACATGAACAACGGCAAGCTATGACGCATGGACGTATGCATGTGTCAGCAGTTTTTCTCTTAGCCAAGGAGCAAAAATTAAAGATGGGAAAGGAGGATGATGGTATGGTTTCTCAAAACCAAGAAAGATAAGTGCAGCTGTGAATCATGCACACCTTGCTCATAATGTAGTACTTTTTTGTAAATAAATGCAGCTTGTTCAGTCATCCTCACCTTATTATGCTCACTTTGTTTTAAGTTTTTAATATATAGAGTGAACAATATTTTGAACAAAAATAATTAAATGCTGACCCACAGTGCCATCTTACGAAGCTGTCAACCATGCCAATATGTCATCTCTCAGGTTCTGTCTGTGGATTTTTTTTTTTTTTTTTTAAATTTTTATTTTCCGATGTGTACCACCCGGCCTGAAAAAAAATCTAGGAGAAACACTGAGAATCTGTGCTTACTAATTCTGACTTGCTATGGTCGGTCTGTGAGGACAACAATTCATTCATTCATTCATTTATTTATTTAATTAATCAATTTATTTTATTTATTTTATGTGTGTATGTATGTATGAATGAAAGATAGGGAAAGTGCATATTAACGAACATTGACATGCAAATATGCCAGATTGTAGCCACAGGCTAGTTTCCATCTGAAGTCCATTGGCAGGTTGGTGTTGCACATTTATACAGAAATACACAAAAACACACATCATGCACTTAACAAAATCAAAAACACCATGAACTGTACACAAGCTGACATAGACATTCATACAATAAAACCACTGCTCTATGTGATGTTGCATAATAGAAAACCATGAATAAGTGACGGTCAGAATTCAACTAATAAATAAAAGAATAAAGTACTAAGTGCTAGTATACTGGGGGTTAATGGTGTAAGGTAACATCCTCACATAGCTGTTTGATTTCTCTAAGTGTGTCAGAGTGGTGCAGACAACTGTTGTGATTGTGTCCTCCCCTGAGTGGTTGCATGGTAGACTAACTGGTGCTGTTCCAGGTCAGGTGGGATGATGGTCTGCATGTGTGAGACTGAAAGATTCTTGAAGCACTTCATGACTATTTGAGTTAGTGCCACTGGTCGACAGTCATTCAGAGGTTACAGGTGATGTCTTTGGCATGGGGGTGGGTGATCGGGATTTTCGGCATGTTGGCAGTTTGTTGTAGTGAGATTTTAAATATCCAAACTGGTTCAATTTCATTCCATTCAGAGTAGGGATGGGCATTTAAACAAATTTCCCTGATCGATCATCAGGAAAATTGACAATCATTTATCAATTTAATTATTATTCTTTTATATTAAAAATCCCTTTGACAGAAAATATAAAAAATACAACACGTTCCTCAATTAAATCTTTATTCCTAGAAAAACCTATAGTCCAACAGTAATCCTCTTAGACAAGGCTGTCAAAGTTTAACTGTTTAACTTAAACAAAAAAGAAATGCAGCTCACACGCAAAAGCAGCCAAGTGAGAGCCTCCGACGCTACGACGCACTTAAACAGAACTGAGCCTCTTTTAGAAACAATTCAAAAAAACAATCATTTCGAATGATAGTGATGTAATCAAAAAACATTATTTACTGTTGTGCATCAGGGCTCCTCTGTGCTCAGACAAAGGGGATGGTATGTTTAGAATAGGATGAACTGAAGTTAACCAGGGTTGGATGTAATGTTACATTACATTGTTCAAGTCGTACATCATTTGGTTTGTTGTTGTGTTGTACCTGTACACGGCTTCGCAGTGTTAGCAACACATTTAATCATTTTTCAGTTTAAAATAGTCCCACGCCAAACTTTGCCTTGACCTCTTTATGTTTATGTTTGATATCTGCAGCAACCATGACAGCAGCTCGTAGGCAGCTGAGTTTCCTAAAGTAGTATCGCCCCCCTTTGTCAAGATGTCTCATTGCTGCCATATACTGAAACTCACTGCATCGCCTCTAGACTCACACTATGCAACACATGTAGGCTATTTACGAAATCTTATGTTTGATCAATAGAAATTTCATCGACAAAATCCTTAACAATAAGTAATCGATAATCTACTAATCATGCCCATCCCTGATTCACAGTACAACTTTGTTCTGCAACAGCTGTGGCCTGAGGTGTTTTGTTTATGGGTTGTTTGTCCATCTGTTCTGTTGTCTCAAATGTGATATAACAGAAACACCTTGAGGGAATTTTCAAGGATGAACAGATTAGAATATGGTGGTCAAAGAGTGAAGGTAACTGTGATCTCACAAAATTCTACGGCAACAACTGAAATATTCATACGCAAATGACTAATTGGAAAAAATCATGTTGTAATGACATTTTGTAAGGTCAAATGTTAGTTTCACTGACACTTTTCTGGCCATTATTTAAAGCCATATCCTGGAACGGAAGAGGAGATTGTGACTTGAAATTGTGCTGATTGTTAAAGATGTGTGTGAAGCATCCATTTTTCAGAATTTGTAACGTCTTTGCAGCAACATCCATATTTGCATCATTGTCGTCCTCCACAGACTCACTGGTCTTGCTGATATTGAGCTTCAGGTGACTGTTATTGCATCATGTGATGAAGCTTTACTGTCAGTCCTCTTTCCTCTGTAGAAATAATCTTTGAGTCAACATTTTTCTGAGCGGAAATTATTCACTGGAATCTAACATGTCCATGTAGTACTAATAATAATTAATAACTTTTCTTGAACTCCTTCAAAATCTTTACTAAATATGTTACATGAGACTGGAAAAACAAAGTCAAATGGAACTTCATTGGTTTGTGGAGGGACAACAAAAAGGCAGTAATTTTATTTTTATTTTTCGGTTGTTGTTGTTGTTTACATTTAGTTACAAACTCCGAAAGCAGTATGTTCCTTTGAGCATCTGCAGAGAGAATTGAAATACTTCATTACAATATGATAAGATTCTTTTTTAAGTGATTGTGATGTTATTCTTTATTAATGCAGCTCTATGTGCAGTTTGATTTAAAAACCACTCGTGGTAGAAAGTACACTTAAATACTGTGATGAAGTACTTGTAAGTTTATTCCCATTATGTGCCTCTGTATATTTCTACTTCACCAAAATTCATAGGGAAATATTTTCATTGTCCTCTGCTGCATTTGGCAGCTGTAACCACTAAATACTTTACAGATTAAACTTTTACATACAGAATTTATAATGGTTTTACAAAATATTATTCATTACTAAAGATAAAACAACCCCAAAATATGTAAAGATTTAAAATTCAAATCATTATTTATAATAAAGGAAGTTTCCATAGTGTCAGTGCTACTTTTACCTGCAGTAGGTGGCAGATCTTAATTTGTTTCCACCACTAAATTCTGCCCAACATGTAAGACTTACAAGACCTAAAATGTGTTATTTCAGTAGAAAAGGCTTTATCTGGGTCTGTAACAACAAGTGCATACTGATACACATCCACGAGATAATATAAATGTTTTGGGATTTTTTT
>JAQFJA010000024.1:3094013-3107768 GCA_029874485.1 Naso brachycentron
TACTTTTTACAAATATGATAATGACTGAGTGTAAAATAGGTTAAAAACAGTTGGCTCGTCTTAAAATTCAACATTTTTTCTTAATTTTTTTTTTGTTGTTGTTGTTTTTTTAAAAATCTGGGGGTCCCTGCTCTGTTTCTCTATCAATCAAGGGGTCCCTGGGCTGAAAAAGGTTGAAGACCCCTGCCTTAATGAATGAGAAGCGTCCACCATCCCACACTCAACATTAGATACTTATTGGGCCGTGTATTTTACCTTTTCCTTTACTTGTCAGTGTGAACTCACTTTTGCACTAAAAATAGCAAGTGCAAGTAAGAAAGTATGCAAATCCCGACACAGTTGAAAACTCTCCGCCGAGAGCAACGTAATGGCATTCATTTGGGTCAATTGTATCGGTGGAGAAATCTGGAAGAAGCCATTGATTTTATACGAAGCATTATCTAACACACACAGACTAGTTGAATGAATTAACTGTGCAAAGACAATTCAAGAAAAAGCTGGTTTTACAGACAGTGTTCAGGTAGAGAGCTAAATTCTTCTGTAACTGAAAACATGTTTTAGGCATTTACAACTGATATTCTAAAATAAAAAACAGAGGATGTACTGCTCTGTTTGTTGTTAGAGTATATTTTTTGAGATCCAACAAATGTCAACTATCTGCCCAGAACCATAACAGTGAATCCCCATGTTAATTTCAGTAGTTCCATAATATTTTTGGCAAACTTTTTAATTCTGGGCAGACAAAAGGCATCTGTTGCATAATAAAAATATCTCTGAAGATGAACTGGCAAGAATTGACATTTTGACTTTCCACAAAGGTTTGCAAGGGGAACACTGGGAATGAAAGACAGAGAAAAACAGATTACTGAAGACAGCTCATCTCTGCGATGCTGAGCAATAAGTTAACCTGATCCTGGATGACAGGCAGCAGCATAGGGCAAGTTTCAGTTTGGCTCTCCAGAACTGTAGTAAAAGCCAGACCTCCAAACATTGACTACTTTATAAATAAAAAAATTAAGAAATAACTGCTCATGTCTAGGAAAATAAGTTTGTAAAAGAAGTTTGTATTATTTTTGACCTCTTAATGTGTCTGACAATACCATTGATGAGAAGGGAGGCTTTCCTCAGGCTTTGTAGCATCTTGTGCATTCCACGTCATCATTATGGGTTATAACACAGTCTAAGTGTATGGATGTGGCACTGCCGCCACTGTTTTCCTGTCATGTCTCTATAGGAGGAACCAGAACAAGACCTGGTACACAGAGACTGAGGGCACGTCTTCTCAGTCACCCAGCTGAGCTGTCTTCACTCAGTCTCACACTTTCGAAAACACCCATTCTGTAATTACAAGCAGGGCAGACAAAAGCCTTCACATGCTGGCACAAACACATATAACGACTTTTATAAGGACTTTTTCTCAGTAGTTTCATTCAGGCTGGTAGACAAGTTCAAGATGTCTGACGCCACTCCCTCCCCCCCTTTTCAGTATAGGAAACAACAAACAATGTGGTTGCTATGGAATCATCTGGGCAACCTGAGACTCCATGTCAGCAGCAGTTTAGACAGCAGAGAGCCAAATAACAGACGTTGCACTTAGATGTTTTACAGGCCTGGTAACTCCTCCTTTTTCAAACAAACATTGAGATAGTGCAATCCTTACACTTTCCTCTTCCAGGAGGTCATTAGGATTGAAGTTAGACCAAGTCTCTGCAAGAATGTTTGCAATATTTCATCACAAAATTTAACTCGTCTAGTGCTAGTCGTTCTAATAAAATTCTTTTGGATGGGTCAGAAGGTGCTTGAGGCATGTTTCTGACCTGTTTGAAGGTCTTCAATAAAATCCTATTTCACTTCATACTCGCAAGACTTTATTGTTAATAATTCAACACATTTCTCAAGAAAATAAACAGCTTGCCAAACATATGGATTTTCTGGTTTTCTATTACTAAAAATTGAATGTCCTTGGGTTTCTGGAATGTTTGTCAGACGCAAACAAGAAATTAAAAGGTTTGTTTTTTCTCTATATGTTGACACTTTATGCGCTATGGGAAAAATAATTGGCTGCAGTCTGATTCTCCAGATGGACTGGAAACTATGGTCAGAAATTACCATTATTTTAGTGGATGAATAATATCAGTATTGCAATATCTGTCTAAACCTGAAAGGCTGACAGGATCAAGATTAGTTATTAGGTACAAAAAGATTGAACCATAAAAACCCAAAATTATTGTAAAAACTTATCTTATCTTATCTAAACTTACCTCAGGAAAAATGGGCACAAACCCTGTGAACCACTGAGTAAAACTGTATTGGCCTTTTGACAAAATTGTGTAAGAGAGATTGAAATGTGTTCTTTTTAAATGTAAACTGTTGTGTGTTTAAGACTCACTAGTCTCTCCATTTCCTGCTCTCGAAGCCTCTCCTCTCTCTGTCGTCGGTGGTACTCCAGCAGCTCGTCCTCGTTGTCGCTGATCTCTGTGATGCTGTTCTTCCTCTCCCTCATCCCAGGGTGGGGTCTCCCTGCAGACATCTTCCGATGGGTCCTGGGGCTGGCTACTGGAGATGACCCAGGCAGGGAGCCCAGACTATAGGCAGGTGACAGAGAATTCCCAAAGCTTGCCTTCCGTACACCCGCATTACCACTGCCCTCCATCATAATAGAGGTAGGCGACGGACTGCGGGCTCGGATGCCCCTCTCCTCTGATGTAGATCCAGACTTGCGTCGGACCCGAGGACTCTCTGGGACAAGCTTGCCCAGACTTGAGGGGCTATCTGGAGTCCTCAGAGTGGCGATTGTCCCTGGGAGTGCCCCCGGGAGCACTGGGACCCCTCTACGAGCCATTGAGGGGCTAAGAGGTGGCAGCTCTCTCATGCTGCTGACCCCTCCACTGCCTCCGTTTAGCTCCAGGTTTCTCCTGGCTGTGCGAGGGCTTTCAGGAGGTTGCAATGAGCGTGGATGCTGCTGGAGTGGCGATCCTTGGATGATGTGGACAATTGGGTCCAGGGGAGGCTGGAAGGCTCTGGCGGGTTGGGAAAGCTGTCTAGAGGGGCTTGAGGTCAGGGAACACTCACCTAGACTGGTCTGCTCCCTGAAAGGGCTGGCAGGCCTTTCCTGAAGTACTGTGGTTGTCTTGGTCCTGGGACTGGAGGGAGTAGGGGATGGACAGGAGGGGAATTTGGGAGTGAGTCTGGGGCTACTTGGCACAATGTTTCTACTACTCAGAGACTCAGTTGAGGACAGAAGAGGAGTCTGTCGGGGGCTCTCGGAGCCTTCTTGGCCTAATCCTCTGCGGCTTGGCTTGGGGCTTGGAGGGGCCTCTACCAAGACCTTCCTCTGCAGCCTCGGGCTTTCCTGAACTTTCTGACCCAACCCACTGCTGCTGAAGTTCGGCAATATGGTCCGTGGCTGGGGTACAGGTGGAGGCTGGGTGGTGAAGTTGTAGCTAGAGGAGCGTACAGGCACTGGTGGCAGAGAAGAACTCTGGTCCTGGGGTCCTCCACTAGGAGACGGGCTAGTAAAGCTCCCACTGCTGGCCGCAGAGGGAGAGGAAAGGGGAGAGAAGGGAGGGGATGCATTCTCGTAGCTGGACCCCACTGACATGGCCCCAGGGCTGGTAGGAGGAGACAGCAGATAGCGGCCTCCTCCATTGACCATGGGTGACAGTGGGGAGTGGGGAATTGGTTGGCCTACAGGAGGCTTTTTGCCCTCCGAAGAAGGCGGCTGAGGGTCATCCATGACTAGGGAGTCCATGATGTCCTGGAGGTCCTTCTCAATAGAGCTGACAATTGCACTGTGCTCAGACTGGACTTTCTCTCCAGGAGCTGGGGGAGACTGGCCTGGGCTGGCCTGGTGATTTCCATTGACAAAGCTCTCTGTGTCTGAGGGGCAAAAGACAGAAAACAACCATCATCAATTTTTGTCTTATAAAACAAAAAATACAATGGATACATAACAGAATATGGTTATTTTTATTCTCTCGTGCAACAACATCTAAACTGGGAGTTAAAACTATGCTCAAACTTAAGAATTCAAACAAAACTCATTCAATTTATCACTCCTAAAGGTATGTTTGACAGGCCTGAACACAACAAGGTGTTGAGGCTGAATTCAGCATTACTGGTATGTCAAAATGTAGCCTCCTTATTGGTTTCTAGAAAGCAATCCATTGTCTCTGTGAGGTCTCTTCCAACAAATAAGCTGGTCCTCACAATGCAAATGCAACATCATCTGGCAAGGCACAGCATTTGTCAAATATGTCCTTGCTCTCAATCCTGGTTGATTTTTTGTAATATGCAACAGTGTAATTTCGCTGTTTACCAGGAAAATGTAAAGACAAAAGCTAAACAGACTGTAAACATGAAAACTTTTAAGATTTAATATCTTGTCTCACAGAATTATAAACCATTAAGCATTGTTTTGGTGACTAACGCACCTTAACACACCCCCACCAAAGAAGCCCTTTGTGTTTTTAACATTAGTGCTTTACAATGTCATTCTTTGTCTTTTAGTAGGAAAGAAAAAGTTTCGCAGTTTTCTTTACCAACTGCCTGAGTTCTTTAAACAAGTACCGTCAATGACCCTTACTCCAAGAGTGCAATTCTGCATTTTCTATTGATGACCTACCATTTGTAAGGTCTAATGCAAATCTGCTGAATGACCTTTGCCTGTCTTTCCCTGGAGGTAGTCAAGAAAGTGTTAGAGCAAGCAATACTGTGGAGAAATTCCACAAATTTCCAGTTATTAATGAGTGCCCATTAATTAATTATTATTAATTATTAATAGCTTATTAATACTATTAATGACCATTATTAATGAGCTTAATTACTTATTCCGTTACTGCTAGTTACTAATTTTGTTTTTCTAACAAAATATTCCTTCCACCCTAGTCTGGTTAATATCTGTTTCTAAGCAGAAAGTATCTTAAGAGGTTAATAGTCGGTGAGTTCTCATTCATTTAGGCTGATGCATTTGTCAGAAAATTCAGAAAACACATTGCAAAAGTCCCTAACCTCTTAAGACAATTTAGCTAAATTTCCTAAATCGTCATTTTATCTCAGAACCTCTATATCCAGTCGGAACCTGTCCCCTACTATTTTAAACATGTTCAAAGTCGGCGCAAAATTCATGTTTTATAGGCTAGTACAAAAGCTTTGAAAGACAGGTAAGCATGAGGACAGAGGAGGGATTAGTGCTAAGGAAAGAAGAAAGGACACAGCTGAGGAGATGAACAGACTGACAGACCCGTGCATTGGATAGGGATCAGGAGAAAATGTGCCTACATAACCCAATTACTGTGTGGCTCAAAAGCAGCATAGGACACAGGCTGAGTAATCTAATCTTAACTGTCCCTCTGTAATGTCAGCATAGTAGATTATTACAACAGAAACACACGGCCATGTGGGAGATTCAGCGGCATGGCCTTGAGGAAGGGATGAGAGCACAGACCCGGTTTTATAAATGCTAAATGAAATCTGTTTAAATGGAGATATGACGATAACTGCAGAGTGGAGCGATCAGTGCAAACACTGAGAAGTGCTAGAGGACAACAGAAAAACTGAGTTGTCATGTCCAACAGTGATGTAATAACCAAGAAGAGGGAGTCTCCTGTGCTTCAGCCCCGTTCCACAGACAGTCAGTGCACACAGATCAGGAACACAGCCGTTAAAAATATTACAGCGGGTCCCTTACCATGGGCTGAATATACAGAACATACCGGAGCACTCAGGTCACTTTAGGAGATTCATTCAGGTGCAAAGGACTAACGTTTCGACGCACACCACATCTTTATCAGAGGCAAAAAAAGGGAAAGTGGTGTGATAACAATAGAAAATCATAAAAAATGACTGATAGACAGAAAATTATAAAACCAAAAAGTCAATTTTGTCTTTGTAAAGATGATGTCAGAGAGATTTCCCAACAGCAAAACTGCTCTAAAATATAGAAGCGTCACAAATAATACATTAGCCGAGCTTGTTCAACAGAGATGGGAGCAGCTTCCTGCCTTCTGCCCTGTAATGACTCTGCCATACAGCGGAGCTCTGCCTTCATGACAGCCTGTCCACAATCAAATCTCAAAACATTTTCACAAATATTACACAGCATGAAGGTCTGCAGACTGCCACAATAATGCATCTTATCTGAAGGGCACCGCATGATGTCACATCGTGTCTACAAGACAACAAACCGGCTTGATTCTCATGGTCAGAGTCAAAAACGAGGGGGTGGGGTGACAAAGTAAAGGCAACCGTTTGCAGAGAGGGAGCCCATGCAATGATGTCATGGGATACATCGCCTTGAGTGCACTATGCCAAACTTCAATTAGCAATCCGCCAATTGAATGTTACCTTACCTGCCCGTAAAAGTGAGCATCAGATGTTATTCAGCTTCAGATAATTAATTACGTGTGAGGACCTCTACAATTCGGCATCAGTTCTACCGTCAATAAGCTTCAGTTCCTCAAACGTTTGCTCCATCTGCCATTCCTCAATTTCTCCTCATCTGAACACACTGTGATGATGTGACCAATCGAAAATCGCATTTGTTTTAAATACAGGACGTATTTACTGACCACCTGTATGCCGAATAAGAAATGTGATCCCAATCAATCGGTAAAACGTGTAATGATGTCCAGCTCTATGTGCATCTTCCGAGAGAGGTAAATCATCATTAAACCGACAAAATTTTTAATGGAGTTTGGCGTGGGACCGGTTCGTATCACTTCTTTTGCCCAAAGCACAGGCATTAAGCAGCATAGGGTTAACGTTACTCACATGAAGGAATAAAACTGCGACCCGGTCAGTTTCAGTGCGGTTCACCTGCTAAATGACACACACTAAGGCCCACATCCTCAGGACACCGGCTACACACCGGCTGTGACGGAGCCCTGCCGCGTCTGGCTCCACACACACCGAGGAGATATGGAGATTCACCACCGAGGTGGTGTTTCAGCCGGGGGTTGGGGTGCTGGGCACCGAGGCTGCCTGCTGCATCAGTGGTGTCAAGTTGCTGAAAACGTAACGACGCTTTTCCGGAATGACTTTCAACATAAAGTCATAACCTAGGCAGTTTAAAGTCCAGTTGAAGATTTGGTAGCTGTGTTGTCATCGTTACAAAGAGTAAGTGATGCATGGTTCATTTTAGAGTAATGTCCTTCTCTGACGGAACAACGTGAGTCAAGTCTCTTGACTGATTCTGTCAAAAGAAAAAATAACCAACAGTAACCCTGATGTCAGAAAGGAAATACTGTATTGTCATTTTCACTTCACATTTTAAGCACACATAAATCAAATATGAGACCAGATCCCTTTAAATAATAAAAAAGGTGTTTGAAACACGCAGTCCTCTTCAAAGAAGTGTGACAATTGTATTTTATTTTGAAGGTACAGTCGTCTTACTTCCGGCATAGTGCCTACCTTAACACAGCTCTTCCTGTCCGGGGTGATGTGAACTATTGTGAAATTTACAATGCTGCTTTGGGGAGTCACAACAGGGGGTTTTATGTCCTGTCACCGTTATTGTCTCTGTGCAGTCAGTTTTATGAGGCTGGAAGGAGAGCGTCAACAAAATACCCTCCTGAACTACAAATCGTTGGCAGTACACTGATATTTTACTAGCATAAGAAACATTTTCACCCAGGGGCAAAGATGAGCCGTAATGCGGTTATTACAAAAGGAACACCAGCTTAAACAGGACCACTTCCAAGCATAGAAAATGTTCAGAAGCTGCAAGAGTGTTCTGTCAGAAAAAAAGGAAGGTGACTCCTTTGAAATAAACTGTGATTTTATCTGTCGGTGTTCATTTACACAATGTTAACTGAAGCCACAACTAAATTTTACTGGGCCATAAACTTTTTTAAACTCATCTGCCAACTAATTAAGTTTTCACAGCCCACAAGCCTCATCAGTAACTCATGCACACACATACACACACCGATGGAACAGTCAATGAGAGCAAGTCTGACACTTGGACATGCAGACCGGATGAGTCGGGAATCAAACCGCCGACCTTCTAATAAGTGGATGACCTGCTCCATCTCCTGAGCAACAGTCACCCCACGATGAAAGTGAAGTAAAAGGAGGAAAAGTAAAAGCAGTATGAACATAAGGAGTAATAAACCAAGACTGACATGTGAGTATTGTTCGATGATTAACTGCGGTACTTCATCAAGATTTTTGGTTTCTAATACGTTAATATACTGTTAATATCAGGCAACTGAATAAATAACAGTGCAAAATATTCTATGACCTGTAATTTTATGTAAATCTGCAAAGTAACTTTATCGGACAAATAAATGTTGAGTAAATGTACTTGTTTAGATAAGACACACCCTGTAAAATCTGACTCTTCATTTCAAGAATATAAAACAGTTCTGAAGTCGTCACGTGGTCAGTCCTAGATGCTGTAAAAAGACACTAACGTGAAAACTTAATTCAGTTTATCAAAACTAAGAACTTTGGAAGAAGGTGAGTAGACTTGAGGTTTTTATAGGATGTAATCTTTACGCTCTCTGGCTCTGTCTTACAAGAGAGCTTTAAGCCACACCCCTTCAGGTGGGACGTTATTTCAGATTTTAGTCAGTGGACAGAGACAAATCATTTTCAATCCCATTTAATTTGTGCCCTCATTCTCAAATATGATGTTTGTCATTTTAAAGGACAATTTTGCAAATTAGTAAAGTCACAGTTTGTCGCAAAGTTAGTTTAAAGTACAGTCTACGTCTCTAACGCCAACATGGCTGTAACCTTAGCACAGTTTCTTTTGCTCCCTCAGAACAAGGGAAAATGGATTAAAGGAGGTAAAATCCTTACAAGCATGAGCATGTTGAGAGCTTCAAACAGAGTTAGTCGCTTCTGTAAGAGATCGTTGTGATTTTCAAAGTTCTATTCTTCAGAAGTTGGGTGATTAACTGCGACTGTCTTGACTTGCAAAATTATGTTTTAAAGTGGCAAACATCATATCTGCGATTGGCAGTACAATTAAAACGGGATCAAAAATGAATTTGTCTCTTCCCATTGACTACCTTTTATTTTTTTTTTCTGAATTAAGGTCCCATGGCGCGGAAGTAGAGGGGCGTTACTCAGACACTGTATGAATCTCACTGATACAATATGTTTTAATAGAAAAGGAAAATAGGGATTTTAGAGATAAACTGATTTAGAAATATAAATTCTAGTTACATGTACTGTTTATGGCAAAAAGACTTGTTAATTGTTGTCCAAATTATCTCGTCCTGTTTTGTTGATGGATATTTGTTGTAACTGCACAATAGAGAGAAAACATTTGAACATCAGAGATTCAGTGGTGGTGCTGTACTGCAACCACACTGACGTTCAGCTCCATCACAAGCATTCAGCCCTGCCTTTAGCGCTGCTTTTTGCAGACTGTCAAGCAGCCAGTGACAGATCCAGCAGCAGAGTCACAGGAAGATAAAGGCCTTTTTCTGAAAAGCGAGGCTATACATGGAGGACAGTGGCTGGGTGCAGAGAGGGACCGGAGGGGGAAACCAGGGAGGGAGGCTGCAGAGGTGGAGTGGAACTGGAGCTTTATATATAGTCTCTGAAAAAGATACTGTAACTCCAACCGTCGGCCACTTTAAGAGGGCAGCTCAGAGCCACAGCGCCTGCTGGCCTGGCAGAGAGGCACAGGAAACGTCCAGTCATGAGAGGTGTTAGCTGGAGGACGGCTGGCTGAAGACAGCTGGTCAGTGGGCCGTAAAGGCTCCCACACAACAAACTGACAACAAAGAACAAGCTGCGACAAAGATCGGCTGCTGCGTTGTGTTTGTCCGCCGCTGTTGGGCCAAAAAGTAGCACTGTCCACACCGCGAAGAGAACAGCTGGCGACCAACAGGCTCGTACGTGCTGCACCTGCGCCAAGTCGAATCCCTCTCCACAGATTTACAAACCGTTGTGATTAAGCAGCAGTCTTTGGTCACACTTTATTTTGATAGTCCGTCCGTTGATACTCTACAAGTTATTAGTAGATATTTAGTCGCACATCAACAGTGTGTCAGTTAATATTCGACAAGAGCGTCTGCTGATTGTCAAATATGTTTTATTGCAACAGGTTATTAATCAATATTCAACTAACTATGAAAGTGAACAGTGTGATGTAAACATATGATCAGCAGCATGACAGTAATCTATAGTTGACTATCAACAGACTGTCAGCAGACGTTTGTCATCCAGCATTTGTTGACATGTGTTGGACAATCAAATGAAAGTGAGTTGAGAAAACAGCTGACAACAGCAGAAAGTCTATAATCTATCATAGAAGGTCCTGTGTTCTAACATCAAGAGGGTCCATGGTTCGATACCCGGCTGGGGTAGGACCTTTCTTTGTTGACAGTTTGGTGTGCAGGAGCCTTTAACCGACCTGGCAAAGCATGTCAAACCTAAACAACAGACAGGTGATGTAACTGACATCACAAAGACAGATTAGCACTGCAGTGTGTCACCAGTCAAACACAGAAACAAAAGGAGGGCGTTTTAATTCTGAAAGGTGCGTTTTGCACTAATGTAGGCCTCCAGTGAAGACGCCTGGTATGAGACTTTGTGAGAACAGATCTGCACCTTTTGAACATCCATTAAGATACAACAAAATATCTTTAAGGCTGATTAACTGTTGGTTATATTAGTTTATTACATATATGTACTACATGACTTTTTCTATGTGGTGTATGCTTGTTGTAACTAATGCATTATCAGTCTAATATTACTAATACGACTGTAATCAGTTTTATTGATTTTATCGGAGCAGGTCTTTACTCAGGCAAGGCTAGACCCAGATCCAAAATAAAGTGCTACAAGAAACAGTTTTTTAAGTAAACAATTGCATCACTTCAGCTGACTAAATAAAAAGTAAAGCTGCTGAAGTCAGTGACTGTGGCTCCCAGGCTGAAGTGGTGAAAGTGGTGCCGAGGAAAAACTATTCTTCAACCACCGCAGCTTTAATCCCTGGCATGGAACATGTACGTATCGTACTGTGAGAATGCAGAGAGTCGATGAAGGAGCAGGTCTTTGTTAATGCACTCGTGGCTCCCACTTCTTAGTCTGCTGCCAATGATCTTTCCATCTAAATGTTCTCCCAAGGCCAAGACTGCGTCATTTCAAACTGGGAGAAGAAGGGGGAAATCTCACCAAAACACACAAGAAACTTCTGTTTCTCATTCTCTAATAATTATACTATTAGTTATAAATACATTGCAGTACTTGTGAAGGTAGCACTGCAATTATAGAGGTACAAATATTGTATTGGAAGAATGGGTAATGAGTTGCACTTTAACAGTTAATGGCTCAGGGCCTATGGAACAGAGCTGGTCTGTAATTTAAACCTTTATGTCTCCTAAAAATCTCAAAGACTCCAAAAGATTCAGATCAGTAAATTATCTTTGTTTCGTTGTGTGTGTGTGCGTGCGTGCGTGCCCGTGTGTGTGTGTGTGTGTAGAGCCAGCAGCTCAGCCACAGAAGCACAAAAAAATGCCAAATCCAAAGAAAGCTGAAAACATTTTTTTCCACTTCTTGCCCAGTGAGCAGCTTTTATTGAAACAAGTTCATGTAATATGATCTAATTCTTTTAATAAATCCCGGGACGACAAATGGACTATAAAAAGATGGATGCCGTAACAGCTCCTCAAAAGTGAAGCCAAAACATCTCAATTAACTCACCGGTGTCTGGCTGCCTCATGGTTAACAAATTCCATCCCACCATGTCAGCAGGTGTGTCTTCGAATGTTCCATTTTGATGAGTTTTGTTTTAATTAGTTATTGGGTTCTAAAAAACTGGGATGAATTATCACAGCTGACAGCTAACCTTTACCAGCGACTGAGCAGCTGTACAGGCGGGACCTTGATACAGCTACCAGGGACATTTTATAAAAGAGACAGATCATGCAAGACTGTTTTGCTGGAACAACAAAGATGGAGCATATCCCGCCTCTTCCCCCCAACAGCCAATTGTGTAACCCTAACCCTAAGCGCCGCCCTCTGAGGCAAACGGGCCAATCACAGTCTGCCAGCCCTGACCACAGTCTGACAACTACAAGGCTGTGCTCCACTAAAACTCATTAAATATATTCAGATTTTCTTAATTCTCACGCTGGTTCTGTGGATTTCGAGCTCGTCGTAGTTAAACGTTGTATCTGGGGCACTTCTAAAAGCGATGCTCCTCATTCAGTGAGGTTTGAAAGAGATTTACGTTCTTTATCTTTCCAAAATCAAACGCAGAAAAGTGTAACATTATGTTCTTGGCAAAACTGTTCTTTCCCCGCTGAACCCCTAAACATTGAGGCCATGTTACCTTGTTATACCTAGATATTAGCCAGTTAATTTGAGTTACTTATAGCTATTAAGAGGCTAGCAAGCCTGGCCGCTAAGCTAAAGTCTACAGCTGGAGTCTGGAAATAGCAGCTGTCAACAGTTTGCAGTGTTTAACCTGAACTCAAACCCGGCCAAAAAGTCCAACTTAACTTTTAACGTTAATATACAAAGAGACGTGTCCTCCCCTTGTCCTAAATGGGTCCTAAATCATGACGAGGGTTTGTTTTATGAATGAAGTTCTGGTTGAAGCTGCTGCACTGTGATCTGAAGGCTTTAGCATGTATCTTTATATTCATGACTTTAAGCTGTTTTCACTGCTGAGTTACTTCGAGCTCCATGCAACTCCGAAAGCTCGTCGCACGTAGCAACAGAAACTAAGAGGGGCGTGGCTTAGTGAAAGGTCCATTGACTGCTGATTCTATTCATGTTATTTTTATGTCCTGGTGACCATAGAATGTGAAGTTACAGCTCTCTCCACATTCATTTAGATGGGGCTCTGGTCTTCTTTGTCCAAAGTAGCTGCCTGATGGCGTTGCCAAGATGGCCACTGAGTGGCGAGACTTCCCTATAAGGACTTTGCTGTAACTCCATCTGACAATCACTGCTGTGCAGAACCTAAATCCAACTGACACAACCAGAGCCAAAAGGCAGCACCTCTTTGAGGGATATTTTGGCTTAAATTTTGAACAGTAGTGGTGGTGGAGACACGTCATCCATCTTTTTTATGGTCGTTGGCACGACAGAAAAGACAAGCTCTTGTACTCCAAAGATTCGGTTCTAGTCTGTTCTGTCTTAGACTGCTGCACATCGTAAAAATCTAACTTCTAGTTCAGGTATTTCAAGGGGCACTGAGCAAGGTTTTACTGCCTTACAGCAATGACTGACCAAAAAAATATATATCTGCAGGTTTCAACCCAGATTTTTGTGTGAAATTTAAACTTAAAATTTTTGTTTTATTTTAGAACGAGAGGCTGACAAATGTAAATACTTAAATTAACAACTGAAAGTGGGTCAATTTAGTTTAGCTAAATCAGCCCAAGATAATAACTCCTTCCTTAGAATTTATAGAGATAACAAGTGTAATTTGTGTTCAAGTAGATATAAAAGATAAGCCCAGATTATCATGGGAGTGGTATAAGCAGGTTTCATCTGGATGCAGCTCGGGAATGCATGATTGAGGAAAATGGTATGTTTCTAAACAACGGAAGGCTTTCATTACGGGACCAGGAAGTCCACCGCAGCCAGCATGCCTGTGTGCTATACTTATCCCCCAGTGGCAGGCAGCGTCAACAGCAAGAGGAGGGAAATAACAAGATGCTATGACAGATCCCTGGTAGTAGAGCTAGCCAAGAAAGGTACTCTTACAGTTGTGTGGGTGCCAGAAGCAGCACTAAGAGCACACACACACACACACACACACACACACACTTAATAACA
>JAQFJA010000024.1:3147532-3158042 GCA_029874485.1 Naso brachycentron
AATCTCAAGGCCAAATGGAAAGTGGTGAAAAAGGTGAATGAATCTGCACCTCATCTTCCTCAGTGATTAGGCTACTACTAAGAAACACTGGAGTTCCGCATGGCATGATCGTCAGGTGACTTTCCGCGGATGAATACCGGTTACATTAGAGATAAACAGAGCGATAACATGACATGAAAGCCCGGCTGACTGTATGTGCTACTTTGTGTTTGTCATCAAAGCTGTGCGATCATTGCTGGCAAAGATGTGTGAAACTGCAGCGCAGCAGTTCTGAGGATCAGGGAGCCTGTCATTATCAGATTATTGTCTCCAGTGACAGTACAAATTATACCTCAAAGTCTCCATGAAAGAACACTTGTTGTCAGTATCCAAACCACTGTTATCCAACACTGCAAAATGGCAACTTTGACTAAGACGCTGAGCTGGAGGCCCCAGCAGATGTGACTCAGTGTTTCTCCGGCCGCCTCCTTACTCGAGAGTAAGAGTGGAAACAGATGTAAAATATAATATTTACCTTCTGAAAAGCACCCCTCTGTTTGTTACAGTAAATTATTAAGCACTTGATTCCCTGCCAGCCCTCTCCTCATTCTACAGCTATATTTCATTAGCTCAACACTTCCACCTGCTGGGTTGCTAGCTGTGGAAAAATGACTGCACTGAAAATCTAACTTTTGACTATTAATACTGTTAACAGGGTGAGTATTTCATACTCGTGCAAAACAGATAACAGGAGATCATTCATCAATTCATTATCCGTAACTGTTTATCCTTTTGCAGGGTCACAGGTGGCTGGTTCAAACCCAGCTGACAGGTGAGGGCGGGGCTCACCCTGGACGAGTTGCCAGTTCATCACAGGACTGACAAACAGACATTTACAAGTACACAATATTCCAGTTACTGACCAGAGTATTGAAGTATTGCGGCAAGGCTGTGACTCATGTAACACCGTACCCCTGTAAGCCTTAACTGGAATATTCAGACATGTTTACACCTTACTCTGGAAACTACGGGGGCATGTTCTTGTGCGCATGCTTGTGCATGCAGTGACAAGGAAGAGACGGGCAGAGCTTGCCCAAAGCTAATTAGCTAAAATACTGGTAGTAAATGGGAAGTGCTAGCCTGCATTTGCCTAAAGTCATCACATAAACTTTCCAAAAACTCTAAAAGGTCCTGTGTGCTTGTTGTGACTTTTTTCTTTACCATATTATGTTACTTTTAGACTCAGATTAGCAATTAATGTAATTGTAGAATCAAATATATTTACCGTTGTCACAAGTTACCATTTACCGGTGCACATGCTCCCTGCAGTTAACATCTGGCGTCTTCATCCTGTCACTTTCGTCCTCAGTATGTGAGATGTTAAGTAGCACAATTGTTTGCAATATCATTTGGTTCTGTAAAATAGATAAAAGCACAAACACAAAGAGGACAAAAGCTAGCGGGGCAAAGCACGCATGCGTACTTTGGCTCCGGGTGCTATGGAGTGTCGTGTGTGCAGGACGATGATCACGCTTGTCACTGATTATGTAAATAGGTCTGTCTCCAGCCTGACTGTAAGCGGGGTAAACCTCAGTAACCGGAGTATTGTACGGATGTGAATGTGGTTATTGAGACAAACAACCACTCACACTCACTTTCACACCTACAGGCAATTTAGAGTCACCAGTTAACCTGGATGTGTTTGTGGGAGGAGGCCGGAGTGTCAAAAGGGAACTCACTCAGACACTCCACACAGACAGGTCCAGCCCCAGCCGGGGATCAAACCCACGACCTTCTTGCGGTGAGGCGGCAGTGCTTACCATGAAGCCACTCTGCTGCCATAAGCAAAGATGTATTCACTTAACTCTACTGTGTTCAAGCTTCTGCCAAATACATCAAATAAATCTGAGTTTGAGTTCAAGACTAACAACAATGGTGAGTTTACTGTTGTCATGCTCATGATCAGAGGAGATGTATAAACTTTGCATTAATATTTGATTCAGCCCGATAAAGCATGTAATCTATAAACAGTCAGCGCAGCCGGCCATTTTAGGCCCAGCAGCCCTGAATCATAAAACCCACTGAAGTGGCATTAATTAAATGTTTAATCCAAGAAATACAGAGACTTGGTGGAGTCCTCTGTGATAGTTTCCTCCTTCACCTGTCTCACAATCAGCTGTTTTGTCACGAGACATTAAAGATGCACTGATCATTTTTTGTCTATGAGCAATCAATGAAAGCTCATGGTGATGAACTCACAGCAAACGATCACCTGACTGCAATTCCCATCAACCCACAGAGCATCTCAGCTTCTTGCAGCTCGTTGTTTTGGTTTTCAGATTTGCAGCGTGACCATAATGGTTCTGTCTTACAGGCATCATTTCCCGCAGCAGCAGGCTGGAGAAGCTCTGATTAACCCAATCTACTCAACCTGACATGACTCCCAGATGAATGCTAATGTCGCTCCGACTCTGCTGGAAGTGTAAACAACCCGCCAGTTATCATATTCAAATGTCGACGTGTGACGGAGTCCCAGAGTGACCAAAGAAATTCATTAATGCAGCTTTAATATTTAAGCAGTTCAGTGCAGTAAACAGTAAACTAAAACCCAGACTGCAGAGCATCCGTCCAGAAACCTTCTTCGATATTACATCTTTAGATCCACATATTCCATTACAAACAGAAACCAAACCTGTCCAGTCAGCTTCATTACCAGCTTTTCCATTCTACCTTCACAAAGTGCCGCAGACAAAGCACCTGAAGTACAGGAGCAGGAGTCAGCGTCACATGTTTCTTGCACCTTGAGCAAATTAGCGGGAGTGTGTGACTGGGAATGTGGTATTCCAGTGGTATTCCATTGCTCAGTGGTTCCGTTGACTTTTGGCTCAGTGTTTCCCAAAGATGCGGAGCTGGACAGGCATTCCAGCCTTTCGGGGACAAAGAGGTTCTTTCAACAGCAGTAATCCGCTGGAGGAGGAGTGGGAACACTGCCTGGCTGCTGCTGTAAACTGGACTACAGGACCCACATAAAAGTTCACACACACACACACACACACACACACTGCATGACTACAACACACCAGAGGGGACAGAGCTGTGTGTGTGTGTGTGTGGGTGAAACTGACACATGTGGCTAACAATTTTTATCAAACAGTAGAGATTAGTTTGATATTAGAGGAGTGACATAATTCAGTTTTTTAACACGTTTTTAACAATTAATCATTAAGCTTTTGATGAGAGACATTCATTTTGGCATAAATCTGCTGATATTGTGCAAAATTTCTATACTGTTGTGACAGAATATGTTGTTTTGTGGCCTGGCTTTCAACACTGAAGTCTATAATTGCATTACAGCGCACTGTATTCTGTTATGATGAAAAGCATTATGGCCAGTTTCTTGTGTCTTTCGACAGGAATGACAGAGTCACGCGACATTTTAAATTTATGCTTTGGCAAAAGGTTTGAGTCGTCTACTCTTTAATCGTATTTGAGACAAATGATAGAATGTCAACGAGAAGGTTCAGTTAAATCTCTCTCCATCTTTCTCCACCCAGTCGCATTATGCAACAAAGTATGACGATGTCTGTGACAAAACTCTCCAGGTGCACGACATGCAACGAAAGTGTTGGGCGCCACCTATTTTTGTGTTGAACTTCCATCATTATCGTCGAGCGACGAAGCATGAACTGGACTTCAGAGTTCAGTTCTGACTCTGCTGGATGGAGTTGGATGTTGAAGTCACACTGTAACAGCTGCCCGAGCTCTCATCTCTGTTACAGCTGAGCAAACTCAGTGTGAAAGCTAAGGGAAAGGTTAGCTAATGGACCTTGGGTTCGGACAGTTTTTCATTATTTATTCCAGTGATTGGGTTGTTTGGTTTGCTTGTCGACACGTGAACCCATCTCTCATCTCAGGAGCAACAGGTTTACAGTGAGGCTAAAACACGGAGTCAGTGACAGTTTGTTTTTAAACAACTTGTCACATCGAGCTTTCAGGACATTTGGATTACTGTAGATCAGCAGAACGGAGGTATTTTATACTTATGTATTTTTTTTTTAACGTTTGAAAATCACTATTCACAATAACTGTTTGGAAGATGACTGCAGCCTTTTTCCTGTGAGTTTTCTGGTCTAAAAAGCTTCACTGGAGCGTCCATCAACACAAACAAGAGTGGATAATGAGTGAATTTTCCCCTTTCAGGGTGATTATTAGACTTCTCTGTTAGACAAAGTTGTTTGCAGTTGTTTCTAAAATACAGAGGCCTAAATTAAGTTCTGAGGTCTTTTTTTTTACTTCTCAAAATGTCTCTGCACGGGAATAGTACTTTACATTTACTATTTACATTTCCGACTGGTTGAGGGGTGACGGCATTGTATTTCGGCGACCATTTTTAAAAGTTTACAGCCACAAACAAAGTTTTCAATAAGTAATTGAACTGAATATTTAGTGGGCCTTTTATTTAACAAGCTCTACACAGACAATGGTGACATATGCACTTCTAGCAGATAAGAAACAACACTTAAATTCGTGTAAAGTTGTATTTGTGTCCCCCTGAAGTTCAGTATTCAGTGTTTTTTGTCTCCACTGACTCCAAGGGGAAATGTGTCTCTTCAGTTGCTCATAGCACCACTGTGTTCATCAGCTAGTCGCTAACATTGTCTGTCTCTGCTTGGTGCTGAGCCGCGAGCGTGCAGCAGGTTCATCAGAGCTGCTCGCTGCTGCTGGAAACAATGCTGACGAGAGCCATGAGACGGCGCCGAAGCAGTCACGTCGTGGGCCGTAAAAACAAAACAAGAAGCTGAAAGCTTCTCTGTATGAGGTCAGTTTACTTGAGCTCTCTTTTAGGTTCCTCACTGCAGATGACCCCTTAAATTTAATATCATTTCAACCATGTTCATATAGAAATGCTGATTAAAGCAGCTTCAGGGAGACTGAATCAGTATTAAGGCAATTATAATACACAATAATCTCAAGTAAAAATGTTGTTTGAGTTAGACAGACTTTATTATCAGAATATTTATAAATTAGTTGACACATTAAATTCCTCCACAGAAACATAAACCACATACACGAGCTTATTGCCTTATTGTGCCTCTGCATCAGTTTGCCTTACAGGTTGTATCAATCCATTCAATATAAAAAAAATCAAACAAATCGATGTGTATCACATCAGATCACCACCTCCAGTCTGAAGGTGGAGTTTAAACCTCAACATGATGTACAACCAACCATCTACACACACACATACACTGACAGTGTCACTCACCCTCCTCTCTCTCTTCTCTTCAGTTTGATGCTCTCCTTCACAACCGCCAACTCATTCAAAGCAAGGTTTAAAATCCATTTTACAAAACTAGCGAAATTCATCCAGCTTAGTCGTACATAGAAGTGAAAACTTGGTGAACTCTGAAAGAAGGGAGTGACGGGGAGGAGGCGCAGACGGGGGAAGGAAGGGAAATAAAGGGGAGAGGAGGGGAGGCTGGAGGCAGCGTGGGATATCCCTTTGAGTCATGGAAACTGTTCCAAAGAGCAGACATGCTCACGGACAGCCAAACAGCCTCTGTGTGTCTTTGTATTGTCCTTCATTCAGCCTCGTTACATGCTGAAGACATTCAACAGTCCCTGGAAACACTTACTGTACTTCCTCGCAGGTCAGTCTCTGGAAAACACGCATAACATCTCAGCTGAAAACAAGCTTTCACCGCTTTCTCTCCTGTTAACATGACGCGTTAGGTCGCATTATTTTACTCTTTCATGTGTTTTCCGCTTTTATTTGATTTTACAGCATATTTTCACTCCGGCTGTGCTAAGAAATCGATGTGGCAGTATATCCAATATTTATTTTCATGATTGTATCGTGACCCGTGTATTGTGATACGGGTTGTATTGTAAAGCGCTTTCTAAAACTCAGCCTTAAAGTCCTATGACACAAGAACATTTATGCACTTTATTTTCATACTTCTAATTTCAGTGTGTCCAGCTATTTTTTTCATTTTGATGTTTTCGCAGCTACACCAAAGTTTGGCAATTTTTCAATACCATTCAAAAAAATTGGAGCAGAAATTTTAAATTAAATTGTTTTGACTCAATTTGTCAGCTTAGTAACCAAATAATGAAATGTCATGCATTAAGACTACCCAGATTATACACATAAACTTGCTTTTCAGCTGTTTTTACATTTTCAGTAAACTATTTTGAATATCACAATATGTTGCATTGTGTCGCATTGTATCGTGATATAATTGTATAGTGATCCACGTATCGTGATGCGTATCGTATCGTGAAGTTCTTGCCAATACCCAGCCCTAATTTTCACCTTTATTTGTCTCAGTGTTTGTCACTATTTTCCCATTATGTGCATTAATAAGGTTGAATGTCATTGCAAAATACTTTTTACACTCAAAATATGCCACTTAACCTGACAAACACTAACGGTTTTTCTATTTATACATTGTTTTTTCTTAAGTGTATCTTGTTCTATGTTTGCTTCAGTGCTCTGAGGATTATTGATTGGATTGATCACACACCCATCAGCCTCACACTCAGTCATTGTGTTTACAGATTTTGGGTTCAAACAGCCAGACAGAGGGGGCCAGTTTGTGTCTGCTTTTTTCCAAGTAGGCCAGGTGAAGACGAGGAGCAGCAGCCAAAACACCATGAGATCATCCATTACCAGACTGCTGCCTCTGCCAAATCCTTTGTTACCATGGTAACTCCTCAGGGAACACACTATTGTGTGTACTTGTTTTGTGTGGGGAAAAAATGTGTGTTTACTACCATACTCCTCACAGTGGGTTGTTTGTTGTACATCATCATTTTGTAAGGTGACAGTGTCTCAGACGGTCTTTATCATGAGAGTGAGAGTGTCATGAGAGGGAAACAAGGTGAAGCGAGCGGTCTGAGAATGATTACGTCTTTGTTTTGGGATGAATCGCTGACCTGAAGGCATGCAGCAGATAAAAGACAAAGACAACGAGGGGCGGAAATGATGGGGGAGGTAAAAGAAAGGGAGAGAAAAATGCATTCTGACTGGCTGCCTGTTTATGTGTGTGAGCTGTACACGCTGCAGATGTTTTTAAAGGCAGCAGACAGCAGACTGTAGGGTGAGCAGTATTCAGATTCTGACCTACAGAAACCTTTGCTTCCCTGGTGAGCTGCTTCCTCCCCCGTTAGACGCAGTTCTGTGGGACAGTCAGTCCCGCGGTTCATCGTTCCTGTAAATCTGATCTAAATCAGACCAGTGGTGGAGCAACATGACTTTTTTAACTTTGAAGGATTATTCCAGTTTATAACAAGAGCAATGTGTTTTATAGTTTGATGGTAACATTGATGAGGCCAAACTTTAAAGGGATATTCCAGATTTTTTGTCATAGGGCCTCATTTTTGGCCCACCCAGTCCTGTTTCTATTGATAGAGACAATTTTCAGCTCATTGCATTCAGCTCATTAAGGCTTATTGTTTCGCCGCTAATGCTAATGCTAATGCTAGCACAAGTCAATGAACCCAACAGAAGCCACGACCAAACTCTGACTAAACACCCACAACCAAGTCGAATATTGCAGCAGTTTAGTAAGCATGTGATTTTTTTACAGAAAATTACAGATTTTAAAAACTACTTTAAAAAGTAAAAGTACACAAAAACTACTCAATTACAGTAACATGAGTAAATGTAATTCGTTACTTTCCACCTCTGCTATTGAGGCAAATCAACTGTTTATTTTAGGAGACAAAATACAGCTGAATTACTTAAATCTGAGTTCAGCGCTCTTCTGTCGCTGTAAAGTCTGAGCAGAACCACAAATGAAAGAAATTCAGGCGCAGTTTGACTCCTAAAAATACTCAATTATTCTATATAATAAAATATAATAAATACTTCAATTTGCTTCGGGTGCACTGAGGAGTGTTTAATCAGAGTTTGGTAATGGCTGGCTACTGTTGGTGCTATGACTAGCATTAGCATTAGCAGCGAAACGTTGAGGCGTCTAAACTCTGTACTGCATGCAATGAGCTGAAAATGGTCAACATCGAAGGAATAGGTAGGTTGAAACGAAGCCTTTTGTCAAAAATTCCAGAATATCCCTCCAAGCTTGTTTTCAAAAAACAACAGTGACGTAATATTACCTACTACGACCTCCTTACACATCCAGCAGACACTGAGCAGCTGGTAGAAATGAGCTCTGTGATACTGTAGAGAGATTCTGGTCACAAAGCACGGGGGTGAACTATCGTTTTCTTGTCACCTGTTCTCTCTTTGTTTTTGTCCTGCTTAGGGAGTTAGGTTTAAAACTGTCCTTTTGTTTTTCTTTTACTTGGTCCCAAAGCCGAGTTAGTTTTCAGCTGAGAAGTCAGCACAGCTGGTGTGGTTCATTCTGAAGTTAAATGCGTCATTTGTAAATAACCCATCACCCTACACCCCTACAGCAGAACATGACGGCTTAAAGATGCTCAGACTAGGTGAACTGCAGATCCTTGTGAAAATTCTCTATGCGTTTGTTACTGTTGAGCATTTCATCTTTCTGTCCAAATCAATTTGACTCGACTGGAGGTTTGTTTCATTTGACTTAATCTCCTCGTTTTCCTGCCCTGTGACTTCGGTTTGTGTCATGATGTCACAGAGTTTCCAGATATCATCAGTTGACGAGCAAGTATGACGCTGTCACTTGTGATGCAGGTTATTGCCAGATCTATGGGCCCACCTCCTACCTCACTGCATCCAAACGTGGGGGTCGTGAGACAAAGAGGGGGGGTTGTGAGATGCCTTCCAAAAGACGTCAATTTTTTAAGTAACTTAAAAATGCTTATTGTATAAATTCTGATTATACTCTTTCATATAGTCTTTCTTAACCTATTTTAAAATAATGTTATGGCTGTTAGGCTGTTGTTCTTTTGTGTTGTGTTAATGTTTGCGTAGGCCTAATAGTGCATGTGCATGGCTGTGCACAGCATCATACGCCACCTCCAGGGTCGAATGGGGGTCGTCAGCCTCTGGCACCTTTATTTTGGGGGTTGCGGGCTGAAAAATTTGGGAACCCCTGTCCTACCTAAGTATAACTCCTCCTCTATCACGGACACATGTAAAAATATTGTCAAAGCGACTTACTCTAGAGGAGTTCTGCATTTAATGACAGTGTTCTTGTTGAGCCAGTCGGTTTAACTTGACGTGTGTAACATTAACGGGTAACTGCCGTGCAGCATCAACTACATGTAACCGGAAAGATTTTAGAAACCTAAAATGCCATCAAATTGAGATTAATGAAATATATTTTCAGTTATTCAACTATTTTATCATCTAAAGAAACTTGAAAGCTGGTCAAATAACTGAAAATTGTTTCTGTAATCACAACATTTCATTCAGGTCAACGAGTATTTTTCATTTCATACGTCTTCAAAGCAGATCAAGCCCGGAGGTTTCCTCTACATTGGATTTCTTTTAACTTAGATACTTTTTTGAAAAAAAAAATCGAATAACAGGAACGTCCATTAGGCCAGTTATAGTTCAATCTGCAGCTCAGTGTGATCATGGGCCTTTCATCGTAGTTTTTGATGAATACAGTCAATAATTAAACAAATGGAACCAAACCAATCAGCAGTTCACACACACACGCACGAAGGTCAGTTACCCTCAGACTTTTCCAAACTGATCAATAATCACCCTCCAGATATTGATGTTGTAATTCTGAGGCTTTGATGTAACTTGCCTGCATGTAATGACTGTAATGTTCTGACTAGCCCAAACTTCCTCTTTCCTAAATCCACTCATTTCCCATGAGACTTCCACCGAGCAGCCGTGATGCACTGAAACGATCGGCTTATTACAGTCCTCTGGTGGTGAACATCAAACATGACTTTCTCTCTCCAGGAACAAAAAATGTGACTGTCTGATCACATTCAAGTGCAGCACAGTATCACTAACAGCAGAAGTGGAGCACCCAGAGGAGGCATTAAACCCAACGCCAGGGAGCCAGTGAGAGAATGGGACTGGATGGATGGGTGTGGGGCTGAGGCTGAAGGGGGGGGGGCAGATAGAGTGCCTCTTTGCTGGCCTGATTATGCTCTCAACAGAAAGAGTTCACATAACAAAGGATTTATTATCAGTAGCTTGAGAGTTGCTGCAGTCTGGGAACTCTGGGCAGCCGTTTTCTCCGCCAGGCGCCCAAAAAATGTGGCCCAGCTCTGCTTCGGTCGGGAGGTTCAAACAACAACAAACCCTGTATTCGTCCCTCTCTCTCTCCGCTGGCCTATAAAGCAGCCAGTGTTTCAGCGGGGTGGGAAGACCGAGAGAGGGCTGCCTCTCACAGGCTCTGCCGCTTTCCCTCCATCTCTAACCTCTTTCCTCAGGTACAGAAACACTGTCCCTCTCTGTGCACTGGGGTCACTCCAGGTTACAGAGCAAGAACCTGGTTATCATCAATAAGAATCTGCAAAAAAAAGAAAATTCTGATTTGCAGGATGTTCTGGACAAAATGTTACGATATGATCTGGAGGGTTTAAAGTGCAACTTCTCAACATTTTAAAGAAGAAATAACATTTT
>JAQFJA010000024.1:3163235-3174154 GCA_029874485.1 Naso brachycentron
CATTTAAACGGCTGGTCACAAAAAAAACTGGAGCTTTAAATCACTGCAGACTGGTGTGACCAAAGAACAGTGTAAAGGATTTGCACTTTTGAAAGCCATGTTATTAAAACTTTACAAAATTCTGTCTCTGAGCTGAACATGGGCATGATCGCCTTGAGCAGCTTTAATATGCATACAGTGAATATACAAAGAGAGTGTCGAGTGCATTTAAGACTTTAAAATCATCTCTTACATTTCCACTTAACGTGTGTCTGGATGAAATGATGCTAATAAATATGACACGGCAGTGAGCCTCATATCCTGGTTGTTGAAGCAGTAAAGAGGCAGCAGACATGCAGTTGCTGTCGCACTGCTTGGATGAGCCTCCAGGTAGCCACAAATCACCAGGGGTCAAAGCTAAATTTCTCTTTTATGTGAATACACACACACCACACACACACACGCCCTCACACTTGGCATAAACAGACGTCTGAGACAGTAAAAGCTCTCCCTCCTTTCATCTTTAATGAAAAGCATATTTGGTTCTGCTCCCCTCCTCCCCTGCACCACACCGGCACCCACGCACCCATTCAAATCCTAACGCCTTTATAGAAACATACAGTGCAGTGCTGCAGGGCTGAGCTGAGGGAAATGCTCATTATGAACATCAAAGGACTGGATGGGCGCTGACTTGATCCTTTGAGATGATTGGAGTATCTCACTCAGTGAACAAAAAGCTTGGACGACTCCACGCAGGATGGCAATTCAATTACCAAGTGGTTCAGGGCCAGCGGACGGGTGGGAATGTAAAGATTTGAAGGAAATGGGTCATCATTTTTTGCCAGGATGTGTTTGCAGCTGATGGGTGGTGGATCAGACTCCCACATGATGCCCCTGAAGCCTGGGGCCATACTGTAGGAAGCGGCAGCTCTGTTGTGGGCCGACAATGTGCCACTAGAAAAATGTTTTATTGAACAACGCTGTCGCCTGAGAGTATTCCTACAATAACTCCCATGTCAATCTTCATGTCATGCTCCGTCTTTCAGTGCTGAAATCTTGTCCCCATTTTTGACAATGGCCAGCAGTGGTTTAATGTCTGGGATTACTGAGACTTTAGCTTCAGGCATGATTTCTTTATGAATATGTCTGAGACGCGACAGAGAGAAACAGAAGAACACTAGTGCCACCTAGTGCTGCTGACGTGAAATGCTTCAACAATGCTTTCAGGACAGAGGAGCAGCAGCTGCACAGGTTTGAACCACGGGAAACAGTTAGGATGAGTGTTATTTGTGATAAACACATATTCGTCCAGACTGCACTGGTCCTTCAAATGTCCCATTGACATCATTATTATTGACAGTATTGGCATGTATGTCAGCCAGTATGCAACAGTAAGAAATTGCAGATGAGAAATACTTTATTTTTTCCTTGCACAGTGTAAATCAAAGCTAAAACCAAATAACTAAATTCAAAGGATCTGTATTTTTGAATAAAGGCATCATTTTGTCCAATAGATCAACTGTGTCACTAGAAGGTTTTTAAAGGTGGAGTCAGCAGGATTTTTCTAATATAGACTTACATAAAAGTAATGCAGCTCAGTTATCACTTCTGGGCCTGTATCTGCCCTCTGCCTGTATTTAGATTTTTTGGCTGACTCGGGACCTGCTCGGGACAAGACTGGGAGACTGGAGTGGGTGCATTTCACCCAGCCAATGACAGTGCGCTGCTGAGGTTGGGAGCACAGTGACTGGACGCCACTCATGGTACCTTCAAATGGGGTCGTGTTTACCGTGTTTACGAGAAGAAACCACAGGAAGGCCCCCTCTGGTCATATTCACGACATCATAAGTCAAATTTATCAGAAAGCTCCGTGTTTGCTGAGGTCATCAGAAATGGTGAAGCCTGTATGGGACCAAAAGCAAGTGTAGACAAGTTGTTAATGTAGATATAGGCTAAACTATCACCTTCGTTGGCTTGTTTCTTGTTCCTCCATGTGGCATTTCAACACAAAGTGATGATGTAACATTTCCACATAGAAAGCCAGAAGGAGAACAAGCCATCCTGTGCTGGTGACGTCATTTTGACCCACTCAGCTGTGGGTTACGATCAGCTGGTGATGTTAGAAAATGACGTTACATTTCCTTTTTAAGCATCAAGTAACTAATTTAAACCAAATCTATTAGAAAACTAAACACCTGAACATACATCAACGATAAATACAAACTAAAATGAGAGAAACTATCTGTGGAGAAAATTTATTTGATGCGTTCTTTAACTTTTTTAGTTTGAATAAAGTCCCATCTGCTAACATATAGCAACTGGATTTATGACCTGTACTGCAGCCAGACACCAGGGGGCAATAAAGATGCTTTGAGGTTTCATGTTGTCCGTCTTTTTACAGTTCCTGGTTACGGTCTGAATTTTTGCCATCGACACACAGGCTTTAGCAGCCTGGACTCAAAAACAACAGATTCAGAAATCTTGTTGTATCTCAGGTTCTAAATATGTAGACTTAATAATTTAAAAATACGTTTAGAAAGTGATGGTTCAGAAAAATGTTGTGGAGTCTAATTGCTGTCTCTACAGAGTTTATTATTAACTCTAAAAAAAAATGTAACTTTGAGAGCTCACACACAGCAAGGTGCAATGGGCTTCACTGCCAATCCATCCAACCTGAAAGAAATGTTGCACAACTCATCACAGTGAACTCTACACTGAAGACTTTGACAGAATAAAATTACTGCAAAACAAAGTATTTTTTTAATAATTCACAACACAACTCAGCAATCCAAAAATATAATCACTGGTTTTAAGCTTCACAAAGTGCATAAATCTGACATATTTAAAGGTGGAGTCAGAAAGATTTTACTAAAACGTTAAATATAGACATATACAAAAGTAATGTTGCTCAATCATCACTTCTGTATGTGTGTGGTGGTGACTGTGTATGGAGACACAGCGCCCTCTGCCTGTGTTTTGATGTTTTGACTGACTCAGGACCTGCTCGGGACAAGTTACCAAAAAGAGCGATGTAGACGTGCAATCAATTCTTAAGTAACGATAGCGTGAGAGCACTGCGGAGCACAGCTACTGGACGCCATCCAGACCGGAGAAAGTTAGGAATGTGGACATAGTGCAAAGAAAAGGAAATATAGCCCTAGTGAGCAAGTGGATAAAGCTTGTTCCAAGAGTGAGTCTCCGTTTGGCTTTCAGACCTTTTAGAGCACTGAAGGAGAGGCTGGGAAGAGCGATGCAGAGTTGGGCTACTTTGTGATGGACAGGTAGCTGCTAAACACTGGCAGTTAGCTTGTTAGCTTGCTAAATTATTGACTTCTCCATTAAAGAATTATAATATTCCAATGAAGCTTGCTGTGTAAAGTTTGGTAAGCGGAATAGCAGTACACATAGTAAGTTCCGATACTTCTGGTGCATTGAGCTGGGAGGAGGGGCCCAGTTTGAATGTTGTGTTTGCAAACGCGACTGACTCCACCTTTAAACAGACTAAAACTATTCATGTTGCTGCTGTGGTGTTTTTAGGAGCGCTGACGTAGCTCTCTATAGCCCTCTTTGCTTTTATGACATCTGAAAGCCTCCGTAAAACATGGATCCAATTGACTGGCAACACGTGAAATGTTATACATTCCATTTGACACAATCAGCTTATAGACTAAACTGTGGCTGGATGTCAGAGGGATGTTGTTGTTGGGGAAAAAGTGGCAGACAGAATGTGGCAGGGCCGTGTGAGGAGCGATCCAAACAAAACGCTGCTCAGCACGGCTCGACGGCCGGCCCACCTGCTGCTGTTTGAACGGTCACAAAGAGGAAATTCCACACGCAGACGCAGAATTCATCCAATATCCTCTCTGACTTTCTTTCTTTGCTCTTATTACAGACAGCTTAGAGAACAGTGGAATGGACTCTTTCAACAATTTCTGGGCCTGTAAAAGTAGAAACCAGGTCCACATGGTTGTACACAGGCCTTTATAATGCTCCAAAGAACCGTTTTCAATATGTATGTGCTGCTACAAATGTGCATTATAACTCTGATATGTAACTTCAGCACAGTCTAAGTGAGTGAATGAGATTCTGGAAGTAGAGGTGAGTGATAGTCCTGAAACTTAAATGGAGTATTTGTCACTTCCTCTGAGCTGAGTGATGCTCACCATCGGTTTATTCACTCATTCTTTTTTAATATTCGATTGATTAAAGATTGTTATAATAACCAACATAACTGCTGTTGCTGCCTCCATTCACTTGGTTTCTCTCACTCTCACTTTCAGCGTCGCCGCCCCTCTTCCTCGCGCTCTCTTTGTCACACTGCTCGGGAAAAGTGTCACCTCTCAGCCAGAACAGCTGGCACTAACAGGTGAGAGTGTCGATGACATAAAACAACATGCTGCGTGGATGACCCCCCATTCACTCTTTATCACTGCGTCCGATGTCATCTAAACTTGCAGCAGGCCACACTTAGATACTGACTGTTGATGAAAGCTGCTGCAGTAACAGTAAACTGACTTGGAGTCTGCTGTGACCCACCGACATGACGTTTTTCTAGAAGCTCTAATTCGTAAAGTCTCCAAACTAAATGCACTAAATGTGCAGAATAAGAAGGAGAAAAACAAATCTGTTGCAGCACACGACAGAATAAAAGAAAATAACAAAGAGCAAGTTCAGCCAATGAGGAATATTAAACACAAAAAGAAATATATGTGTGAGGTGTTTTTTTTTTAAACACATCTGGTGTTGCTTTTGATGTCTGTAAGGCTCTTTGTTGCTGTTTTTATCAGACACTTATTATTAAACTTACACGACACATCGGTGGATCAATGGAACTGAGAAAAAATAACAGGAAGAAAAAAAAGATCAATATGGAAATAAGGTGAAAATTTGACTTTAACAAGTTATATACAGTCTGTACATGATGTTTAAGCATCAGTGGTGACACTTTCCATGAAGCCTGTCCCTATAACACATTATAACTCATTATGAACACACCCACAAGGCATTACAGGTGGTTATGGTCAGGGTTAACCCTAACCTTACTTATTACCAGTGTTGGGCAAGTTCCTCAGCAACGGTAATAAGTTACTTATTACTGATTACTCCTTGTATAAGTATAGCATTCACTTTACTTATTACTTTGTTTCAAAAGTAATAAGTTACATGACTCGTTACTTTACTAAATTACTTTCACAGCCCAACCAACCCCTCAAAAAGTGACACACAGCCTGTTTAGCTCCCAAAATTTTATCGACTTTATCGGAGAAACAACCTTGTTTTAAGGCTGCTGATTTAAAGACGTTTAGACATAACAGCTCTATCAGCGACTATTCAAATGAAATAACCCTTTTGCAGAAAAATATAAATTGGTACATGCACGTACACGTCATCGTCATAAATGTCTGGACCAGGACAAAAAACTTATCGCTCTCTATTTATCCAGTAATGCAGCGTTACTTGGATCAGTAACTGTAATATAATTACTGTTTTGACAATTGTAATCCCTTACTTCACTAGTTACTGGGAAAAGTAATAAAATTACTGTAACGTGTTACTAAGTAATGCGTTACTGCCTGACCCTGCCTATGATTATACAGCACTATAGGTGCATTTTAATGCATTATAAGTATGTTTGCAATGCATTATAGACGGATGCTCAAAGTGTTACCGCATGGGGACATTTTTAATATTTGGAGTTGGTGCTGAAGTTACAGCTGCTCCTGCTCAGGTCCCTGTGCTGTAATTATCACGTCAGTGTCAGCAGTGACTGAGCAGCAGGCTGCAGGTTTCCCCTTTAAATTACAGGAAGACTCCTGATGAAGAGTCACAGTCAGAGTTTTTCATCTTTTATGTCAGCCTGTGGGGCTTTTCCGCTCTACTTTATAGGGATTTCACTCAGAGTGTGTTGTTCTTTAATGGACATGTGGATGATGTTCTGTCTTTTGTCATTTTTGTTATTGTAACTGCCCCAGAATTTAGTCCAGTTAATCTGAAAAAACAATCACGTCACTTCCTCCTGCGAGGATTTTATCAGAAAGGAGCAAACTCTGTTCAGAACAACAGCAACACATTTCAGAAAACACAACATGAGACTTTTTCCTACCTTAAATCGCACTTTCTTGAGCATCATCCTCGAATCCAGGTGAGCAGAAAAAAAGAGATGTAATTAAAGTTCTCCGGCTCCACAATCCATTCAGGAAAATATTCAACAAAAATCCCAACCAGTCGATCCTCTGACTCCAAATTCATCCAGAGTGAATCACCGTGCGCTCTGCAGTGTGAGGTGTCTGCCTGCCGGCTGGGTGTTACGCTTGCCAAAGACAACAGTGTCTGCTCCAGTGTGGCCCTGCTCTCCCCTCTCCCTCCCCTCCCTCTGAGACCCTTCACAAAGCTTATCAGCCGACTCATTCATTCGGAAAAAGACACACCCTCTTTTTATGACTGGAGGGCTGCTATTAACACCCCCCTCCTCCAACAACACCCAGTAGTCCAAATATGGGTGCTGGTAAGCTCTCTTGAACTCGTCCCCTGTGACCCTTTAAAGACCCCCTCACCCCCCCCACATCCCCCGGCACTCTTCTTCTCCCAGCATTTACCCATCTGTTGGGCTGCAGCATCTCGCCTTCACATCTGAGGAGCCTCGTCTTCGTGGATGTTCAGTTCCTCCCACAAAGTCCATCAGAATAACAAGAATATGGTTCCGAGCAAAAACAGAATTTATGCTTACCTCAGAATAATGGATGTATAATGTGTGTATGTAGGGATGTTTGATTCAGAGTCAAATTATAATAAGAGTTATATTAAGAGTTGAACATTTTTCTTTGGGCTTTTGCTGGAGGTAAAATGGTTTTTTGTGTGTGAAATTAAAGTAGACACAAAATGAAATGTGACTTAATAAAAGGAAGGACTGTTTTGACATTTAGAGAAGTGTTTGTTTGACCTTTGACCTCATGCTTCTGAAAACACAAAAAGTCTCCGTCCCCTGTAAAACCACGTTCAGCAGCTCCAGTCCTCTGCTCTCAGATCAGCCAACATGAGCGGAAAAATGTGATTTCTGTTCAGGAGCAGAGTTAAACTGCCCAGCACAAGCACACACAAACATTTCTCTAAAATCTCAAAAACCCAAAAAATATTTTTGGTGATGGTGTTTACATGGCTGGAGTGCTTTAATGCAATGAGACTGATACATTTAGCGCTGCATCACAGGCGGTTAGGGTTATCAAAGCGAAAAAAAGTTGTTAGGTGCATTTTTAAATTTAAGTCATTACAACATTTTCATGATATTATTTTGTCTATTGCATTTTTTCCTTCATGTTCCCATCATTCATACACATAGACTCCATGTAATTAGTCCATAAAAGTTGCTTTGCTTTTATTTATCTTTTAAGGCAGCAGAGGAAACCATCATTTTTTCTTTTTCAACTTAACTTGTAATCTTTGCTTCTGAGCCTCACGAGCTGCATTGCCGTCTGGACTGATTAAATTTTCATACAAATATTGTTGGGTAACACTTTACTTAAAGCACGATGAAGTCTACTAAGTCTGGTGACTCTCTGACTTTTCACTCAACAGCACCACCATGAGGTCAAAAGTTTCATTTGTCAAACAGGCTTTTTGTTTTACTACCAAATATCTGCAAAGTGTATTACCACTTTTTCTTGTAAATTTCTGTATGAAATCGCCTATTTTTCAACGTAAAAATGTTTTTATTCCACTTTTTTAGGCTGAACCACTCCCAACTCTTTGACACTTTTCATAGAAAGGTTTAAAAAGGTTCATAACCTGTAATTGAATGAGCCAGTCCGTCAGCAGTACGCCACAAAAAGACAGGCGAGTCATGCATGTGGAAGTGCAGTGTGGGGCTCAGTGCTCCGTGTTTAGTCTGCCCTCTGTGACCCTCACAGTTAATGCTAATGAATGATATCTGACGTGAGCGGACAGGATGAGTCATGAGGCTTAAGAGTTGACTGTGGTTAGTCATCTTTACGAAAAAACAAGGCGAAATGTCTCAAATTTCAACAGGTTAATGCTAACTATTAAAAAACAAACAAACAAAAAAACACTTAAAATACTATGTTTGCAGGTGGCACATTTGTCCATAACAGAGGTGGGACAAAGTCACTGTTCTGCAAGTCACAAGTAAATCTCAAGTCCTTGCTCTCAAGTCCCGAGTCAAGTCCTAAGTCCAAAACTTTGAATTTTGAGTCCTGAACAAGTCATTCGCACTCTTCTGATCTATTTTACACCAATCGTGAATGTTTTCTAAAATTTGTGCTTTCTTCTTACAATAACGTCAAGACAAGAAAACAACATAGCCATCTTCTTTACGGTTTGTTCTTTAACTTGACTGGACGCTGTCGGATGCTTCAAACAAAGTGGATTCTGGGAGGAAAAATGTCAACTTGCTGAACAAAAAGCGCAAACGTAAACTGATTCAGAAAATGAGGGGAAATATACTGAGTCATCGCACACGTTTTAAATAACATACATTTAAAGTAACAAGTATTTTCAAGTCAAAAAGGCTGAAGTTCAAGTGAAGTCACAAGTCACTGGTGTTGAAGTCTGAGTCAAGTTGTTAGTCTTTATGATATTGTCGAGTCTTTTGTCATAAAATTTGTCTGAGTCTGACTCACGTGACTCGAGTCCACACCTCTGATCCATACACTGACTCTCTGCGCCTCTGACTGCTTATATATAATCCATTCAATGCATAATGCCTTAAAACATATAATTTAATTATGTAACACAAGCAACAGAGGGACAAAACTTCTCCAGACAGTAAACAGACTAAAAAACTCAACACCAAGATGGAACAAAATTCATAAAATGCCCCAAACCAGAGAAAACTAGAGCCACATCATCATGATCGATTCTTGTTTGATTCTCGGCTCGGTGGACTCCTGCTGCTTTTTAAGCCAAGCTAAACACAAAAAACCCAAGCCAGGCTTACATTTTCAATAATACATTTTATTCCTTTAAATTTTCTTTTTTCTAATTGTACACTGGAATGTTAAGATTCCCCTTCAGTAATTTAGTTAAAAATGCTCAATCTAGTCATTTTCAACCCCACTTTCACACAACCATTGCTAAATTGAAATTTGGGGAGTACAAATGGAAAAAAAAAACAAAACAAGAACACGAAAGACAAATGTTATATTTTGAATAATGTTGCTGTACTGTGAGAATGAGAATGTAAGTAAAGGATGACTCGGGGGATGAACAGGGTTGTGGGCAGCAGAGCTGACTGCCAACGCTCCGGCAGTCTCTCCACTGACCTTGGATGTGAAGCGAGTGGGTCAAATATCCGGCTGGCAGTCTCTGATCCCTGATGCCCCGTGTGTGTGTGTGTGCGCGTGCATTTCCACCATCATGCTAAGCTGCTAACACACACGCCCACTCCCGTTTCAGATGTGAAACGCCCTCTGGGAGGTGAGATTAGGGGGCTTGGATGTTGTTTCTGGGCTGCGTTCAAAGTCAGTTTTACTCTGTGATATCTGAGGGTCGATTACTGGACTTAAATGGACCAGAGCGTCACAGGGGTTCTTTTTTTTTGACTGAGTGAGGAGTGGTTGCAATGGTGTCAAAAAACTCACAGGAAAATTCTTCAGATCAACAGTCAAATGTATTTACTGGTAGTTAACGTTGCCCTGCAGCCGAGAGTTCCTTACAAAGTTCTGCTCTTCACTGTCAAATTTCAATAACTGGATTAGTGGTAAACAATGTCAAAGTATACAGCAAACAGTAAAAAATAGCAAAGTTAAAAATAAATGGAGACCTTGTGACTGTTTCGCTGATGATAACTGCAGACAGGACTGACAACACACTGAGCACAGAGCCATATTTTTTCTTCTCAGCAAAGAAACGGTGTGTTACCTCTGTACAGAAACCAAAAACTCTGTCCTCACAAGAAAGAAAAACAAACAATAATCTGAAGCCAGATATCAACAGAGCAAATCACAACAGTTCAACGATTAAAAAGTGACAGGCTTATAATGATTGAGACAGCTACAGTTCTGCAGTTAATCATGGAGAAGAAAAATGTGACAAGAACGAAAGCAAGAACCCCATTTCAGAACGGCTTTATCGACGAGCCTCTGCAGCGTGAGTGTGACGAAGAAAAGGCTGAGGAGGATGTTTGATTCTGGAGGGATGCTAAACTACCAGCGCTCATTCTACTGGAGACTAAACCAGTGGCCTCATGTCCCCGTTCTCCCGCTCTAACCTCCTGGCAGGGTTTTACTGATAGATGGACGAGAAGACGGCCGCTGGCCTCTCCTGCACCCCCGCAGTCATCCCATACTTAGTTTGAAGTCCTCTTTAAAGTTCTGCTTGGCGAACACAACAGCATCAGTGTAGTTTACTTTTGTGTGTGTGTGTGTTTGTTGTTTTTTCCTGTTCAATTAACTCTATATATAGATGATCCTCTCTCATACAAACATATAAATACACCACCGCTGCTCTGCTCCACCACAGGAAGAGGCTTTGCCGGAGGGCTGATGCAGTCCTGTCGATGTACACAGTCTCTGAAATAGCATACAGGGTGGGCAGGCAAGAAATCTTCAATCTTTCTCTGTAGCATAGATTTGGACTTTTTTTGTTGGTGATTTTTTTGATTTTGACGTTTTCTTTGAATAATTTTTTTTACAGGATTTCATATTTGTCGACAACAAAGGAGGTTTCTGAAGAGAATCTGACAGAGCCGTCGCCATCTACATGAGTCACTTTGGTGACCTGTGAAAAAAGGAAACAACAACAAAACATGTAAATAGTTTATCAACACGAGCAGGAGTGAACTGAGCTGTTTGACCTTCATTAGTACGATAAACAGTTATCCAACCACAATATTTACTTCACCTTGACCCATACTGAATTGCTGACTGCAAGACTGATGTTGATGTTGGCGAGTTTCAAAAATCGAAAAATCATATTGAGGCCAAAAT
>JAQFJA010000024.1:3174254-3189769 GCA_029874485.1 Naso brachycentron
ACATAACAGAGACAAACTATCTACATGTGGTCAACTTGACGATGCTTTAAGCACAAACTATGCACACTGTTTCTGAATGACTTCAAAACTTGACGTTCTTCTGTAGTGCAAGTCAACACACACAGATGTCTCTTTATCTGCACAAACCTTGAATCAGCTGATTATAGTGGCCAGGTTGTTGCCTGTTCATTTGAAATATTTTAACGTCAGTGAGAAGCAGAAAATCGTCCCACTTGAGAAGCTAAAATACTGAAATGTTTGGTGTCTTGGACAAATAAATGACTGAAACAAACTGATTATTAAAACAGTTGCAGGGAAAAAAATTCTGTTGATCAACAAATCAATTAATCTAATTACTGTTGCACCTCTACATGGTAAAACCTCTACACTGGAGTAGTTGCATCACCAGGAGACGATGCAGATGCAATTAACAGGAAAATGTCCTAAAAAAAACTTCTGCCTTTCAGAAGCATGTACGGTTCAGTTTTTGGAAAGGTTGTAAACATGTTAATTCAATGGTGATGATGTATTTAGACCTGCATTAACCAGTTAACTGCGATCGATTAAAAGGCTGCGCCTAACAAGTCGCTTTCTTTCCCAATCCCGTTTACTGCTTGCTGCTATTTTGTCCCTTTGATGCACCCGTAGTCACACCGCCGCAGCTGTTTCCTGCCTTCTACCGGCAGTCATGGAGAAGCATGACAACAATACACTTCTGAATGGCTTGTTTTTTCTTCTTGTTATTTGCCTCCCTCCCGAGCTCCAGACATGAAGATAGACTCCATTCTTTCGACTGTGTGTGCTGTAACAAGGAAGAGACGGGCAGGGCTCACCAACCGCTAATTAGCTTAGCTTAAATACTGGTAGCCAATGGGAAGTGCTAGCCTGGCTCCACCTGAAGTCATCACATAAACTTTCCAGCTACTCTAAACAGTCGTGTGTGCTTGTTGTGACTCATTTATTTACCACGTTATGTTATTTTTAGACTCAGGTTCGCATCCCGCCTGCTGCAGCTTACTTCTTACACGTATTTGATTCTAAAACTACATTAAGTGCCACTCTGAGTCCAAAAATAACATAACATGGTGAATAAACAAGTCACAACAAGCACACAGGACTGTTTAGAGTTGTTGAAAAGTTTATCTGATGACTTCAGGTGGAGGCAGGCTGGCACCTCCCACTGACCTCCAGTGTTTGAGCTAAGCTAATTAGCGGTGGACCAGCTCTGCCTGTCTCTTCCTTGTTACAGATTTGATTCCCAATCAAGTTACACTGCTAAGAACTGCTTCGCATTGTTAATAAGAACTTAAAAACTGTTGTGAAATGCAAAATAATAGAATTTTAAAAAATGCAAAATATGTGATAATCCAATTAACTGATGAAATTCAGCACTTAATCGCCATTTAAAAAAATATATATATATATTTTGTTTGACAGCCCTTATCGTACTAACTGTACAGGTGTAATTAATAAAAGACATCATAACTCACCTGGATGTCGCAGTAGTTGCGCTTGGACACAAAGGACACAGCGACTGGGAAGAAGTCATTGGGCTGTCCAGCGATGCTGAACTCCAGGCTGCCGGTCTTGTTGTTGGCATCGATGACAGGAAGGCACCACTCCAGAACGTTTCGCCTGCTGTCGTGTTTATACTCTCCATCCAGATCACCAATCACAGGAGCTCCCACACCAGACCTGCAGGGGAGCAGGAAAACACAAACACATCAACACAAATAACATACAGGGGCTTTACATGAACATACATGCACATGTGATGCCCAAACAATTCTCCTTTCTCAAGCTGTTTTCCTAAAACTGAAAAAAAAAGAACAAGTTTCAAAATGTTTACCTTCATTAAGAAACAAAGGAGCTTTTTGTTATCACATGTGAGGCATTACAGCCTCTATTAATTTAATGAAACTACAAACCTTCACGGCTTCCTATCACAGGAACATGAGGCTTCTGTAAGTGAGGTTTTGAGGCCCGAGAGCTAAACGCTACTACAGACACTCACCCACAAGAAGAAGTTGGTAGAAAAAAATGTTTTTGTTTTTTTTTGTCTTGTTTTTCAATTAATACTGACCTCAGTTCTGAGAACAGAATGTATCGCCTACAGTTTCAAGCTGTCTCTTTCAGAGTATTAGTGCGTCACAGCATTCGACTCATTCAGAGCTCACACATTTGCGTAGTACTTACGGTACGGGGATACTGATGACAACGTCATTCAGTTCGAGGCTCTCCTCTTGCAGCTCGTATTCAATGTTGACATCACAGCCAGTGCCGCTCTCTGAAGGCCAACAGTTTACTGTGGAAGGAACGACGCAGTCATAGCATCAGTCATACTGGTGCAGCGTCCCGTCAAACTGAAGCAGCATGAGCGCGCGTTGGCACTTACTGGTTAGAGGTATGAGGGACTCGTCTGTGGTCTGTAGTCTCCACTTCAGCACACCGACGTCATTGTTGAGAGGGAAAGACTTCTCCGGGTTCTTCAGGCCGATCACTGAATCAGCTGTGAACAATTTCTTGTCCACATTGGGATGTGTCTGAGAAAACAGACACAATTTATCATTATCATTATTATTAATTATCAGTATTATCAATGTCATTATTCAGTTACAAAACTCAGAAGTTTTGTGATGATGTCTGCACACATGACAGTTTGGGTTATTTAAAATACTAAAAACGAACCACCTCATTATTCTCTGTTTTGTTTCATTCATCATGTAAAGTCAGGATGTGTTAACCAGAGTCCGACATTAACGGTTGCCTGACGGCCCGGGGCAAGTAGAAAAAACCTGCAAAACCTGTCTTGACTTGCCTGGTCGGGCAAGCGCCAAACGGCCGGTTAGTAAAGCATTTCCAGCCGACTCTTTCCCTCCTGACATCCTGTGTCTGTCTGAGAAACGCTGATTTTTGAGGTAAAACTGTTATTTTGTTTTTATTGTTTTACTCCGGTCTGTTCTCTGCATCTAATCTGCAGAACCTCTCTGCCCCGCACACACACGCATGCACACGCACAAAGTATCATGGCAGAGCGGTGATAAATATGTAACCTGAAGACTATTTGAGTTAACGTGAACTAACGCTACGCTCGCAGTTACTGTAAGCACAACAAAACCTCTCCAAGTAAAAAGCCAAAACTTTATCAATACACCAGTTCAACCTGCACAAACACGAACAGTAGTAGTAGTAGCAGTATTTCAATCTGTCTGTCCACAGTGACGACATGCTAGCTCAGCAGCTAACAAACTTAAAAGAAAGCTGTCTGTTACATCATCGAACCATTTAGCTTAGCTTGCCATGAACCTAAAAACCTGGAAAACTCTTGTAACGTTGCAACGCTGCTGACTGACAACCAGCTCCTCCCCCTGACGTTACGCACAGGCAGGCTGCCAGCAGGAGGACGGACAGAGAGAGGAGAGGAGGACCCGATACTGAACCATGTTCTGCATTCTTTCTAAACTTCACTCAGTATTTTGAAGTCAGGAATATGATTTAATTTATTAACATTTTAGATTTATTTCCACTGAGATAATGGATTTATTTAGAGACATTTGAAAATGCACTCAGAATTACCCATGAGCACTGTGAAGTCTTTAATTTAGCCTAATCTATGACAATTAGGAAAACAAAGGTAACAGCTGCTGCTTCATCCCGCTCACTGCCTGTATTAACAAATATATATGTGGTCGATACAACAGCATCGCTTGAGCAGGGCAAGCAGGAATTTAGACGGGACGAGTAGATTTGAGAAGCACTTGCCCTTCAGGGCAAGTAGAAAAAAACCTTAACATCAGACCCTGTTAACATGTTCAGAATTTTTCATTTTAAAAATTCATCGTGATAAATTTAAGGAGCTGTTTGTCATGCTGAGTCAAATTTATTTTGGTGTTTTACTAAAACAGAAGCATCATTGTATAACGGTGATATTCCACCATCAAGCATCCTGCTGCTCTGACAAAATACATCAAACACTTTAACTACGAGCTACACTGGTGTGTGTGGCATGTCGTATGGCGACACCATCTCCAGCATATGTTTAGAACGTGTGGTAAATTTACCTGCAGCTGCAATCCTTTGTTGTCGTTGTTGTTGACAATAAGACGGATGCGACCGTTCTTCTCGTCCGTGACTCGGAGCGTCACCATTCCCAGCACCTCCATGTTCTGTAGGCCGCCATCACGACCGCAAGTCAGCGTGATCTTCTCCTCCACACGCAGATGTACACTGGACAGGAAACACACCAAAATATGTTTCAGGTTCGACGCTGAATCAAACCAATGAAGACATTTTCACACTCAAGACATGATTCGTCACATTTGACAAGCTTCACAAAACAAGTTCATCAAAGTGGAACAGCCTCAAAAACAGAGTTTGGGCAATTAAAAAAATCTTGACTTTAAGTTGGTCAATCCACAAAAATTCCCCACTCTCTGGCAACCACGGTTTTCAGAGGCTGAAATTGGCATGGAGGTCAGGTAAGTGTGTTTGTTTGTGTTCATGCCATATTGGGTAAAAGGGGGCGTGGCAAAGAGGTGTTATGCGGACACCATTGCCTAGTTCACACCTACAGACAAAATGACCTGGGAGCCCTCTAGAGACCTCTGATGTGCTCCCAGACAACACCCCCCTCAACACCCCGCTCGTCCCGAGGAAATTTTGATTGCCTCGTCGTGCGCTGGATTGTTACGTGTGAAACATTAACAGAACTGACCAGCGAGCTCGCAAACTGCTTGGGGAGGAGCTGCGGAGGAGCTGCCAACATCCTAGTGATATCAAACATGTTTGGAATTTGCTCCCTGGCCCTCAGAGGCATCACGGCTCCCCAGCCAATGAGAACAGACCCAGGCGGATACAGCACAGGAGAGCGGAAGACCTGCTGGATTATTTCTAGGGATGAGTACCGAGTCCCGGTGTTGAACGGCCCCGGGGCTACATTATTCAAGACCGCAGTATCAATAAGCTCCGACCTTAACGGTTCTGCTTTTGGTAACCTACTGGAGCAGTCGCTTTTTTTGTTTGTTTGTTTATTTTTTTCTTTCTCTGCTGGTTAAACATTATCTTGCACATTTATCTCACCAACTCCTTCAAATATCCGTCTATGTATGATATATTTTTGCTATTCTCACAGAAGATGAGACAGCAGACAGGCAGTCTGTGTGAGCGGAGGGCAGGGGGGGCGGGGCTCTTGTTCAGTAACACACACACAGCTCGTGTGATGTGTAAGCCCTCATTGGAGCGTCACTGGAGCCCTGTCTTATAGTTTGAAAAACACAGCGACTCCCAGACAAAACAAGTACACGTCTGAAGGTCTGTAAGTGTGAATGAAAAAAGACTTGTGAATAAGGCTTTACTTAGTGCAAAGTAAAAAAAAATTACTGTAAAATAATTTAAGTTACAAAATGGAGTACTTTTTTCTTTTTTTCTTTTGTATAGTTGACTTTCTGGGTTATCTCGTAGATTGTGGAGGATTGGCAAATAAAAGCCTTACGGCCTCAGCGTGTTCCTTTGTCAGTCACTGTATACATTAATGTGTGATGTGGAATAATGAAAACATGAATGTTGATTGTTTCGTTAATGTACAGTAACAAAGTTTGTGAAGTTTTGCTCTTTTGTAATGTATGACTGAAATAAAACTATTCATTCATTCACTGACACTTATCTTGTCCTGCATCAGCAACAGAACCTGTGGAGTCAAGACCAGGGCGGTTCACAGTCAGGCTTTTGTTCAAACTTTGGAAAAACACACATTCACACACTTTCACGGGTCATGGCTTGCCCCGCCCTACACTTTAGCCCCACCCCCTTCCATTACTCACATACTGTTTGTAGTAGCATGCTGGTCCCAGCTGTTGTGAATTTCTGCATGTTTAAACAGTGGTGAGCAGTGGATTAATGGAGGACAGAAGAGGCTTTGTTTGTGTTGACCAGTGAAATTAGTGACTTTCACATTAATTAAATGACTGAAATCTCTTTAAATAAAAGTTCTGATGAAGTCTGATGAAGAGATGAAAGTGCGCATTTGCTCTGTTCATGTGCTTGACTGAGTCACTGTCAAATATTTGCTCATCAGATCATGTTACACCTCATATTCTTGTCATAATTAGGACTCAGTCAGAACTAAAACTTGGCTCTTTTTAGTAATACTCAACATTTTTATTTACGCTTTTTTTTCTCAACACACCTCACCTTCATAGAGACACAGCTTATATTTTTCATTTTCTTGAACAATTAAAGTAACATAAAGTTAAAGTTAAGCTACCAGTATTATTCAAATTTTGATGCCATAGCTCATTACTGTTCCATGGTCCTTTTTGTGTGTGTGTGTGTGTGTGTCGTGCTCATACTAGTTTTAAAAGAGCATGATGAGTTTTTAAGAGCACAGCAGAGTGTTTCCCTTGTCTGGCTTCGTACAGTGAAGTCAGTCCCACAGTCAGGAAGAATCCGAGTAAACATCAGGGTGTTCAGCTCTGCATCACACAGCGCTCCAGAACAACAAAGTGAGATTCGTCTAAAGTCTTTTCAACTGATAATTCTCAGGCTGACACATCAGCCAAGTCATGGGCTTTGATTTGTAAATGTGATGTGACCATTCATGTTAAGTTAAGCTCTAATAACATTTTCCTCAAACTATTCAGAAAGCTGTACCACTTTACATTAAGTCTGCTCTTATGAAGGGTTATAAATAGTTTATAAATTAGGTTATTAATTAGGTTACAAATACCTTATAAATTATTAATAAACAGTTTTTACACAAGTTATAGTAACTGGTTATAAATGCTTATAAATTATTAATTTGGTTATAAATACCTTGTAGGTCAATAATACCAGTTATAACAATTTTCACATATCAATGCACGTTCACTATTTGGCATATTACACTGTTGCACTGCATCCATGCTGTTCAATCTTAGCTCTTGTGAGTTCCTTAGCTTACTTTATCATATAAAGCTGTACACTGTTATGATCATTTCGGTTGGCAGCATTCCAGATGTGGTGCAGTTGCTTCCTTTGCTTGGTGCACTACTCACTCCATCGTGGTCCCACTCTCAGTGATCCGTGCGCAGCCTGAACCTTCCTTGGTATCTGTTGTTCACTGAGTGGATTCTCTCCCCATCAGCTCTTGGTGTTTCTCTGCATCTCATTTTTATGACCATTTACAAATGAGTTACAGATATTTATAAGCGGCAAATATAACTGATTAGTGACTTATAAAGGTATTTATGACCGGGGTAATAACCTAATTTAAAACCCATTTATAATCCTTTATAGGGGTAGACCTACTGTGAAGTGGTAAACAGAAAGTTGTTTTTTGTTTTTTGTTTTTTTTAAAACCCGTTCTGTTGTCAGCATATTAAAATTAATAAAGATATGAAAAGCAGTGCTTTGTTTCAACATAGATACAATTCTAATAGGGCTAAGGTCCTTCTACAGCCAGAGACAGTTCAGCGTATCATCTTATTCTTACAAAGTTGGATTTTACACTCCCACTCGACCAGCTGCGGTCAGTGGAAACAAGTGGAGACTTTAATAAAAACCAGAACACCCGAGGAAAAAAGAAAATGTGATCACATAGATCATATTATGTCCGTACCTCTCCACATTGACTGGCGGTGGTAGAGCTTTGGAAACATCTGAACCCCTCTTTCCTGTTGTGGGCATGATGGTTTCACCCTCAGACTTGAGCTTGTCCACAAAGTTGTCCACTTCTTTCCCTTTAGCGCCCAGTTTCAGAGCCTTGCTGGGTCCACTTGGTCTGGAAAGATAAAATGACAGCATCATGGAACAGGGCTCACCGACCATTAACAGATTTCTTAACATTTCCAATCAGAACTATAATGAATGCTGAATAAAGTCTTTGTGCGGCATATTGCAAAAAGAGAAGTTCAAATCTGAAAGTAATGCACGCATGTACTTTTTGGAGTCATACCTGACTGGAGTTGGTGTGATCTTGGGCTTCTCAGGCTCCACAATGGTGTCTGTAATGATCGACCCTGAGGACACGCTGGTCATGCCGGCACTGCCGAAGCCGCCGAAAGCCGGCACCTTCTTTCCGGAGCGCTCTGCGTCCCTCCTGGCCTGCTGCAGCTCCTTGGCCTTCCTCCTCATCTCTGCCTTGGCCTCTCTTTCCTGGGTCTGTGGATTCACAAAACAACATTATAAGCTCTTCTAAAGTTCATGATGGTGACACACGGAGAGAAATACACCATTTTTAATCGTGACTGAATTGCTGCAAAGTAGTGCAGTGTTCATATTTTTATCATAGATAGGTGGAAAAACATCTGTACAACCCATCTCTGTACAACATATTATACAATTAATGGGTGAAATGACCTGATTTCACCTTTAGGAACAACAAACGCTGCTTCATCCATTAAACCAGACACTCACCACAGTGTGATCTCACCTCTCTGACAGCGCGGAAAACCTTCTCCTCGTGGGAGTCCATCTCTGTGAAGGTGCGGATCTGAGCCAGGTTGACGTTCTCTCTGTAGCCTAGTGCCACAATCTCATCGAAGGCAAAGATCAAGTCAAAACAGTGCTCTGAGATTTCGCTCTCCTCCAGCACCCGACAGTATTCTGGGATCTGTGTCACAACAATGAAAACAGGGAAAACATAAACACTTTGCAAACACTGCAGTGAACTTAAGAAGAAAAAGGGTCCGACAGATCATTTCTTCGAGTCTTGAATAAAAATCTGACTGCTGACATCATAATGTATCCATCAAAATGAAGAATAAAACCCTGACCCCCCTCCTGTGTTAGTATTTCCCACTACAGATTAAGTTACTTAAGTTTTGGCCTTGTAGCAAAAGAATGACTAACTCATTTTGCCCATAAATACAATTATTTGTCCAGATTAATAATAATTAGAATTTCTGAAAACATTTCAGTCTATTTGGATAGATGAGAGCGAGAGAAAGAGCATAATGGCATTTGTTTACTAGACATCATTAAGCCCCCCCCCGTTGCTAAGTTAACGGTGGGTAGCGTTGGTGTTAATACAGCCACTGAGCCGAGATGTGAGCAGCTGACAGAAATGTCTGTACGAGGCACAAACACATCAGAATCTGTGAGGAATTTATACAGTAAGCAGCCTGTTTATTAGTGTGATCAATCTTTTCTAAAACCCCATTCAAATTTCATTTCTTCTAATACTAATATTTGTTCAATATTAAACTACTCTTGGATATCCATCAATCAGCTCCAACACAGACATGCCACTGTGAAGCTGGAAGCAGCTCCAGGTTCAAAGGACACAAGTCAGGTGTCAAGTTCTGACGTGTTTCGATGACTTCATGTGACGGATGTTTACAGAAAGGATGAACCCGTTAAAACGCAGTCGCTCACAATAACTTTTACAGGCAACTAGTGTGAACCTGAAGCTACAAGCAGGGAAATCATGAGAAAGCAAATGCCAGTTCTCACTCTACTACCTGTCAATGCTAACTTCATATCACACTGATGACAAGAGCTGTCACTGGTTGGTAAATGCACAGGAGAAGTTTCACTTTGGGAATTTTGTAAGGTTTCGATATAAAAATCAGACCTTTGCATGCTACACTGGTATAATCTTAAACTTATTTCAGCAGAAAATATACAAAAAAAGCAAAACTAGGTCTCATGGTATGTTTTTTTTTTAAACATATGCCCTTTTATAAGCTCATTGCAGTGCACTGCATTTAGCACACATACAGATAATTATCCCATTAAAAAGGAATTCAGTACAATCACAAACCCTTGTATGTGCTGCACATTCTCCCATCGAATGAACAGCCCGAACAACAGATCGATTTTTGTGTCAGTAGTTGGTAAATCAGCCAATATCACATCACATCATGCTTTCAATCTAAACTTCATTATATTACTACAGGGAGTTTAGATTTTTTTTACTTACTATATTTTAGTTAACCAGCAGCCAATACCCTAAAGCAACGTACACAGTTCGCAACTCGTTAACATTTTAAGCTAGCTCAGGCTAGTTAGCCGTTACCATGGGCGATGTAGCCTAATTGAGCTGACTGAGCAGGTTTAATTGATCTATTTCCACTTAAACTTGTTAAATGAGGCAACTCAAGTAACGAGTTTAACTCAACTGATTTGTTGATGTTTTCATTACAATTAAAACGATTTTAAATTGATCCTTTTATAAATAAGTATGAAGTTGGTTTCTTTGAGGATAAAATAAAAACTGCTTAAGCAAATTTTGTTTCCATTGTTTCCCACATCGTCCTGTTAATCTCCTGGGAAGGTTTCCACCTTGATGTTCAACAAATTGAAGACAAACTCTAACTACGGCACATGTAGTGTTCATTTTTGGGTACAGATGGAAACAGATGGAGAGTCAGCTCCATGTCTCCTTACCACACGTGAGAAGAGTCTGAGTGTCTCCAGGTCTTCCAGGATGTTGCTGTTCTTCGTGGTGATGAGGACCATGTAGAGTTTCTCCAGCGGCTGGTACACATAGCGGACACTGTCTGTTTCCACAAAGGTGTGCTGCTTGCCCGTGTTCATCAGTTTAGGAAATGCAGCCAGGAGACCCTCAATACGCGTCCGGGTCATTTCCACAAACTGCCGCGATACGATGGCCTTGCCGGCCTTGGTGCACACCGCCGCTGCCAACAGCACCTGCAGGCGAAAAGAAAACCTGACTGTCAAATCTACACACCTTTTAGAACTAATACAGGTAAATTAATTTACTTAAATATCAGGTTGACTGATTCCACTTTTATTTCAACTTGCTGCGACCAGAATTCCTACTGATATCAGGAAGCCTTGCTGTCCCTGAAAAGATGCTAAATAAAACACCAGCAAATTTAATATCCTTTCAAGACAAAATTGTGTGCTGGATTTGGCACAAAAAGCCACTTGGCTAACAGTTCAACTTATATTTTTGCTTAAAACTGTGCAAGGCAACCTCCTATGTTGAGTCTCGTTGGAAGAAGACTGTGGGAGCAGCTGGCAACGAGCTTTACAACCCAACATTTTATTGAAGCGAGTGCCGATGAAGAAATAACAGGCACTCTATGCCAAGTTGGACAATGGTGAGAAATGACTGAAAAAACTGTGTTCTCGGTGGCTGTGTGCACGTCTGCAAAGAAGCCAGATTAACTTTGAATTAGGGTTGTTTCAATATCTGTATCGTTCTGCAAAGCGGACTAAAACGCTGCACTGGACAACAGTGAGTACACAAGTCTATGCACACATCAGACAGCATATGTATGAATTAGAAAATAAAATAATGCCCTCTATATTTTTAATACATTGGGATTTGATCAGTTATCTGCTGACACACAGCATTCAGGACAGAACTGATACACGGCATGAAAACAGCCGTTTTGTGATATTTCTGCTCTGAATTAGTGACATTTTGAAGGTGCTTTGTAAGATTTTCTCAACACACTTGAACCACCGACAACTGTCGCGGACGTGCACTTACTGTAAGCTACTGTCCCACTCTGAACAATAAACTGCTTTGTATAAAGCTGAAAATTGGCTTATAATGTTGAAAGATAAGATAAACACATCCTAACGTTATAGTTCAGTTTGTTAAACGAATGAAAGCACTGCCTTTATTCCACGTTGACATTCACGTTAGCTGAGGAAATAAAATGCACCGACTGCGATGTACCTGATTTGGACAAGCAACACTTGTGATTGACATGGACAAGCTAGAAAATATGCAACAGCAGCCGTAACACAGAGGTGAATGTGGGCCAGGTGTTGTAAGGACGGTAACATGAACGTTTTCCAGCGCTGCCTGGCTGAGAACAATATGACAGCAGGTAACGTTAGCTTGGATCCGGCTAGTGACAGGAGCTAACCCTGGCGCTAGCGTCAGCGCTGCCTGCACTCTCAACGCCGAAAGCTCGCCTTAAATTTAACTCAGTCTAATGAATAAACGACTCGTTTGCCTTCTGTCAGCAAGGAACCCAAAGGTTAGCTCTGTCAGCCCACTGAAAACTAACGTTTGATTTTCCTTCTGCTTCGCTCTTGGAGAACCTTGCAAACTGATAACGTTAACTAACGTTAGCTTAGCTAGTTGCCAGGTTAGCCAATGTTGTGTTAATTTCTAGGCCCGATAAAAGCCACAAAAATATCTTTATTATCAACTGTCACTCACCATTTTGGTCTCTCGCTATGATACGACAATCTTCAGTCTCTCTTGCTTCTTGCTACGGCGATGTCTAGTCACTCTGGAATAGCAAGGTGCGCATTTATAGCTGACTTCAACTTGTGTGATTATTAGCTAGCTAGCGTCAATATGGCAGCAACACAGAGCCACGTCTCCACCGGAAGAGCCGCGCTGGATCAGCCCACCGTAGGAACAGTGACGTGGGCCCCGAAACGTTGGCCTTGTTGCATTAATAAGTTCCACGCAGTTCTTCCTCTTGTTGACACTTCCGGTGGTGTTAACCAGGGTTTCATGTTCAGCCTTTCAGCTATATTTTGTCTGCGTGTAATAAACAATGGCTGCAATCAGAGACAATCAACAAACCTTCATCTTCATCAACATTGGGCAAACTTTGGAAATACTTTAAGGTCTGTCACACTGAGTGGATGCCCTTTAACAACAGTAAACATTACTCACAGAAAGCAAACTTTCAAATGTAAGCCTTTGTTTTGCCAAAATATCAATTATATCTAATGTTGAAAATGTTGAAAGTGTTCTAGTTTCACCTTCACAGCTTTGATGTTTTATGAGCCGACAGTCATCTCTTATTTCGATGGTTAATCCAGCTGGCACCAATATTTGTGTACCCGAGGTACACAGAGGCAAGTAAACCGAAATATACAATATCATGTAAGTATATATTTTTCCAGTACATCCTCTTTTTAAAATTCAGTGCTAACTTAAGAACAATTTCCAATGCAATTTAAAAATGACCTCCTCCCAGTACAGCAGCTGGGATTGGCCTTCATTTCATCACCTTGGACAAACTGCCACATTAATTTAAATTTAAATTGAACTGAATTGAATTAAATTACATTAAATAGCCTACTGTAAATGTAAAATTATCCATCTAAAATTTCGTATTTATTTTCATGTCCAATGTGGACTGCAGTGCTTAAAATAAAATAATAGGCCTGAATATTTTTCAAAAAATTGAAGCATGTAGGTTTAAAATGCTTAAATCTAGTAACTAATGTCACACACACTGTTTCAGTCTCACAACACAAATGGATAAGATATTTAAATCAACGCATACTAGATTTTATCAAGCTCCCGTTAAGCTATAAGGCTCAACAGGCCACCAAAGTTTGAGTAATGAGCTGGTCAGTGCTGAGACTCTGAGCTGAGCAGTAACTTCCTTCGGACACTAGATGTCGTTGTTTAAACTGTATGAACGATGTGGAGACACACTGTCAGCTGTGTTTAATGAGCTTGAGGTCTGAGGAGGTTGTCACAGCTCATTTCCCAAACAATGACTAAGCTTATGAAGGGCAAATATATTTAATTATTTTCTTCCACTCCTTCCTCAGTGATTGTCTGAACCTTTTCTTTGGCAGGAAGTGGTGCAAAAGCGAAGTGTTGTGTACATTCAACAGGTCGTAAATTGTTACACCAGCAGTGTTTTGGCCCAATCATCAAGTCACATTTGATGAAGTAAATTTGTGTCTTCAGAAAGTGCTGGTTTCTCTGAATATAAAATGAAATGACTTTATTACACCTTTTCTACAATGACGAATCCACACACATTAAACACTAGATCCCCTTTTTTACGTTGAAACATGGTGTTAAAGACATTCTTCGCGTACATTCCGAAAAGAGGAAGCCGATCGACGGAACAAGGAAATGACCTCTAGCCGATTCACTGACATCACTGGTTCCGGGTTCATTCATGGAGGAGCGGTAACAGAGGGGGCACGCTGACTGTTTTCAAGGATTTTATCTTTTTTTTATGGTCTCAGTGTAAAGCTGAACGCGCCGTTGATCCGTGCAACGTTGGCAGAGGGAACCGGATCACCGACATGTCGGAGGAAGCGAGTTCTCCGGTAGGTTTTAACCGAAAGCGACAGGCAGAAAGCACCTTCAGTGAGGGCTCGTGGATGGCGAGCGGCATGTCCGTGTTCGCCGGGTAGTTGGAGCGCTGTGATTGGTTAATCCTTCTGTCTATCTTAAAGCTCAGCTTCCCATTGGACGGCTGAAAAGCGATGAATGGTCTGTCAAACGCTGACAGAAGTTACCAAAAGCATGGTCGGGATTTTTTAAAGTTGGGGATGAAACCGTTTTGACCACGTAGTCGACCTGTAAAGTTAATACACACACTATGATAATGTTCTGTATGAAGCTTTTGTCAGCATTATGAAAGTAGTTGCCTCCAAAATTTACCCCAAGACTTCGTGACCCTGCTCATCAGTTTAATGTGAGCGAACGGCTCCTCTAAACATCACGTCGCTTGAATTTGTATTTGAAGAAGCTATGGCGGCATTCGGCTGAGAAACCGCGTACAAACATTCGGTATTTTTTTTTATTTTTAGCTTGTAACGTTAACGTTAACGTTAGCTCATTTCAGTTTTATGAAACGGGCAGCATTCGAGCTCCCGCCCACCAACGTCCCGTGTGTCTTTGGTGGAGTCTAACGTTGTAATTTAACTGTAATGTGTTTCCTAAACAAACAACTAAACAAAAGTTGTACGTTTTCATTAGATTAAGTGCTGTTTGTTCTTTCGAATGGAGGAGTGCCATGACTTGAGTCTTTGCTGAGCTGAAGTGGCCCAACTGAACATTAACGTCTGGCAAAGCGACAGTTCAAGTAGTCTGGTAGATAAGCGTACTGTTAAGTGAAGTTTTGAGACATATTACGGACAGATCACCCGAAAATCCATTTAGGTTTTGACAAAATAACGGTTGAATAATAGAAGTTTACAGCGGCTGATGCCTAGAGAAGGAAAAACAAACAAACAGCAAATAATCATATGTATTTAACATACGTATTACACAGGCCACAGACATTTATGTAAATTAAACAAGTGAAACAATTAGATTATATTGAATATAAAATGATTGAGAAATGTACCCTTCCAGTAACTCTACTATATTTTAATGTACTATTCCTGAAACTGTGCTTAGATGATTACAGTGTACAAAATGTCTTTTTTGAATCATGTTTTATTTCATTTTGGTATTTCATTTCTTAAAGACTATTTTAATTACAGTGTTGTTGTCACAAATCTCTGCGTATTCAACCTTCAGTGAAAGTGTTCATGACACTTCATTCATTCATTCAGTCAGTCCTTCAGTCTTTATCAAAATCCCAAAATAAACACTCAGAACAATCAATGGGATTACAGAAATGATCAGAACCCTGTTATAATCCGTAACGTTTAAGAGCAAAGTGATTTGTAATGATGCTTTCAGTGGTTCTTCAGGTAGAATTCTGTTAAATTTTAAAGTGTGTTGCAAAATGTTCCGGTTTCCCAAATTCAGTAGTTGTGCACATGACTTTGAGCATCAACCAAACACCTCAACCAGTTGAGTTATAGATATAAGGAAGTGATGGATGACAGAA
>JAQFJA010000024.1:3193797-3208826 GCA_029874485.1 Naso brachycentron
AGGGTGGAATTAAATAATGATTATAATTCTCTTTGAATTTTATGTCAGTGCTTAATGATTAACATCTGTTATCAAGTGAGAAATTGCTGCACTAATGATCATAATGGCATTCAGTTATGTGATATATTTTTTGATAAATGTTTATGTTGCAGCTGTTAGGGTGGGACTGGTCACGCCCTTGTTAGGCTGCGTTCAAACTAATACAGGTGATCTGGCGAAACGGCAGGTTTTCTCATTCAGTTGAAGGAGGTTTGTCTGTTTTAGTTGCGGCAACCTGAGCCGCAGCAGACTTTAGCAGAGCAGAGGTCTCTGCAGGGCGATCAGTGTCGTAGCTTTTTCCATCTGGCCTGTTCTTAGTTTGACAGCTTCATGTAAAAATCAGATTGTCAGACTGATGAATCAGCCTGACTGATAAATGAGCCGATAAAGCTGCATCAGCGATTACAGTCGATGAGTAACAAGACACAAAGTATCACCATTACAGCATGTGTGTTACACAAGTTAATATTTCTACTGTAAGAAAAGAAAACAATTGTAAGCAATCGACATTTTTCAACACTTTTTTTAATGTGTTTGTTACAATTGGTTGATTTATCAGGTTTTTTTAATTTTCTCATAATAAATCAGTATCTGACCAACACACAGAGTATCGTATCTGGCTTCACATGCGAATGGTTTGTAGAGGTTAGCTTTGCAAAATGAGACAAATATAATCATTGTGAAAGAAGTGAAGACCTGCGTTGTTAATGACATGCAGTTGGTGTATTTTCTGTCTGTCACTGGTTATTCATGTTTTTTAACGTCTGTATCTTCTCTCTTTCAGTCGGCATGTCAACCACCGGAGACAAAATCCTCGACACAGCTTTATCAAAGGTGAGCAGACAAATCAAAAGCTACATTATAAACAGACTAAGGGGGGATCTCACCAAGACGCATCACCAGCAAAAGATTTAGATTTTACTTTATTTATCCCACAGCGGGGAAATTTACTTGTTACAGCAGCAGGAAGAAAATAACAATATACAATAAAGTAATACAATAAAATAGACCTAAGTACAAAACTTTAGAGTAGGAATGTGCAAACATATTCAATAGCAGCAGGTATGGGGACAAGGTAAGTGAGAGTGGGAATGTGCAAAAAATCAAGGCACTCGAGGTATTTAACAGTTTGTAGTGCAAATTGAAGAACAAGTGAAAAAGTAGAGGAAAAAAAACCAAACAAAAAAAACCAAACGTTGTTTTCTTATGGTACGGCTCACCTGGCATGCACTCATGCCCTGCGCCGCACGCTGCGTTTTTCTCACAGTTTTTTAGAGCCGCATAAAAGTTAAAATACTCTCAACTTTTCAGCGCAAGGCGCAGAGTCACACCACTTGTCAGTGTCACACTTGGCCCAGGCAGCCACTCAAATCAAGCAGGAGTCGGTTTTTACTAGTTCACCAACTGGAAGCGCTCGTCATCCAGACACAGCTCAGAGAAGAGATGGTGGGATTCACGCTGCTGTTTCCTTTTTTTAAGGATGTCATGGATCCCAAATCTCCATTTTTTCTGGGACTTTTCCGCCTGCATCTCATCCAGAAGCACAGGAGCCAAAAAGCCAAACAGACAGAATAGAATTGGGTCATAATTCAAATAGTCCCCCAAATCTGCATGGTTGAGTCTCTCAGCAGTCAGGATTCAAAAGACCTTCAGTACATCGCTCTCTTGTAACACACTCTAACGGCCCTGAAGTCCAAAAGCCACATCACTCACACTGCTCATTATAGAGTTACTGTCTGATTGATGAGTCGATGCTTGATCAATATAACAGACGATAATTGTTTTTCTTCTTTGATTGCAGATTGGAGAGAAGAGTTTGTTCACCAAAGAGTTGGAAAACGCGCTGGAGAGGAATGAGTGAGTGTCACCGACACCGAATGCAGACGTTTCACTGACAGACTTTCACTGTGAAACACTGAGACTCAGCAGATATTCATTCTATGGACAGACAGCAGAAAGATCACATGCTGGGTTTCCATCACCTTGTTTTTATGCACATTTTAAAGTAACGAATCGGAAATGGGTGATGCAAATGCAAAAAAAAAAAAAAAATCCTCTAATTCGCAAACAATTTTTACACTCGCTTGAGCTGGTTTTTGACTTGTGTGAAAAAGAGTTAATGCACAGATTGGGAGATGGAAACACGTTTGCTTCGTTGTGACGCAGCGACCATTGAATTCATCTGATGGCTGTTTACGCTGACGTCTCTCCGGGTTTCACATAACATGCACCAACATGGCTGCTAGCAACAACAACAACAACAGGTTTGTGTGGACTGATGGGGAGACCAAAAATTGAAAGTAATTCCTGCAGACCTCACTCCATTGCCAATTTGTCTGTTGCCAGGGCGACTCCTTGTTTTGTTTCCGGTTTGTAAGCTTTACTTCTTCTACATTTTATTACAGCCGTGTTTTGGAACGTTGCCTGTACCGCCATCTTCAGACAAAACTAGCGTCGTTTATCTGCTCCAACCACTTGATGGAAACACGTAATTCACATTTCTCTTTTTTTTGCAACATTCAAAAGATTCCCTTCACATTGAGATGGAGACCAGGCTGCTGACTGAAGCCTCAGTTTTATGAAAGGTGCTCATCAGCCTCAGTGAAACAAGCTGTTATCTTACCGGGCCGTTTTCCTCTCCTGCACATTAAATCCATGCGTTAGGAAAACCTTTGATTTCTTCCACAGCCTCAGATGTAGCAGGTGTCTTTGCTCTGACGCTGCCTTGAAGAACATACACACCACTGAATGGCTGCATTATGCAGTGTATCACGAGTCCTGATGGAGTGTGTCTACATGACTGTGTTCTGTGTCCCTCAGGGTCGACCTGGTCGTTCACTCGCTGAAAGACCTTCCCACCACTCTGCCTCCAGGATTCACCATCGGCGCTGTGCTCAAGTGAGTGCACTCATATATGAAGTGTACAGCGTGTCTGTGTACATTCACTGTATTGTAGATACTTGTTGCTGCTATAAAAGATCAGTTAAATATTAATTTAGAGTCCAACAACACAGAAAGCCACAAAGTGCTTCCATCAGCAGCAGGTGAAGTCAGTGAGCATCAAAATCATATAAAGTGTGTTTTAGTTTAAAATAAAAAACAACAACAAAAAACTGTGTACATGTAATTCACATAGTTGTTTTATAGTAAAAAATATAGTTTTCATATAAAACATTCTTTCAACTTCTGATATTATGTTGCTATTTGTGTAATAGAAAAAACCCATAGGTGAGGAAGACAAGGTTTCTGTGGGACAGGAGGGAGACAGACTTGTTAAAAAGTCCCAGACGTTAACAGTGTCATGTAAAACCACATCAGAAGGTCTCTAGTGTTTCTTTACAAGCCCGTGTCACTGGGTGGAGCACGTACAGCGCCTGTTTGTTGGAGATCACAGCTCAGTCCCATTTCACCCCGTACTCCCACCACTTAGCCCCATGCCTCTTTCTAGCGTGTTCATGTTTAGGTGTAGGGTGTCGTGATTCTTGTCGAGACAGAGGGGTACGGTGAAGTGTTCGGGCTAAATAGCTCTCAAACGAAGATCTTTCAGGGGCACACTTCAAACAAATTGGTATGAGATTTGCCTCGCGAATCACCGGGAAGATTGCGACGGAAGCGACAAAGGCAACCAAAGAAATTCACAAATCAAATATTTTTCTCCATAAGAAAGATTTTAAAATTATGACAACCATTGTATACTTGACTAAATCATAATTTGTGCTTAATCACATCATCTGTGCGAGTGAAGGGAATACACACTTCCTGCTTATATTAGCACATTCTGTTTTCTGTCATTAACTTTGGCCGTTAGAACCATTATTGATGCGCTGTATCAGTTATGGATGATGCAGACGTGTTGGAAAAACTTAATGACATTGTGTCTGAATTCATAACATCATCTGCAGATACCTTAAGTCGTGTTGTGCAGCTCCGGCAAAAACATATCGTGTCTGCTTACTTGACGCCATCAGAGATTACCGATAACAAATCACATTCTTGAAGAGTTGTCTCGTTTCACAGAGGTAGCTTTCAACCACCACTCGTTTTGACTCACAGTTCCAGAGGACAAGGGGTCAGGATCAAAATGAGAAATGGGATTAGGCCCAGCTCTACTTCGAAAACGTCCTGTTGAAGCTCTCTTCAAGGCAATATCACTGAGGTTTTGTCTTAGAGTCGCCATGTGGGCGGGGCAAGGCGCCATTTTGAATGTTTGACCAGGAGAAACGAAACGCTTATAACTTCACTGTATATTGTCCAATATGCATTAAACTTTACATGTCTGATTAGAGTCCTAACTTGAACTCATTCACATGCCAATGTTCAGTTAAAGTCATAGCACCACCTACTGGCAACAGGAAATGACATGTTTTATACTAGGATATGAAACTCCTGACAGGTTTCACTGATTCATCTTTATTTTGATCAGAATAGAACGAAAGACTCGTATAACAGTTATAATATTATTTTTGTTTAATTGTCGAGGTGTTGACGATGCTCATTGCTACTATGTGTTTTTTAATCTGACTGTGGCCCTTCCCAACAGGCGCAGAAGTGCGAAGGTCCATTCAGTGCTGCTTGCAGCTGTAATTGAGGTTGTCATTTGTCCAGCTGAAGCACTCACTGCCCTTTGCCTCCTCCTGTTTTTAGGAGAGAAAACCCCCATGATGCAGTGGTCCTACACCCCAAAAATGTGGGGAAGACTCTTGACACTTTGCCAGAAAACAGGTACAGCCAAATGTGTAGTTAAACTCTTTGTGTATTTCCACACTCTTTGTGTATGACTGACTTCAGACTGTGTGTTCGTGCAGTGTAATCGGCACCAGTTCACTGCGCCGCGCTGCTCAGCTGAAGAAGAGATTTCCCCACCTGAATTTCAAAGATATTGTATCCTTTCAGAAGAAATTCACTTCGTCATTCAGAACACGATGATACCTCAAAATGACACAACAAACAGTCTGTTCATTTTAAGGTTGAAGAAGCTTTTTGCTCTCAGGGGCGGGTGTTAGTAAACCAGCGTGGAGTTCTGTCTCTGAAGTGTTGTCCTTAGCGCCGGCCTCAAGCGGGGGAACCTGAACACGCGTTTGAAGAAGCTGGATGAGAAGGAGGACTTTGCGGCCATCATCCTGGCTGCTGCCGGCCTCAGGAGAATGGGCTGGGAGAACCGGATCAGTCAGGTACAGTTCACGATCATCTGTGAAGTCATTTCTGTCAAGGCTGTGACGGACTCTTTTCATCTGAACTGTGTGATTGTTTTCACTGGTAGATCCTCGAGCCTGAAGACTGCATGTACGCTGTGGGACAGGTAAGAAGCATGGGGTGGAAAAATGTTAAAAAATTCATAGAAGAGAACGCTAAATGTTCCCTAATTAAAAGACACAGCATCTGTAAAAAAAAAAAATCTGTTTGTGTGTTTTCAGGGGGCTCTGGCAGTGGAGGTTCGGGCCAGAGACGCTGACATATTAGAGATGGTGTCTGTCCTCCACGACCCTGACACTGTGCTGCGCTGCATAGCTGAGAGAGCCTTCCTCAGACACCTGGTACACAACACAACACAACACAACACACACACACACACACACACACACACACACATATATAGACTCTCTCATATTGTGTGAATATGAAAATCCACATTTATTCCATCAAACTGTTTGTAGGAGGGCGGCTGCAGTGTTCCAGTGGCTGTTCACACACAGGTGAAAGACTCTCAGGTAAGACACAGGTGGACACACGCGCACGCACACACACATATGTTTTGCATGCAAGTAGCCATTTGCCAAGGCCCTCCCAGCTTGCTTACTTTTCTCTGTGTTTACATTTATTAATCAGATCATTCACAATAATAACACAAACCAGCAGGGAGAGGAACACACAAACAGCTGATTGCAGGCCGCATGTAAATAAAATGTATTATTATTATAATTATTATTATTATTATTATTATTATTAGAGGACACTGCAGGTTAAAACAGTGTGATGTTGTTGTATATGTATCCAGATTCCTTCATGTGGTTCAGACCTCTGTTAATACTTGATCTCCTGCCAAAATACCCCCCCCCCCCATTCAAAATGGGCAACTATTTGTTTTTTATTTTGTATGTCAAGTAGACTGGGTAAATAAAATAGTGGATAGCGCTAAATGTCTTTGCTCTTACAGTTGAAGGTCAAAGGTTTTTTTGTTTGTTTGTTTTTTCAGCTGTACCTGACAGGCGCCGTGTACAGCCTGGATGGTTCAGACAGTCTGAAGGAAACCATGCAGACCAGCATCGGTGCTGCTGGCAAGGTAACAGCTGAGCGTGGGATGTATTGGCCTCATGTCACACTGATGATCATTGCTATTAACAAAAGTGTTGCTTGTGTCCTGTCACACACATTTAAGAGACTGAATGAAAGATTTAATATGTCTCTCATACCAAACTTCACACTGATAGTGTTTATTTTTATAGATCGATAGAAAGAAATATACTGATATATTAATAATACTGATTATGTGACAGAGCCAAGAAAAGGTGGACGAGCAGGTCCAGCGAGTGGGGGTCACAGCCAGCAAGATCTCAGATGAAGACCAGGACAGCGCTGAGCGGCTGGGGGTCGACCTGGCCAACTTGCTGCTGAGCAAAGGAGCCAAGGAGATCCTGACGGTGGCCAGACAGCTAAACGATGCCAGATAATCCGGCCTGGCGGAGGGGCGGGTGCTCCGCAGGTTAAGGGGTCCTCGAGCGTAGAGTCAGTTACAATGTTGTGTCGATAAAAACTTGAATTCCTTTTTTATGTTACACATTTTACGTTGCTTGAGACAGAGAACGGTCGCTTTCTGTGGCGTGACATGAGCCCGGTCAACGGCAGATAAAATTTTGAGGATCTCAGTCGCTGCTTGGACCAAAGTTCTGCTCTGTGTCATTCAACGCTGCTAAAGTGATCTGCCTCATTTTCAGCCGAGTCAGGATCCCTGCAGTCTGTAGCACATTTGGTCTTGGTTCCAGCCCGTTCTTACACACAGTACCTCGTGGAAACGTCTCCTGAGCCATGTAGGAACCGCCTCGCTGGGATCATCAGAGAAAACTCAAAATGGACTTCAAGCTTTTACGCAGCACTCACACTGGCTGATGCCGTCATGGTTAAACACTGTTTTTTATTAAGTATATCAGTATAGCATCAGTATAATGACGGGAATGCCACTACAATTTAGCATTTTCAAATATGTGTCCCCATAACCAACACGCTCTAACAACATCCATTATTGTTTCCCTCAAGCAAAATTAAAAAAAAAAAAAAAAAAAAGTTAATCCAGATGTTTACCCTCAGCTTCATTTGAAACATCTGGCTGTCGACAGCACCAAAGAAGAGTTTCCTAGCACATGGGCACATTTTCTGCTTTGGAGCTGCCAACACTGCAGTCATATGAGGCTAAGACTTCTTCAAGTACTTGAACAGCACTTTGGAGTAATCAGTGTTGCAGCGTTACCTTCATTCAGCTCACATTAGACGGAACATGTTCAGCTGAGGTTTACTGCTTTTAAGAGTGTGCTAGCTACCTGTTAAACAGAGAGAGAATATATTTAATATATGTGACAATAACCTGGAGGAAGCGTTTCGTTTTACTCACCTGTGGCACAGCCAGCGCTGCAGAGTTTGTACAACTTGGTACTGAACCAAGTGAAGAATTGTTTCATTGCAAGACTGGAGATTACTTTAAAGAAAGATAAAAAAAAATCCTTGGATCGGTTTTCAGTTCCCTGCTCTGATTTTAATAATGCACCGGGCTGTAAGAGCAACAGTTTATCCGTTTGTGTTTTGCTGTTTTTGTATCTTGCACAAATCTCACTGCAGATGCAGCACTACAGCATGTGAGGTGTCAGCGGGAAGGGCGCGAGTTTAAGTGTGGTGTGAATGCAACAGCTTCGCTGGATATGAGTAAAATCACCTATTTAAAAGACGTATTTAACGGCCATATTGTAGATGGTCCTTGTATGCTGTGGGGTTGTTCTGCTGAAGCACCATCGAGTGGCTCAATCACGACTCTTCCGGTGGACCCCATGGGACCTTATCTCAGTCAGTGGACAGAGACAGATTATTTTTTGATTCCATTTAAATTGTGCCCTCATTCTCAAATATGATGTTTGTAGTTTTCAAAGGTAAATTTACAGATCAATAAAGTGGCAGTTGGTCATCAAGATAGTTATGTACCACATAGCTTTTTGTGAAACCGCTCAGTGAACTTCGTCTCTCATCTCACAAAGTAAATCTCACGCCAAGATGGTAAAAATCATTACAAGCATGAGTGTGTTGAGAGCTGCAGCAAATCAAACAGTCTTATACTTCAGAAGTTGTGCGATAAACTTTTTGGACTTTCAGAATTTCATTTGAAATTGACAAACATTATTTGAGACTGGCGGTACAATGTAAACTGGATCTAAAATCAATTTGTCTCTTTCCATTGACTACCATTCATAATTTTTATTTTAATTTATTTTTTTTTTGTTAAGATTCCGTGGCCTGGAACTACAGAGTGAGAAAAACCTTCTCTCTTATTTACTTCTGTATCTCAAACTGCAGCATACTCTCTTGTAATTATGAAATGTAGATCTTGTCTTCATGAGATAATTTTATCAAAATTTTGAGTTCTGTAATATGATAATGTATACTTTGTATACATTACAACATCTGCAACCCATCTGCTAATAGTTTGATTATAATTTTGAGGGGTGGTGTTTTTGTTTTTGTTTTTTTTTTGAGATATGGATGAAAGGTCAAAATAAGAGAAAAGAAGTACAAGAATACTGATGTGAATGCAAAGCTGACCTTTATAGTTCATCCACACAGCCATTCACATTTTTAGCAGATTCAAGTTTTTTTTTGTTTGGGTTTTATTTTTGGTAAATATCAGGAAAAAGATAATTAAAAAGTGTTTTTGCAGTAATGTTGTTATGCAAGATGCTGTACTCAAACATATCAAACCCGAAATATTTCCAAAAGCATTAGATTGTTCAGCTGATTCATCTTAATGGCTTGCCTAATAAAATTAATTTAATGTTTTGGATGCCATTGTTTTTTCTAGAGTTTCGATCAAAGTGCCATGTCAGTAAATGTATAAAGTAAACTGCATATCCGCCTCACATTGAACAGTGCCTGTTTATTTCTTTGACAAATCACAGTAGACCTTCATTCTGTATCAGTATTCCCACTGTACAGTTCGTGTGTGACCATATTAAATTTTCTTGCTGTGTGTTATACTTAAACCTCCTGAGATAATGTGAGGTAATGTTAGCCATATATTTGTTTTTCAGCTTTAATTCCTGTATAAATTAACAAAACAACAGAATGTTTCTGTGACAAAATATTGACAAGTCTACCCACTTGTTGTTTTGCCACACATGTAAACATGTCAAATAAAAACATTGATGAAATTTTCAGTAAAGTGTTATTCCTGTTTGTTTTTCGGCCTATGTGTTATATTTAATCCCATATCATGTTGCAGTTGATTTTCAAATAAGACAATTACATGAGTTTGTATACCAAGACTTCAAAAAACACATCAGTGTTCCTCAGATATACAGCACCAGCCACAAGTTTGGATCCAGCCTCTCTGTGTTTGATTTCTTTTTATTTTCTGCATTACAGGCTTACATGTGAGACATTAAAACTGTCAAATACATGTATTTATGTAGTAAGCAAATACGCTAAACAAAGCATAATATGTAAAATGTGTTTATTACCATCTCAGTGTACGAACATGCTGTAGAGCTGAGGCTGTTGGGAGTTTTGGTTTTGCAGGTATTTGATCATAAATCAAAATACAGCACAAAAAAATAATTTTGGCATTTCAGGAAATTACAGACAAATCAACCAAAGATTGTCAACAGATTTCACCCCAAACCACAAATGTTAATGGTTAGTGTGGTGTATTGAGAAATTCATGGCAGAGGATCTACCAGTTGTCGAGACATTTCACCTTAAAATGTTCTGATGCAAAAAAGATTAATTAATATGTTAGAATTTAATGTCCAGGAAACATGAATGTCTGTACCAAGTTTTGTGCCAAGTTAACATGTAGCCTACATGTTATCATATTTTATACATGATATTTTGCTGAAGAACAGAAAAGTGTGAACAGCAGGTGCAACAAGAGGAAAAGTCACAGGATCATTAAAGTCAGTAAAGCTTTGTCCACACGTACACTGGTATTTATCAATATGCAGGTTTTGTTTGTTTTGCATTGATCCTTCAGTCAGACACAGACACAGTTTTAGGTAAATGAAATCTGGCCATTTGGAAATCTGCGGCCAAGGCAAAGATACTCAGAAAGTACTCCGTTTGCAGTGTTGTAAACTGGAAAAACAGAGTTTTCAGTTTGTGACGTCAGAGCGTGCAATGTTTTCCTTCGTTTACATGTATATAGCACAGGTGCTAACATTGCTAACAAAACTTTTAATTTTTTTGCATGTAAATGTATGGTTACTCTTTCACTGTATGAGGAACAGAGGTGTCAGCAGATGCTCATTGGAGCTCTGCGTAATCCTGCACTGCAACAACACGGTCACGGTTGACAGGTGAATGCAGTGATACTATTGGTTGAAACTGCTCTGAGCAAAATGAAAAAAGTCATGTCATTTTATTTATTTATTTTATGAGCTGGTACCATCAATTTTATCACACTTATATAAAAATACAAAGAAACTTTTTTTTTTCTTATACTGTTTAAGTGACTATGAGAAACTTCAGTTTATGTTGATTCTAGCGACCCCTTTGGACAAAAGCGGTAGTGACACGTGCCAGGCAGGCAGAACTCGACAGAACACCGGTAACACGTGCATTTGTTTTGGAAGTGTGTGAAAGAAAGATCGCAGGATGGATCACAATGAGGTGATGTATTCACTGTACATGTGACTGAGAAATAAGTTGTAAGCAGTAATGTCCCCCGAGACCTTTTACCTTTATTATCTGTAGGCTAATGTTACACAGCCATCTGCATTAACGCTACATTAACGCATTAATAGTACATACATAAAAAATAGTCTTTTCACTTTTTATTTGCTGTTACAGGAAATTTATAATCATCAAAAGAATCATGAGACTGTTTCATGAACACTTAAAAGTTCCTTGTAGTCACTTTAAATAAGAGAACAATATGACCGGGGATTTGATCTAAAATGATTAAACTAACAGTTTCCATTTCAGTTTAACTTTAGATGCAGTTATCCTACTGGTAGCAGCTTACTGACTCCAGGCTTCTAAATGGCCAAAGTGACTTCAGGGTTGTTACGGATAAATCGCTGCCTGTTGGTTGGGTATGCTCATGACAGCGCTTCAGTTCTGTTTAAGTGTTAGGATGTAAAACTGCATGTGTGGATGGGATTTTTTTAAAAACAAAAGAGGGAAAGACACTAAAAAATACCTGTGTGCATGTGGACTAGGCCTTAAATTCATCCTCGGTGGGCCAGGAACGTCTTTACACAGTTTCATGCTAGTTAAACATTTTTAAAGATTCCTCAGTCAGGAGCACAGCTGTAAACCAACCAACTTACACTGCATTACTAGAAGAAGATTACTCAGTTCTTGATCAAAATGTAGACAAAAATATGGCACAATAGGTAATATTGTTGGTTTTATTGTTAGACCAAAAGCCTTGATCTAATCAGATCTATGTAGATGGTTGAAAGCCCTGTTTTCATTGACACCTTTGTGAGCTGCAGATTCGTTCAGCCGCGTGCTCTCCTCAGAGCCCCTCATCCAGTCAAACTGCAGCCGTCCATACCGAGTCGTCCCGCAGGGATTCAAAGTGAAGAAGCTGTGCTGGGAAGCCATTGGGATCACATGGTGAAAGTGACAAGAGACCGGCTCCAGGGTGTCTTTCATCTGAATCTTTTGTACCACCCTTTGATGTGATGTTGCCATGCCAGGCTGCAGGGAGGGGACGGCTGCTGCAAGGTTTCTGGCATTGACAGACTTGACTGAATGCTCTGCAGTGGCTAACCTTGCTGCCCGTGGAGAACAGAAACCTCGGAGAGAGATAAGTTTGTAAAAGTTCTTCCTCCACTCCGGCATGGACTGGAGTCTTTGGGCCTGAAGCATAGTTTGGGCAAATTGAGCAGAGTCATCAGAACGGATTTGGTGACAGGAACATTCAGGGTTGATAATTGGACAGTGGACAGGATAGAGTGGAGCCCTGAATTCAGAAGGACTACTCAGGCCATGTCTCAGATTCACTCTTCCGGTTTGGGTTTGAATGGCAGAGTGTGTAGCTGTAGAAGTAGGAGGGCGCTCAGCAGTGACAGAGAGCTTTCTGAGGTGTGAGTTCCTGCCGCTGACTTTAGACTTCTTACAGAGCTCCAAGACTTTGGGGTCGAGGTACACCTGTTCTTGGTCTCTGATGTTGTTGTGTGTGTTATCTCTGACTGCCAGGCACTCAGGAGACCCAAAGCTTGGCGGGCGTTGAGGATCCTCTGGGGTTGAAGAGGGAGGCTTCAGGGGAGGAGGAGTCAAGTTTTGGAACTCTGTAGGTGGTACATATGAAGTTATCCGGGGTTCTGTAGGTATGAGCAGGTAAGATAAAAATACTGTTAGATGCAACAGGCCAGGGGGCGTTTACAAAGCATTTTATCTTACCATAAATTGCACCAAAAGTTCCCAGCTAAAAAAAAAAAAAAAAAGTATTCATGAAGATGCTGAGACCAACTTTACTTATGACATGGGAGACTTTACGAACACAAAGGGTGGGGTTATCCTTGTTGCTACAGATGATGTCATGTTTCATGGAACTGGTCTCTGTCAGTGAATTCATGACACAAATACTGGTGAAGGTATGTTGCCATGTTTAAATAAAGATTTTGAAATGAAATGTCTCAGTCAAGGGCAGAAATCTCTACATTCAAACAAGGAACTACAAGAGGACATTGGGCCAATTCTTTTTCAATAAATCACCCAATAAATTGACGCTATATGAAAAAAAATCAATGTTCAATTGATGTATGTGGAAGTATGTGCTGCGTTTATTAGGAGGCTCAGCACTCAGGGTCTGACGCTTACAGCCTCAGTGGTGTCGAGTGTCACTGGGCACTTACTGACCCTGAAGTGACCGCATCATTCTGGCACAACTATGATCCGGACATCTTCACATTACTATCACATCTAAGGTGCAGTTTACAATTTATCCCTAATTTACAAATGGCAGGAAACAAATTTCGACCTGTCACTTTAAATATACCAACATCCCTGTGAGAAAAAAGTCAAGAATATCACACTGCAAAATGAAATCCTCTGTTTTAACATAAGCAGACAAAAACATCTTTAACAGTATCTAAGATGGTATTACGGTGCACTATTCATGAATTTAGTGAATGAAAGTTCTCTTGCTCACTTTGACTTGCTCCCTCAAGAGTGATTCTGTCTCTATAGAATTCTCTTGCATGAGGTCCAGTGTCTTCATGCGTTGACCTGCAGTAACCTTGTCTAGAAATGACCTTATCTGCAGACATCACCGCACTTTCCACTGGAGGCTCTGGAAACTCTATAGAAAAGTGGAAAAGGTTTCAAAATATAAACGGGTAAAAACAAATATGCAAGTTTACTTGTTTGGACCAAAATAAGCTTCTCAAATGTCACGTTAACCGTATTTTTGCACCTTCGGGAATGATACTAGATGACAGAGGCACAGAGAGATGCTGGAGTGGATGTGTGATGGTTTCTAGAAGCTTCATGTCATCCCTCAAGTCTTTTAGCAGTTTATGTCCATTCACATGACCGCAGGTTGGTCTGAAAAATAATGTTCGATGAGTTTACATAAATTCACAGCTCATTATCAGGATTGGTGCATCTTTTTTAGCTTAATGAGAAGTTAAGACTAACTGATAATCATTATTCAGCTGTGAGACTCACGTGACGTTGACAGTCGTTTTTGATTTGTATGTTGAACTGATGTTTCGAGGTTCCACATGAATGATTCTCTCCTTATATTTTCTCTGATTGTTCTGCATATAGGTGTCAGTGTGGATGTTGTTGGACGTTTCTTTATGGTAAGTTCTATCCGTCTTGTCTTCTTCCTTCTCTTTCTTCTCATCCAACCTTCTCTTTCTCTCTGTCTCAATTTTTTCCACATTTTCTGTCTTATTTTTCTCATTCCTAATTCTTTGAACCCTTCTTATCAAATCATACATCTCGTCTATCTCTGTCTCGTCCTCTTCATCTTGTATGAACCAGAAAATTCTTGAGCTCACATCTTCTTCTTCATCATCATTTGTTGTGTCCTCATCCACCTGATGATAATTATAAATGAAGATGTCATCACAGCAGTGCCCCTCAGGAGGTTCCTTCCCCTTCCTCCTCCAGCTGCGGATCACAGAGTTGGGGATGTAGCCATCTGGAGCGATGGGCCATCTGAGAGGCTCCGTGTTCACCTCAGCTGTTTGCAACATGACGTGATAAGCGGCCCTCTTCATCTGCTTAGGCTCCAGACTCTTGCACTATTTACACAACATCTCGTCCGCTGAAACCAGATAACAGTTAGATGTCAAAGAGAAAAGACTATAATACTTATAAAAATACACTTATTTGTTGCCAGGTTTATCTTTCAAATGGCTTTCTTCAGGAGAATAGTGCTAAACAGGGTAACTTTTTGTTGTATTAATAAATATAAGGGAATACAGAATTAATTGTCAGAGACAGAGACAGAAACATACTCCTTTTCTCATGACTTAAATGTGGGTAAACAACTTCACATACGCTGGCAGAGCAAACTGATTATGTTGGGCTTAGACTAGCACATAGTGTGTGATGATTTTTATTCTCTCAGGCAGAATAAAGCAAGGCTGCTTCGCTTGGATTTCTCTTTTCAGCAGGGAGAAAGGGCTGCAGCTTGGGCTGAGAGAAAAGAGCTCAGGCTGACACAGCTGGATGTAGCCTGAAGGTTTTGTTTAAGATTCAGGATGAATTTGCCAAGACAAGATAGACTCTGGCTATGTTAAAGCCCTTTTTCAGTTTTGTATATGATTCTGACT
>JAQFJA010000024.1:3242080-3253894 GCA_029874485.1 Naso brachycentron
GCTCACACACACACACACACACACACACACACACATGCACCTAAAAGCCCCCAACAGAAGCTGACACATGAACACACTCACATGCAAACAGCAGCAAACAAGTACCGAGCACAGTAGTGCACAGCCACCCATCCACAAGCCGAAATATGTGAATGAACACACACACACATACACACACACACACACACATACACACACACACACACACACACACACACCAAGTCCACATCAAATTGGGCATGAGATTAAATGCCACATCAAATCTACTTTGGTTCCTGATCCTTTCAACCCGTAGTGCCCTCCTTTACACAACCAAAATAAAAACAGCAACTGTGTTCACAGATTAGTTGTGTGTTTGTTTGTGTGTGTGCGTGTGTGTTTGAGAGAGTAAGAGAAGTCCTCTAACAGAGACAGAAGAACCATGAGACAAGGACACATCTCTGTTTTTCAGTGCATGGCGTCCCACACGCGGTCATGTTGTTAAAAAAAAGCAAAAGCATCTGATTTCCTTCTTGTTGAGCTCTCAGTGCAGAAGCAGCTTTCTGCCCACCAGGCAGCTGCGTGGTTTGTGAATTTCAGTTTGCACAGTAAGACTTAAAAAAACGTAGTTTCTCTTTCTCAGTTTTCTGACATGCTGGAGAGCACGGAGAGAGCTGGTTCACGAGCAGGAGCGACAACAATAATGATGGTTTGAAAGCTGATATTGACCGAAATGGACTGCAGCTGCAACGAGCTGCACGTATATGCTGATAGTTTCAGAACGAATGAATGTTGGGGTGGAACATTATTGTGCCTTTCTGTAGACAACTAGCGTAAAACAATTCTACAATAAATATTTAATAAACTGCATCACATCCATCATATGGCACCTGGAAATTATGGACTTTCTAAAGAGCAATTTTTTCTAAGAAAAAAAATTGTTTACATAAACATATTAATAGCATAATACATAATACTAAATATCACTAAAGTGATATTTCACTGCCGAGTAGTGTTGTCACGATGCCACAATGTTTGCTTCGGTACCGGTACCAACATAAGTTTCTATACTTTCTGATACTCTTAAATATCATTATTGTTCTTTGCTGTAAAACCAAAAAATTTAGAGCAAAAAAAATTATTACAAAAATAGTGTGATACATTTGCATATATTTGCAAGTTGCATTGTTGCTCCTGCTTTTAAAAATTTTGTCGCACTCTCTTCAAGAATGGTCACAAAATGCAGCTGATGTTGCAATCTTGAGCTCTGACAGTCAGCTGAACAGAAGCAAGACGATGTCCTTTACGAGCACCTCTGTTGCAATAATTCACGAGAAAATAATTCTGTTAGCTTCAAAGAAAGGCCGCAAAATTAGCTACTAGAACATTAAGGCCACAACCAAAGAACAGCTGCTATTGTTGGCGTCATAGTAAGTGTGACTGGTGTACATTTGTGTTCTTTGTCTTTTTAAATGTTGCTAAATAATACAATGAATGAAGAGGAAGCACTGTAGCCTATTCTACAGAAATGACTCATTCACTCAAATGAGGTTTAATTCATGCTCAGAGTGAGACGTGCTGAAATTCAGTTATTACTGAGCACAGTCGAGGTTATTGTCTGAAGACCTTTGAAAAGTAAGCAGCCGCACACATGAAATATTTTTTGAGGTAAAGTGTTATTTGTCATTAATCATGTGGAGGGAAACCAAAGGCTGCACTGATAGTCTTAGTCCTACACTGACCTACTGTGTCAGAGTATTGAGTACTGTGGGGAATCCCAGTAGGTTTGACACGGCACCAACAGACTGATAGAGAGAACAAAGGTCTCATCACTGCATATCACATCATGTACAAACCTAATGTCACAAGGCTGAACGACTTAAAAGCTTCTATAGTGTAAGTATTACATTTTAAGTAACAAAACATAAATAATTCTTTCAATTTAATTGATTACTTGAAAAAAAAAATCTACAGTATAAGGTCTGCTTTAAAAGTCGAGTGTGTTGGATTAGTCACCTGGTGGTGAAGTAGCAGATTGCACGCGACTGAATATCCTTTGCTCACCCTCCCCTTTACAGCATGCAGGAGAACCTCTGGTGGCTACGAAATCCAAGAAGAACGTCAAACACCCTCATAAAGTTAGAGAACCCTCATCGTCCTTTGGGTCCATTAAAGAACGATCCTGATAAATGTACACCGTGCACCCCCGCGCTCCTTTTAACAGCTCGTCTGACAATAACCAGTGATTTCATGTCAACTTCTTCAACAGCAAAGTCCTGATGCAAAGACACAAAGATGCACCCAAACTCAGAGGAAAGCATCTGGAGAACAACCTCATCACACCGTTCACAGCAGCTAAGAGCCAATCTGCAATCTGTTTTACATTATTATTATTATGGTTTTGGCAATAATCCTCATAAGACTGATTGTGAAGTATAAAATCAAATGTCTGATGCGCCACATCAAGTTATTTTGCATTTTACTGGTCTGAGTGTAGGAAGTGTACTGCTGAAAAGTGAAATGGAATTTATTGGACAGATGTAGCTGTCTGTCTTCTTTTAGATCTTTCTGATAAGCACGTCATCAAACTACTGAGATAAAGAGGAAGAAACAATGTGAGACTGACTGACGGAGGAGTGTTGAGTTTTACAGAGGGAGGCACAGGACAGCTGTCAGTCCCAGCAGCCTCCAGGCCAACAGGAAACCTGCTGCCGGTGCAGGAACTGTGGGCAGCCAGCTTTCCTGAGAGCTGCTTACAGAGGGTACACTGATCCACGCGGGGCAGCTATTTGCAGCCAGAGCATCAACCATCTTTACGAGAATAACAACAGCTAGTTAACTTAATATGTATTTTAGCCGATGACTGAATGAATTCATGCATTGGTAACATGTTTTATTCATTCAGCAAGGGGAGAGAAAAACATTTAGGTTTTATTAAAAAATAAAAGATGCTTACATCATCATAAAAAGTTTTAGTATGCCAATGTGATGTAAATCTTTCAAGAAATATACATGTATATAAATACAGAAATATATAAGCAAACGACCAACCTCACTCTGAATGATCCAAACAGGTCAAACCTTGATGCTAAGTACGCTTGTCCCTTTTCTGCTGTTCATGTAGTATCTCTCCATCAACGCCTGAGGCCACAAGCTGATATTGACACAGAGCCTCTGATTCCAAGAGTAAAATAAATCAGCAAGCAACGAGAGCGAGATTCATGCTGTGGCACTATAAACCTAAAATCAAGCCAAACAAACTGCACACTACAACTCATCTTTAATATAAGGCAGTAAAATGGACTTTTAAATGGACTAAGATTAGCAGAGGCAGTTCTTAAAGAAGGTACAACACATTTGTTTCTGGGTAATTTGTAATGCAAACCTGCCAGATGCACTACCTCGTATTTTATACGACCACAGTGAGATATGTGAGTGGAGACAATGGCCCCATAATCTGATAGTGCCGTGCGTTTGCCTGCTTCCGGACAGAGCTTTAAATGAACCTCGATACGATCGCTGAGCTGCAGTGGAAGTGCACCGGTGAATGACAACAGCTATATCCAGACAGTGATGCACCGCTCCTGTTTCAGGGGGGAGACTAATGACATTTATATGACCTTGTTAGAGGCTCCCTATTGAGGCAGACATATAATGATGACACATGAAATACAATAATAGCTACATCATTTTAAATTTACAGTCACCTTCAAAGACTCCGTAAGAGCTGGGACCGATCTGTGAAGGTGGAATAACAGATGAATAAGCTCAAATTCATCTGCATTTCAAAAATACTGGGCTAAAAAAACAAGGGAATGACTCAATAATTCATGAGAGTTACCAACTACACAGCACCCGCCACTGCTGGATTATACTGCATGCAGCTCTCACAGATGTAGTAGACTTGAACCCGTGTACTGTAAGGAGACGTTTTCCCTTTTTTCTGATCAGCAAATATGCAAACCTTGAGCTGAACTATGCAGAAAATACATTTCCTTCACTAGACGGCTGCTGAGAGATGGAAGAAAAAACACTAAATCAGCACTGAGAGAGTGTAACGCAAGTACAGCGGGTGTTGATCTGTCACATTGTTTGTCTGGACATCTGGAGGCCAGAAAACACACAAGTTGTGTGTTACAGCTTCTCAGCATGACAGTCTACAATTTTAAGACCAGTAGAGCAATTGTAAGAAAAAAAAACATTATCGACAGGAAGTGAGTGTCATTTTTCATAAACTGAAAAGAGCTACAGTCGCATGTTAAACTAAAACATGGCTACATATACAGTATCAAACTGTTTACAAGTTAGCCTCTGGTGTGTAAATACTGCATTAGTACATCAATGCAAAACTGCCATGCAAAATCAGTCCAATTTTAGCTGCTTTAAAACTGCTATCATGCACACTTGTTCAGGGCCATGAAACATCTTCTGAACAGTGTTTACTCCTGTGGGGATCTGAGAAAAATGACGGTTTCAAAAAACTCTAATTATTAAGCTGAAACTTCAGATCTTTAGATACTTCTGTCCTCGTACGAGGAAGACAGCTGTGGGTACAATGAAAGCAGACTGTGGATGCTGTGGTGAGACAAAGAAAATCTTCCACTTATCTGCTTCTTTTCAGCGCTCAGAATTCTACCACACAGCGCTGAAACACAAATACTGACAACAAGACTAAGGAATAAAAAAATTATTAAAAAATAAAACAAGTTGGAAACTTAACTTATCATTTAAATTAGAGTAGAGTTATACACTGCACAATTATGATTAGTTTAAAAAAAACTGGTGTGTTCAATATAAATGCTTCATTTAGAATTTAAGAGGCAAAGCTGTTCCACCATGAAGCCTCTAGGTTACAGTGCACTGATCAATAAATGACACTTTTGCAAACCAAAATGAAATCCACCCTTCCACAAGTACTTCTCTCGTCTCCGTCAAGACTAAGAATATGTCTGAGCAAGTTCGAACGTCTCCTGATGACTAACGGAGCTTTCCGTCTGAAGCTACCGATGATACATGCACAGATGTTTTGGCAGCTCCGGTCAGTGCGCTTATAAAGCCGGCATGACTCTGCTTGTTTCGTGTCTGATGAATCACTTCATTAAGAGTGAGCTGACATGCACGAGACTTTCATTTACAAAGTCAAACACATGGACCTTGTGACTTGATGGAAACTTTTCTCCTCAGAAAGAAGAATAATTTGCAAAAACAAAAAATTTGCTTTCAAACAAATAAACCCGTCGGCTGACAGCAGACCTACAGTCAATGTCCGACTCCAACATGATGCACGTCAGTTGTTACTAACAGCAAGATGGATTTATTTTAATTATCAGGACGACGTTCTGTAATTCACCGTCTGTCTGACTCATGTTTGAGGTGGTGAGGTTTGCACTTTGTATTAAGTTTTTTTGAAATTTCAATAAGACACATTTTAATTGAAAAAGAACGATCGTTTATGAGGGATACATTTATTATTCATTCTTTCCTGGAATGTTTTCCTGCTCAGGGAGAAAAGTTTTTTAAATGGCACATAAAACCAAAAATGATCAAAATACAGTAATATTAATAAATGTATGCTATACTATACTAGTTATGAGAAGCTTATCATTATATATAATCATTAATGATCAGTACAGTTATAATAATAAAGGTAAATATAAATTTTACACAGTGTTAAATGGGAAGATTACAGGAAATTGGACGCACCAGCCTCCTTCTCAGCCGAGTTACGTCGGGGACGTTGTGTCTTATGATCTGTGTCTTAACCTCAAAGACATGAGGGAACCCACCAAGACGTTTCATTTAAATCTACAGAATTTAGTTCACAAATTCCCCACAATGTAAGTTTGATATACTGCTTCAACCTATTTTAATTATTATTGTCTATTTATAGTATGTACCATATTGACACTGGCACAAACATTTTTACTTGGGTGCTAAATTCTTAGTTTTTATCTTATGAACAATGTAATTATGTTCTTTTTGAGATTTTTCGTTGGTTTAATTGATGGTGCTGGATCTGAAAGTCTTGTCTTGTCTTGTTGTCAGTGGTATGCTGCCAAAAAGTTTTGCTTTGTACGTCAGTGGAGGGTGTTTCTAAAATGCACCGTCTGAAATGATCAGAAACCCGCCGCCCAGCTCAACAGATAACCACGACACCAAACCTTCCGAGAAGAAGGATTTTGGAAAAATGATGGAAAGGTGAAGGTCAGGCTGTTTGCTGACATTAAACTCTCAAATTAATCACAGGCAGAGCTGCAACTAACAATTATTGTCATTAACGTTAAATTTGCTAAATATTTTCACAATTAATTAATTCTTTATTACATGAAATGTCCAAAAAAAATTTAAAAAGTGTGAGCATTGCTTGCTCCACTTCCTAGAGCCCAATGTGACGTCTTCAAATTGCTTCATTTGTCCAAACAGCAGCCGGAAACACGGAGACTCATTTATTATCACTAATGACGCGGAAAAACAGCAAATCCTCACATTTAAGAGGGTGAACCAGCAATTGTTTTGAATTTTTTATCTGAAAAAAACGACTGAAACAATTAACCGATTATCAAAATAGTTGGCGATTAGTTTCTATGACCAATTAATCTATTATTTGATTAATCGTTGCATCTTTAGTTTCAGGTATACGCTAATTTGAATTTGTTTGAACATGATTTCTTATCATTTTCCCATGTGTTTAACAGAAACCCTGATAAAACTTTGAGAAAACATGATGGTCTATTCCTGCCTTGCAGAAATGTTAATATCATGTATTTCTTGCGTGAGCGTTTGACAAAAGAGAGAGCTTTGGTACCACACACACAATATAGTCAAAACATATTTCACTTCAGATTCTAGTCCCATTTCAATCAATAACTTTCCAAGATATGTGGGAGAAAATATGCAGATAAAAACTACATTTCATATTTCTGCCACAACCGTTTTATTCATCATATTTTCCTCTGTTGATATTACTAAAGTCTGTTAAATTTAATGCTAGAGGGCATCTTCTCTCTTGTGTGAACACTGGCAGCACAGCAGGTTCGCCCCCGAACCAAAACAACGGCGTGACGAAAAGAGCAGATAGATTTAATCTTCGACACAGAAATAATCATTTTATGCAAAACCAGGACACCTTAAGATGGTCAGGAAATTTAATGGGTCAGCCTCTTTAGACAGAAAAAAGAGACAGACAGACAGACAGACAGGAAAAGGGAATTAATGAGTGGCTGTTTCCAGGCCAAGCAGTCACAGGCTGTTACAAAAGAGGTTGTGGCTTCCCTGAGGGAGTGCGTTCTAGGCCACCGCCAGGCTGCCTGGGGACCTCTCATCATCTGCTGTGTCCATTCAGCGAACCACAGCACACACTTCCTCCGATGCACAGGCGGGCAAACACTTGGGCATGTACACAAACACTCTTGATGTGTGACATCTGTCAGGGTGAAAAGTGTGGAAAGACTCGCAGGGTTACGCGTACGAAGTGAAAAAAGAGAAGTGCTGCGAGATCTCCCCCACACTTCAAACACTTCGAGCCACAGAAGGTTTAGCTGCTCTCTCGAATCATCATGAGACAGTCATGATTCTGCACAAGATACTTCTATCTGCTGCTCGGACTCGCTGGTGTCACAGAGGTCATTTCTTGGAAATTACTTTGGTACACAGGAAGTGATTTTTTTTTTAACCTTTTTAAGGTTTTTTTTTTTTGCTTCTTTTGTCCAAACAACGACCCAAAACACAAAGACTCCTCATTTATGATCATAAATGACACAGAGAGGCAGTTAATGTTCACAGAGGCTAAACCAGGAATTCTTTTTACTTTTTTATTTAAAAAATGACCAAAACGATTGATTGATTATCAAAATAGTTGGCAATTAATTTTCTATTGATCGTTAAATCCAGGGGTTCCCAAACTTTTTCGCCTGCAACCCCCAAAATAAGAGTGCCAGGGACAGGGGGCCCCCTTTGACCCTGGAGGTGGCGTATAATGTTGTTACACGTGCACTATAAGGCCTGTGCAAAGACAGCATCGATACTACACAACAGGTTAACAGCCATAATGACATTTAAAGTTATTTAAGAAAGAATAAAACCAAAATTTATACAATAATGGATTAAATATGCAATTTTAAATTACTTTAAAAATATATTTGTTTTTTTGAAAGGCATCTCGTGACCCCCCGTAGGGTCCCGACCCCCATTTTGGGAACCAGTGGTTTAATAGATTGTTCAGTTAATCATTGCAGCTCTTATGGCTAAAACATTGGACAAACAAGCGACCTCTGAGAGTTGCAGTGCAAAACACACGGACAGAATATTTACTGGAGCCGATAAAACACTCTGCTGATGTTAGCTTAGCACAGTCTTATCAATACGGGTGTACATGCAGAGCGAAATAACACGAAACTGCTGCAATGAAATTCCAAAGATGTTTGTGAAAGTAAGAAACGGTGTCACCATAACATGGTTTGTAAGAGACAACTAACACGTTTATAATTCCTTAAATGTAAAGGGCTCCGCCCAGCAGCCTTCATCACGTTTCTGAAATCTAAAAGTGAAGCGTCAGTGAGACAGGAAAAGGCTCTGAAAGCTGCAGTGTAAGCCGTCCTCACACAGACACAGACGGCTGAGGGGGGGACAGCTTGAGAAAAATCACCATGCCAGCTGGAACACTTCATTTGTTACCTTTTACCCCACTTTGTTTCATACTCATCGTGTTAAATATATCACGAGTTTTATCATGTCAGTCCTGCTTCCAGTTTCAACTGAAATGATCCTTTTGCAAAGTCATGCTTTTCTTTTTTCAAACGCCACCGGTGTGTAGCATTGCACAGACAAACACACCGTGCACGACCTCGTCACATCCTGAGACGGAGTAAAACACAAGTCGCATCACCTGGAGCAACAGCTGCAGAATGGCTGTGAGAAAAACCGTACAGTCATTGTTTCTGAGATCAGTTGCAGGTATCACTGGAAAGTTTCCATGCTTGGTATTGGTTACGTCAGGCAGTAACTTAAAGGGTACGGCCCGCACGACCGATATAGCTTTACATTTACATTTACATTTAACAAATTTTACTCCAAACAGCAGTGCACTGTAAAAAATAACTTATGAGATACTAAATATCAGACCGCCCTCTGCTTGATAAACAAGGTTTTGTAATTACACTATTTTAAATCACTAGTCAATGCATTATTTCCAGCCTTGAAGAACAATTTTAATATCAGGGGAAATCAGGGACACACCTGCAATAGCCCGATATCAGCCAATAATATTGGCAAACCAACATATATTGGTCCGGCCCTATTTAAGGGCAGTGAGCTTTTCCAGCGACGTACAAAAACAGTTTGCTCGTTGCCCTGTGTCTAATTGATGTGTTACCACTCAACTGTTTGCTGATCTATTTAATTTGCCACACAAACCCTTTGAGATTACAATATGTCGCTGTGTTTTCAGATTGTTGTGCTGACCCTGTGAAAAACTTTAAACAGCCACTGAGCTAGCTAAGCAGCTAACGTGTGTGGTAGCTGACAACAGACGCGTTTTAAACACAAACTGGCATGCACTGTATGTCTGGAAACCACTTTACAGTAAGTCTGCGCTTATAAAGGGTAATAAACGGTTTATAATTAGATTATTATTTAAGTTATAAATACGTTAAAAGTCATTAATAAACAATTATAAACAAGTTGTAACAATTAGTCAGAAATGTTTTGGAAATTTAGTTATTAACTGGGTTATTCATTGATGCAGGCTCATTACTCAGACAGATTAAATCTGAGCTCTTGCCAGTTTTTCATGGGATGTTTGTTATCCACCAATACAGTTATGGTTGGATGAAAGTGACCTGTCTTTTTAGAAAGGTTCATTGAGAAATTACGCAGTATTTACCTACTAATGAGTTACAGATATTTATAAGCAGCAAAAGGAAGCCTTAATGTGAAGCGTGAGCCACATTACCATCTATTAAGAAGTTATTAAAAATTCCATGTAGGAGACAATTGAATATGCTCCCTGATAATACAACATAATAAAGTTAGCTAAGGCGGGGGTTCCCAAACTTTTCATCATTCACCAGAAACTGGGGACCCCCACAGACCCTGGAGGCGGTATACAACGCAAAGCCATCATCGGTACAACGCAAAAGAACAACAACATAACAGCCATAATAATATTTTAAAGTAATTTACGAAAGAATGGAATTTATACAATAATGGCTTAAATATGCAATTTTAAATTACTGTAAAAATGTGTTTTTCTGGAAGGCAACCTGCAACGCCCCGGAGAGTCCTGACCACCACTTTGGGAACCACTGAGCTACGAAACTTACAAGATATAAAAAGTGAACCTACATAAATGTATGAAAATTGTTATAACTTGAATATAACTGCTAATAAGTAACTTAAAATGTATTTGTAAAATAATTAATGACCTAGTTTATAAACCATTTATAAGCCTTTCTAATGGTAGACTTAATGTTGAGTTTTTTCCCTACGTCTGTTTTTAACGCACACTCTGCAGTATTGCACCTTTACATTATTATAGTTGAGTGCTTCTCCAGAATCATGTCCCACTCCACGGCCTCAGTGTCTCATCAGTCGGTTACCTAAAGGCGGAGACAGGTGGTCCGACACAACGGACCTCCAGCACGCCGGCAGCTGAGCTAGCATGGTCAACTCTGTTCAACAGATCTGATTTAAAATCTTCTCCTCTCTGTCTCTAACTGATAAATACGTTACGGGTCTATACAGAACATTTAAACACCAAGTTACTCTCACTTTTGTTTGAGCGTGGCGACAAAATGGGGTCAGATCTGTTCCAGATCATTGGACCCAGTCTAAACTGATGGGTTACAATATAGAGTACGCTGTTTCTAATGTTTAGGTTCCATATGGGCTGTGCTAAAAAAATCGCTTCAGCAATATATCGCGATATTTATTTCTGTGATGTTTGAATCGTGTCGTGACCCGTGAATCGTGCATTGTTCCGGCCGTGAAGTTCAGTGACACGGAAGAACACTGATGCACTTTGTCTTCATGCCTTCAGTTCACGTGTGTCCACTGTTTCAGTTACAGTGCAAGAGTGCACTTAAATTTCATTTTTCATTCTGATGTTATGGCAGCTGCACCGGTGTGTTTGGTCACTTCCCAATGGCGTGCAAATAAACTGAAGAGGAAATTTTAAATTACATTTTTTGGACTCAAATTGTCAGTTAAAATCATCAATATATTGAGATGTGATGTATGAGGACCACCCTGATCGTACACAGTAACTTGCATCTGTTTTTACATTTTCAGTGAACTATGTGGAATATGGTCATTTATTGCAATATGCATCATATGGAAATGTTTCGTGACATACAGTGACCCATGTATCCTGACGCCTGAAGTTCTTGCCAACAGCAAAACAAACCACAATTTATTAATTTGACATTATATAACATTTGATACTAAATTATTACATATGATAGTTTTAAAAGGACAAATGCAGGCCGGAGCATTGCTGCAGGCTTTGTGTAAACTGTTGTCTTTACAGTGAGCGGCTGCAGTCGACAGGACGGATGTGAACTCCCTGATCTGGCCAAGTGCAGAGACAGTCCCTCCATTGAGACAGCGCGGAGGACGCGGGGCTGAACCGTATGACACAAACACAGTCATGACTTCATGACTCCTGACTCCAGTTTTCTCAATAGTTTGCATATGACAGCTCCCCTGGCTTATGGCTGACACATAACCCATTTAAGATAACGACACATTATAGACTAGAATGAAAAAAGTCAGAAAAAGTGGCTCTCGTTTGAATGAACGGTGTTTTCTAACAAAGCTTTAAAATATCAGTTTTTACTG
>JAQFJA010000024.1:3279360-3290121 GCA_029874485.1 Naso brachycentron
CACAGTAGAAGATCGAACACGGAGTATTTTATTTTGAAAATCAACCGGGGTTTTATTTTGTATTTTGTAGCCGATTTTTTTGCTTTTCTTCAAAGATACAATTTCAAAAGGGTTTGGAAAGGAACATTTACTTGATGAGCTTGACTGTGCCTCATTTTTTTATTTAGGCCTACTTTTTTTTTTTTCTTTTTTTTCAAGTCTCTCTGTATCTGATGGGCTTTCTGATAACACGGCCCTTCCTGGTAGTGATGACCTCAGACACAGGTGGGTCAGGTTCAGTTGGGATCTCAACTGCTGGAGCGGTCTCAGCAATTGGCACATCTCCTGTGTCATTGTTGACTTGACTGTTGCAGACTGATGAAGGCTCAGAAACATCAAAGTCCATTACCACCGGTGTGTGGCGAAGATGTTTGACATTCCTGATCACTTTTGATCCATCCTCTGCATTGACCAGGAGTTGTTGGCGGTGTTGTTCAGTAGTACATAGCGAGTGTCTCTGAATGTCAAATCCAGCTTTCCATTCTCCATACTGGCAATGTAAACTACGTCACCAACTTTGACGTTGTGCTCCTTTGCTCTGTTGGTCCGGTCAGCATACTGTTTCATTTTGGTTTTGTATTCCTCATGATGGTTTCTGACATCTGTTGCTTTCTCCTTGTCTTTTGGAGTTCCACCTTTCTTCTCCAGGTTTGGACATTTAGTGCGGATGTCCCTTCCAAACATTAGCATGGCTGGTGTTTCTCCTGATGCTCTGTGTGGTATTGAGCGATATGCCATTAATATCTTTGGAAGTTCTTCTTCCCACGTCTTTCCTTCACACTTGGTTGCTCTGAAGGTTTTCTTCAGGTATCTGTGAAACCTCTCAATTTTCCCATTGCTCTTTGGATAATCCAGTGATGCTCTGATGTGCTTAATTTCACATGACTTCAGAAATGACTCAAAAAGCTGTCCTAAAAACTGCCTGCCATTATCAGTAACAGCCTCTAGGGGATAGCCAAATCTAGCAAATATCTTAGTCAGTTCTGTAACTACAGTGGCTGAGGAAATATCTGAAATAACTACAGCCTCTGGAAATGAAGTATAGTAGTCTATCACAGTTAGTGTGTACTGGTTTTGGACAGGACCTACTAGATCAATACCTATCTTAGTCCATGATCTTGGTGGTAGTTCTAGTGGTTGGAGGGGTTGATCTTCATGGAGTGGCTGGTTGAGCACACAGGCGGAGCAGTTTCTGATCTGTCTCTCTACATCTACGGCTATCCACGGCTTTTTTTCCGGTCTAAATGTCAGGATTTCAATTGTCCAGTTTGGGATCACATGGTTTTATTGGCCAATGATGTGATTTAGCTCTAGTTTGTTCTCCTGCCCATCATTCACTGCATTTGTTTCCATGCTGTGATTTTTTCCTTTTGTTTTTTATTTAGGCCTACTTTTTTTTTTTTCTTAAACTCAGTAGCGGATGTAATTTAAAACGTAGCGAAATGGTTTATTATGTTTGTGTTGTACATTAGCAACACCTTGTGTGCATGGCATCTGCCATAACGTTTACGTTATAGCTATGATTACCACGATGCTGGTGTAGCGTAGTTTGTGTGTCACAGCAGTGGTGTGGCTTAACCACATTTCTCACTTTGGTGGTGGCAGCACCATTTTCTGAAGCAAAAACAGCTGAGAGCAACACAGAGTGATGCAGCTATGTCAGCGGTGCTGCACCACTGTTCTGACAGCTCACTGTTCTGCATTCGTGTTGTGAGATGCACCAATATTACAGACATCCAATTGCACACTGCTTCTTCCATTCCTTTCAAGATGAATGTAAACAGAGAGATGTTCTGTCGATTTCTGCTGCTTTGTGGAAAAACGCTACCATAGCGCAAAGCGAGAAATTTAACCAAATTTCTAAGGCATGATTAAATGTATTGCACACGCCTAATAATAACTGTCTGTGATTGCTTGCCTAAACTTAACCTCTGTGTTGGATTTATATGCCCCACCCAGTAATTTTGCCCTAACCATAACCATTTGAGCGCCTTGCCTAAACTTGACCAGTTTCCACTGTTCATGCGCAGAACTGCAAAGTAGCACATTTTGATAGGTAGCAGAAACAGTCAGAACAATGGGCCGTCAGAAGAATGAGCAGGCCCCCATATTCCTGGGAGTGCTGTCTGTGGTTGTAGCTTAACTGACGTTGTGCTCGGGGTGATCAGAAGCGATCGAATGTGGTCGATAGTTTATGGTTAGTCTAACTTGAGACCAATTCACAGATGTTTTCATTATTAACTGACTTAAATATTGGTTATAACCCACATGTGAAACATAAGCACATTACATTTACGTTAGTCATTTTGGAAAGTGTTTAAGTTTGTGGCTTAGTGTGTGATAGGCTATATTGTGGTCTAATTTGTTGACGGAAACAGGATTGCTAATCTCTTTCTGTTCTATCTTCTCAGGAATGTGTTAACGTGCTGTATCTGTGTCAGTGTTAGAATGGTAGTGTTGTTGTGTTTTATTAAAAGTTTATAGTTGTTGCTGTCTAAAAACCATACAGCATCTCAAAGAAGTTCTATTTCATTTTACTTTATTTTATTTTTTTGGCAGTTGTCAGTGAAATTTTTTCTTGTTAAGACCTTGTACAATTCCCACACAGTTCTACGGTAGTGTGGAGAAAACAGGTCAAGAAGGGACCAGGCCTAGGTGTTGGAGGTCTTGAGCCAGGGATGGAGGGGCAGCTCTGTTAGTTTGGCTCTCTTCCGTTGGTTGATGGTCAGACACTGCTGTAAAAATTCACGGCAGTCTGAAATAAAGGAGAATTAACAGGGGGTTTAAGGTTAAATTGGTTGCTAACGAAATTCCGTGGGGGAACTTACAGCAATAGACTTCGTGATAGTTTCAGAATGCAAATATGGTGGTGGTGGGGGACCTTAGTGCAGCACATGCTTAAATATTATTGCCTCCTCCTGCTCATGTGAATTAAAAAAAAAAACTTTGGTAACACTTCACTTAAAATATGCATTTGTAATGCTTTATGGACATACTTATAATGTGTTATAATGCACCTACAGTGCTGTATAATCATAGTTATAAGCTGGGTTAGGTTGAACCCTAACCTTTAGTCTAATTATAGCAATAACCACGGATTTTCGTTAGCAACCAGTTTAACCTTAAACCTCCTGTTAATTCTCCTTTATTTCAGACTGCCGTGAATTTTTACAGCATTGTCTGACCATCAACCAACGGAAGAGAGCCAAACTAACAGAGTTGCCCCTCCATCCCTGGAACTTACAGCAATAGACTTGTGATAGTTTCAGAATACAAATATGGTGGAAGTTTAAATAAACTCATTGTAAGTTCCAGTTTAAAACCAACTTTACAAATTCATGTCATGTGTAAACAATCTGTAATTTAGCCAAATATAGTTGAAAGTGTTCTTATCTCACTCATGTCTGTTATAATAGCCCTTAGGAACAGGGAATCCCTTAAGGCCAATTCATACTTTCTGCATCAGCGTGTCCGCAAGGGTCCACTCTGGTATGCGTGACGTAAAAATCATCATCCACCCACGTCCGCGTGAAACCCGCAATTTGTGACCGCGCAGACTGTCCACTTTGATGGTGCAATGACTGTGCATGCTCTCTCGTGTGTGAATAGACCAATATTTTGAGTTAACTAGTTAAACTGTGAATACACTGATTCAGGACATTTTAAACTGAAAGACTTCTCATTTCGTTCAACAACAATAACAACAAAAAAGAATGTAACAGGCCTATGTCCCACTCAGGTAAGAATGTGCTCTCCTTAATGTCCGTAGAACGTTTATTTTTATGCCTCTGTGCCGCCAATAATGTTTGCGGGTTGTCTGTCTGTACATACATACGGTGTACGTACATACGTACAGTGTATGTACATTTGGATTTCTTGTGAACGCGATATCTCAAAAACGCTTTGATGTTCACTGTGACTTAAGGGTGAACTGATTAGATTTTGGGGGTCACAGGTCAAAGGGCAAGGTCACTGCAGCCAGATGTTTATACTTAGCTTGTAAATATTTCAGGAATGCCTTGATGAAATTTGTTTCAGTTTGATACAAAGGTACACTGTGACTCATGGATAAACTGATTAGATTTTGGAGGTCATAGGTGAAAGGTCAAGGTCACTGTGACATCACTTGTGTCTAGGCCATAATTTTTAACTGGAATAAGTGATGCAAACACAAATGAATAGCAAGGATTTTCTTCAAATGGTTGTCAGCTTTTCACAATATAAAGAACACACATGAGCAAATAGATTGTCTACTTTAGCCTTAGCATAACAGATGAATAAAACGGTTTTCCCAACCTACAGGAGCGAAGGAGTTCACGGATGTCCGCAGACGCACAAAGTGCAGATAGTATGTTCAGTCCTTGAGAGCTGCAGCTTTCTCATACAGAGAGTGGGTGTCTTACCTTGTGATAAATCACTACTGAACTGAATCTCGCCCTTGACATAGCACCCAGTTGAAAAGTTTGAGCAGTGCAGCATGCAATACAGCAGTGCTCCCAGCTGCCATACAGTAGTTGGAGAAGCTTTATATGTTTTCTCCGCGTTTCACATGTGGGCTATAACCAATATTTAAGTCAGTTAATAATGAAAACATTTGTGAACTGGTCTTAAGTTAGACTAACCATAAACTATCGACCCCATGCTTCTGATCACCCCGAACACAATGTTAGTTAAGCAGCAACCACAGACAGCACTCCCAGGAATATGGGGGCCGGCTCATTCTTCCGACGGCCCATTGTTTTGACTGTTTCTGCTACCTATCAAAATGTGCTACTTTGCCGTTCTGTGCATGCACGGTGGAGCATATAAATATATATTTAAACAATATATAAGTTATAATAAGTTTAAACATAGTGGGGATTCACTGCAGGTGCTCTGTTTTTTCCCACATTTTTCAAAGAAATTATAATAATTTACCCAATAAATAACATAAAACAAACAAACTTTCTGCATGAAAATGAATCAGTAAGGTTAAATATAGTGGGGATTGACTCCAGGTGCTCTGTTTTTTCCCACATTTTTAAAAGAAATTAAAACAATTTTCCCAATAAATAACATAAAACAAGCAAACTTTCTGCATGAGAATGAATCAATAAGTTTAAATATAGTCCATAAGTATGAATCAATAAGGTTGAATATAGTGGTGATTCACCCCAGGTGCTCTGTTTTTTCACCACGTTTTCTTTCAAAAAAATTTCTAATTTCATATCCAATAAATGACATAAAACAAACTTTCTGCATGAGAATGAATCAATAAGGTTAAACATAGTGGGGATTCACTGCAGGTGCTCTGTTTTTTTCCCACATTTTAAAAAGAAATTCTAATAATTTACCCAATAAATAACATAAAACAAAAAAACTTTCTGCATGAGAATGAATCAATAAGTTTAAATATAGTGGGGATTCACTGCAGGTGCTGTGTTTTTTTCATTTTTTTCAAAGAAATTATAATCATGTATCTAATAAATGACATAAAACAAACAAACTTTCTGCATAAGTATGAATCAATAAGTTGCAAATGTAGTATAGATTCACTCATTCACAGGTGCTGTTTTTTCCACACAGTTCTTAATAAATTAAGATCAACCCTAACCCTAACCCTCCTTGTCCATTCTCCGTTATCTACAACAAACCTTTTAGAGTTCTTAAAATAAAGACCTAAAATCCTAATTGCTGTTGAACAATGTGGAGCAGGAGCAGAGCGAGAGGGACGGCCAGCCATGATCCGAAAATAGGCCAATAAAAATTTTCACTAGTGGGACACCTCCACTGCTACAACTCCTTCCTTTGGTAACACTGTGTGAATTTGTTATAAGAAATTGCCATAGTTAGATTCATTTATTCACGTAGTTAGATTCACTCATTCACATTTTTACATTTATTAGAGCAAGAAGAGAAATTCATAAAAAATTAACAGCTAAGAAGTATAGTGCTGTGAGTGATTTTTTTAAAACAGTAATTTGTACTTTACTGAAGTACTTTTTAAAACACTTTTACTTGTAATTGAGGAATATTTCAACAATGTAACAGTACTTGTTGTTCAGTAAAAAAATTTAGCACTCTTTCCACCTCTGGTAATAAATAGCCATGAAAGATCAAGTCTACAAGTCACAGCCCACATAAGTTATTGCACAGTCAATAGAGAGAGAGAGTGAGTGTGAAGGTTTGTGTGAAATAATAGAGGTATTCATTTTGCATGCTGATTAAGAGTGTAAATGTCCTGTACTTTACCTATGTCCTAATAAATATTTGAATTGGAATTGTTTTTATTTGATTGTTTTTAAGTTGATGACATCATACTTTGATCAATCAGCCAGACTAAGATCAAAGCCACCTTGGATAACCGTTGATTTGGCTTTGAAAGTTAGATCAAAGGCAAAACCCTACCTATCCCATATGAATACGTACACTTACATGTTAGTATACTATACTAATACATTTAAATATCTGCAGAGAAGACTTTGAAGGTACAGTCCAGCGTTTTCCGAAGAGTGTACAACAAAAGATTATTGTAATTTCTTTGACAGATAGGCTTAGTGTGTACTACACTAATTAACAGAAGCAATAATGGAAAGAGATGCAAAATTGGTTGATAATGTAGCTGAGAGGCGAGTGTTAACCGCTCAAGATAATACAGAGATCGCTAAAATATTTCAAGAGGTGGATGCCGGCAAAAGGATTCGATTCGACAAGCAGAAATTTTATGAAACCATAACCAAGGTAGTTGAACACATGACTAAAGAAGAAACAGATGCTCTCCACATGAAGATTGACATTGATGGTAAAGGGACCCTGAAGCTCATGGAAATATTGACCTACTTGAAGGATAACTATGAGGCACAGTCAAATTTATCAAGTCAATGTTCCTTTCCAAACCCTTTTGAAATTACATCTTTGAAGAAAAGTGAAAAAATTGTCCAGATGTTATTGCGTGGCTTCGACGATGACACTCAAAGCAACATGGAGCCTGAATTAGTTTCGAACAGGCGTTACCTGAAAGGTGAATACATCTCCATTTCTAAAGATGGCTCACTTAACTTCTGGAGTGACACGTTTGAAAGGAAACACACAATCTTGATTGATTCGTTAATAAAGAGACTTCCTCATGGGCACAAAGAGAGACTTCACGTTCATGACATGGTGTACCTCACTGAACTCAATGAGATGGCTGTCTGCACATCAGAGAGAGAGCTGTTTTTCTATGATTGCCAGGAGGTTAAGAAATTCCATATTACTTGCTCATTAATAGTAGAGGACATCGTGACCTCAATGAGCTACTGGTCGAATGGCACCAAAGCAATGTTTGCTTTTGGTGACAATAATGGGTATTTGTATGTTTTTATATCATACAATATCAAAATAAACAGACTCATCTCTAGAGAGAGTTGTGAGCGTATCCCTCGAAAGGATTATAAAACTGCTTATGTGAGAAATCTTTTGAAAAGCAATTCAAAAGATTTTTCATACATGAAAGTTAAAATCTTTAATGATACGTGCAGTCAGATCCAATTCTTTCCCCAACTTGAATCATATGCCATTTGCGGTGTGTCATGCGGGAAAATGGTCCTCGCTACCCTGCCCCAGCCACCCAGACAGACATTTTCTAAAAAGATCTTTAAAAGCCCCGTAAATGAGGAGTTTTTCACCTGTGTTGAATATTCCCCTTTAAAAAAGGCTCTTGTGACTGGTGGTAGTGATGGAATTTTGCGGGTGTGGTTACCGAACAACGCCACGTCATGCATACAGAAATGTAAGGGACATGTCAGTCCCATTACCCACCTTAAATACAACCCTCAGGACAGAATATTTGTCAGTTTATCAAAGGACAAAAATGTTCGTGTGTGGGCAGAGAATGGCTTTTTGTGTAAGCAAAGCTTTGACATCACAAACATGGAACCTACCCAAATCTCCAGTCTGTGCTATAACATACAAAATAATGACTTAATTCTGGCTAACTCAGATATCGCAAAAAATTTAGGAAGAGGAACAACTGTATTTCACAATTTGGTCACAACCCATCGGAAGCCTCTGTGCTGCGTCCTCTATCACGCTATTTACAAACAGGTCGTCTCTGTTTGCCAAAATGGTGTGGTGATGGTGTGGGATATCCCTACAGGACAGGAAGTGGTACAGTTTAAGGTCACAACAGAGAATCGCGTGGGACTCACTGCCATGACATTTGCTGAAAAGGGGCGCAAACTAGTCACAGTTTCCGAAGGAAAAGTGAAATTTTGGAATTTCAACATTGCAAAAGTGCTTGCTGTTCTGCCTGTAACCGTGCAAAAGGAGGTGACAGGTATTGTCTGCATGGGCAAAAGGTTGTTTGTGTCTGGAAGGAAGTCCAAAAGAATTTTTGACCTGGATATAGATGGAATTGAAAACAGATTTTTGGAGCATGAACGTTTAAATGACATTTGCTCAATGGATGTGCACGACATCACACTGGTTACTGCCTCCAGTAATCAAAATATTGTTGTCTGGGAAGCCAAAGCTGGTGAGCCTCTCTTCTGGCTTAATATGAGCAAAAGCATTCACGTACAATGGATAAAAAACAAAGCTCAGATTGGGTTTGCTAAGAACGGGAAAAATAATGAAACAGGCACTGAGAGGGACACAGCTCCAACAGTAAATATCCGCCCTGTATTTGTAACTCTGAAGACGAGGGTTATGGATAGATACAGAGCCACACTGCTAACTACTGCAGATGGCTACATCTCTGCCTGGTCTGTTCATAGCATTGGAGGTCTGTTAGGAATGTTCAGAGCGGTGAATGATGAAGGTACAGTCATCACCGCCATGTCCACTGATGTCGATGAACATATATTACTGACTGGAGACAGTACTGGAAGGATTTCTCTGTGGGGCATTACAGACTATGGATTTGAAGTAAATGTGAAAGACGGACCTTTTGAGGTTATGAATGGTAGGCCTGTGTCATTAAGGCCGCCTCCTCTGTTGAGGTCCTGGCAATCTCACCACAAACATGTGTCAAGTATTAAGTGGGACCCTGTTTGTAAAACCATAATCACTGCAGGGTCGGACGGCAATGTTGAGGTATGGACCAACACAGCCTACTTTGTAGGAACCTTTGGTAAGGATAAATGGAATGTCACACAACCCCTCTCCAAGGACAAATTACCTCACACTGACAAGAAGCAGGAAGAAACAACAAAAAACCCAGCATCACAGCTAAACGTCCATGGTGACCCTTCATTAGATACTGATAAACAAAAAGAACTTATCAAGGACATACAAGACATCAGAGAAAAAGCAAATTTAATTGAGTCCCTAAATGACAAGATGAGCATTCATGATAAAAAGAGAAACCACACTCTGGAGGCCGCCTTGGCACAAGTTAGGGTCCCCAGGGCCCCTGATACAGCCAGCAGGGTTTCTTCAAAGAGGTCACTGAACAGCTTGCAGTCGGTTAATACTGCTAAACAAGGATCTGATCATGCAACGCAGCAGGTAAACTTAACACCTATTTCTGATAAGGTTCAGCTTACAGGTGATCAGACCCAGCTGAAGCCACACTCACCTCAGACCAGACTCAATACAGGTGGCAATAATGCAACAAAGACATTACTTAGAATCCAGCCACTGGGTAATACAGCCAATCAGGGATCTGGTCACGCATCACAGCAGGTGCGCTTACCTCCTATCTCTGATAAGGTTCAGCTTACAGGTGATCAGACCCAGTTGAAGCCACACCCACCTCAGACCAGACTCAATACAGGTGGTAATAATGAAACAAAGACATCACTTAGAATCCGGCAATTGCTTAATACAGCCAATCAGGGATCTGGTCACGCATCACAGCACGTGCGCTTACTTCCTATCTCTGATGAGGTTCAGCTCACAAGTGATCAGACCCGGTTGAAACCACACCCACCTCAGATCAGACTCGATATAGGTGGTAATAATGCAACAAATACATCACTTAGAATCCGGCGATTGGTTAATGCAGCCAGGCAAGGATCTGGTCAGGCATCACAGCCGGCTTGCTTACCTCCGATCTCTGATAAGTTCCAGCTCACAGGTAATCAGACTCAGTTGAAGCCACACCCACCTCAGAAAACACTAAACATAGGCTGCAAATATGCTCCAAAGACATCACTGAAAGTCCAGAAATGGTGGTCTGATCAGGCATCGCAGCAGGTACACTCAACGCCTATTTCACGTATGTGTAGAAGGTATCCTACCTAGAGATGTCAGCAGGAAGTAGAGAAGAGACAGGAGGAGATGAGGAAGCTTTGAACAGCCAAGATCCCCTCATTATGTCCAACAATCACCATCACCATTTCCAGACACTCATACACACACAGGCATTACCCTCTCTGTGTATAATTCATTAAGGTCTAAACATGGAAGGGTTGCAGCATGGGTTTCCTCGGGGTCCTCCCGTTTGTTTCCCACAGTCGTTTAAGAAATTATAATTATTTACCTAATAACATGCAACAAACAAACTTTCTGTATAAGTATGAGTCAATAAGGTTTAATGTAGTGGTGATTCACCCCGGGTGCTCTGTCTTTTCCCACAATTTCTTTCAAAAAAATTCTAATTACATGTCCAATAAATAACATAAAACAAACTTTCTGCATGAGAATGAATCAGTAAGGTCAAATATAGTGGGGATTGACTCCAGGTGCTCTGTCTTTTCCCACAATTTCTTTCAAAAAAATTCTAATTACATGTCCAATAAATAACATAAAACAAACTTT
>JAQFJA010000024.1:3431813-3445857 GCA_029874485.1 Naso brachycentron
AGTACTTTTACTTAAGTAGATTCTTTTTGTACTCTTTCCTCCCCGCTACTGAGTTTGTTTACACCAGCAAAGACCAGAGAACAGCTGGAGCACATCGATCTCCAAAGACTTCTGTCTGTAAGACCGGATCTAGTTTTGTTTAAAAACGATAATTACACAAATTTCTAATTTAATTTGTAGCTTTTCAATTCAAGTGAATGGGGAGGAAAACTTTAAACACCTCCTCTTAATCACAGAGGCATGTAACCTTAGTGAGTCCATTTTAATATTTGTTGAGCACACTGACAACTAGACTTTACGTCATGTATTAAATCTTGAGACAAAATCTCTTGAAAAACGCTCTCTTTCTGTCATCTACTGCCCAGACATGAGTTGAGTCTCTCAACATATGCTTGATTGAAGGGGAGAGGGGGTGATGTCATAGGTTGCTTTGGTCGGCGATGTGTCACTGTAACCTGTAATGAGGCGTATCCAGGGCACCTCAACCCCGCTCCGGGGGCAGGACTGACCTGGCACGATAAAACTGCTAACAGAAACACAAATCAGCACGGCCCAAGTGCCAGTGGAAAAGGCCTGTTTGTGTCATAGTTTGACGCAGATGTTGCATCTGTCCTCACTTTGATGCTTCACATCTAATTTTACAAACAGCATAAACTATATTTCTGCACAGAAGAATAATGAACCCTGTTGTTCTTTATGTTTCTCTGAGTTATTCAACAGTTTCCATAACTACCAACTTCTGGCTTTGTAAAACCAAATCAGGTCTGTCATCGACTATATCTCAGGCCTCTTCTAATTATGGACAGAAATACCTTCTTTGTCATCACTTATCCGAGTGTAAGTCCTCCATCTGCATGTGATTGGTTCAGCTCAGTCATGAAGATATCTACAGTATGCAGTTTCCAAAACTTGTGTGGAAACCTCCCTAGATCCAACCCGCTTAGTCCAACATTTCTGTGATTAAATTATCAAAAGGCCTCGTCAGCAGGAAGACTGAGGCTAAAAAAAAAAAAAAAAAAGACGAGGTTACTGTGAAAGATGGTCTTCTCTTTTCCAGCAGCATCTCTCCACATGCTGCAGCCTACACTATAATTTAAAATCAGATGTCAAAATAATACTTAACTGGAATCCATCTCTGATTTTATGAGTAGGTGGTATTCAGGTATTCACTAAAAGCCCTGCTGACAGTGTAATTTGTAATGAGGAGGCCAGATGTGTGTGTGTGTGTGTGTGTGTGTGTGTGTGTTCATATGTAACGGTCAGAGCAGTGCCAGTGCCCCAGCAGTGTAACATGGGAAAGGTCAGCAGGCCAGATTCCCAGATAGTTAAACGGCAAAAAGAAACATTCAGTGAAATACAACTGTTGTGTTCTCTTTCTGCTCATTTTTGTCTTGTGTCTTTGTTTTGCACACACACACACATGCACATGCGCACACACACACACACACACACACACACACACACACACACACATATATGCATGGTGTAAACACAACACAATCCTGATTTATAAGTTCTCTAGGGCCCTGATAAACCCCATCCTGAATGACCTCATTTGTACTTCTGGAAGATTGAACAGCGTATGTGTGTGTGTGTGTGTGTGTGTGTGTGTGTGTGTGTGTGTGTCGGGGGGGTACTTTTGCCGTGCTTATGCACTGGTTGTTTTGTAATGACACAACTCATTGTCATTGCTCTGAAACCCAGCGTTGACATGTTTGCCTCATTTCTCCTCCTCCACTTGTGTTTGTCTGCTTTGTTTTAAACCGCTGCATCAGATCCAGCACCACAGAAGTGACTCTCCAGGATGGAAGAAGTGAGTGTTTAGCTGAGAAGCTGAGTGACAAGGTTACTCTGTGTTCAGCTTTGGGAAAAAATCTGCACTCGTTAAGATCGTTTTTTAGGCTCTTAGTCTTGTAACAGTGGACGAGAGGCCAAACAAAAACACAAAGATCAAACGTCACATCCAGTGATGAACAACTGAGACCAGACAGTCGGGCTCTACAAACAGTTCTTTCTTAAAGCTGAAATGTCTTTTTTCAGAGCGCCACTGACATGTTGTGACGAATTCGCTATTCCAACAATACACAACCAATGGACAGGCTGTGGGGGCGGGACATAAGTTGGAGGAATCTGATTGGAGTGATGTTGGCAAGTTTGCAGGATGTAGGCGGCACAGCGACAGCGAGATGAACATGGAGATGAATGCCAATGATGGTGGAGGACTACTCGCCTCCCGCATCTCCTCTCACTAATGTTATCACTATCACTCACACTCTCACTCTCTCTAAATCTATCTGTCGCTGTATCTATTTGTCTCTTGCTCTCTGTCTCAATCTATCGCCTGACGGTAAACCCACAGAGACCCCAATCGACCCTCGCTCCATATATAGGAACTGCAAAATGATTGACAGGTGGATTGGCGTTATTTAACTGGTTGAATTCAACCAATAATGGCTTGAGTCAACAATGACATCAGGGACCCAGGAGATTTTTTTTTTTTTTACATGAAAGACGGGAAGTGGCAGACTGTCATATAAAATATGAAATAATTCAATTTTTGTAGTTTTTTTGTGATACATTTCAAATTTAACTACAATAAGAGCAGGAATATGGTCCAAAAGGGTTGAAAAGGTATTTTTGCCTTCAGCTCGACTTTAGGCTGTGATCCAGTGGGACTTACAGCTCAGAGGCCGCATCTTTAATCACAAAATCTGAAGCTGAACTAACCAACGTTCTGCTTTGTATAGGCATCTTGAAGCACGAACACTCCCATTGCACGAAAAACCGTTAACCAGTCCAAATCTTGTCAATGCGTCGCAGCACGATACCACATTACAGCACATCGTATTCACACAGATGGCATCGACAGCACAATTTCTGCTATCCATCATGGTGATGATGGCTGCACACAGTGCTTTAATTGGGCCGGTACGCACCGGTACCCCCCACTTTTAGATTTTACCATAACTTTTTACGATGTACTGTGATCTCTCACAAGCTCCCAGTACCCTTGTCTGTCCTCTCCATGTCAGAGTGTCTTTTAGCGATTTATAATCACTCATGAATTACATCAGGGTGCACTACAGTATGTGACGCTCCCTCGTTTCTTTCTCTGGAAATCTCAGTACTGTGTTTTTAAAGGTAATTTTACAGATATGAGGTAAGAAATATCAGAGACAGTATTAGCAGACAGTATGTGTATCACACACATTTATCGCACATGTTTTAACTTAAATAACTAGCTTCTCTTGCTCATTTAGTCGAGGTATAAATCAGTGAGCAGCAGCAGCAGCAGAGGACAGAGGGTCAGTGAAAGGCTGATCTAGAAGTATTTCAGTCTCCAGTTACAGGTCCCACAATGAGTCACTGGACAGATTTTTCCTCACAGAGACACAAAGGAGGTGATGAAATGTTACTAATGGTTTTGTCTGAGTGTGTGCATGATTTTGTTGGATTCAAAGGCTCATGATGACACCAGCAAAGTTACACAACAGATAAACTGTAAGTTGATGAATTAATTAATTTTCAGTATATTTTGTTATGCTGTGTTTGTTATGCATACTTGTACAGCGGTGATGCTAGTATGGCAAATGTCATGAAATATATATATTAAAGTAGATGTATGAGAGGCAGACTTCTTCCTTACATGTTCAGCCTTTTATCTGGAGAAGATTTATTCTGGTCGAATGAATTTAAGGTAATAAGCAGGTTACGGGACAGTAAAGAGGCATTTCTGCTGACAGTGTGTTTTACAGCTTGAGTGCTCTTGAACGCTTTTAATGAACACATGGATCAACCTGCTTTGGAGCCACTGGGTTCATTCCTCCAGCTGTTGTGCAATGCGTATAGGCTTTTGTAATCTAATTGTACCTGGCAGAAGGTCTGCATGGAGTATTTGATTAAACACAAATTAACCTAAGAATACAGGATAATACACAGAAACAACAACTGAGATATTTATTAAGGTCTTAAAACTAAATTTAGACACATCAGCACAGGTCCAAGATCTGATGATAAAACAGGATGCATCTTCAGGTTCTTTTCATATCCAGTGATATTGTTTTTTGTACACAATCTAAATATAATTCAAATTTACCCGGTGACACATGAAGTGAGGTTGAAGCTTCTGGAAACACACTTCATGTTACATACTCACATGGAAGAAGGGCTTAGAAAGTTATCAATGGAATTAATATATTCGATCTGGCAAGCACCAGGAGTGACAAGGAGCTCTTTCATACAAAGCTGGACACACTCCAGATGTGTTTTGATGAAAAATGGCAGCGCCGTCATGAGGGGGGTGCGAGGCTCTGTACGAACTTGACTTGTGAGGTTCTGCTCATTTATTTCTTCAATTTTTCATTGACACACACAGAGAGATTCAAGTTCTTCTGCATGGGTCACCTTGGTGCTTTTCTTTCTAGTCAAATGGAATAAAACAGCTTCATCATGCACATAGTCTCAGCCGTGACTTTACGCTAGCTTTCAAAAGGAAAAAAGTAAAGCTAGTGGCTATTAGTCGAGTCACTTAGTTGTCACTTTATTTTGGCAGACATTTCGAACATGAAAGCTAGCGCACAGCCTTATGCCTTCACTTTTTTTAGCTGTTGAAGTTTCGGTAGCCTAATAATCACAAATATGTAGACTTATAAATAAAATGACTGCGCACCAAATTGACATGTCAGCTATATGCATTTCTTTTTAACAGAAAGAACAAAATGGTGGCAGATAATATCCTCAACCCTCACAGTGACCTATGAAACTTTTCCTTCCATTTTAAATTTTCTCCTTTTTCTCAGCACCCGACTCTGTTAATGACATCGGTCACTCTCTCCGACAGCAGCTCTTCCCTCCACTCCTTGCTCACAGGGAGCGACCAGCGAGATGAAGAAACAGAACTGAAGAAACATCGCAAATGAAAAAGAAAATGAATAATTTGATGGATTTATTTATTTATTTATTTATTTTTTGGATGTGACCTTGATTTTTTATTAGCATGTAGGAGAAGCAGTGTTAGTGAAGAGCTAATTTAAAAAAAATATGGCAATTAAAAAAAAAAATCTGCTGGCATGAGTGCACGAGACCCTGTTCTGTTGCACATTTGGCACACTGCCTCGCGACGACTGTGGGTAGAGAACTTACGGCGAGCTGTGTGGATCTATGAGCACAGAAATGACAGCTGACCAAATTTTAAAAATTTGTGTAACATTATTGAAGTAGTGAAGTGCTGACTGATTTGAGAGCAGGAGAAGACGAACTGTAAATTAGGGATAGGCAGTATTCGGTCTTTGAGTCTGACATAACGCCCTGTCAAAATACTTTATCCCCGTTCTTTTCACTATGCTGCAGAGCTGTGTCCTGTGTTGTTTCAGCAGGCCTGAGTTACAGAAAAAACAATCGAACTTCTGTTCTTCTGTTTTTCTAGCAATGAGAAAGACAAGAGGACATGGCTGCAGTTGATTAAGTATGTTAAACAAATTAAGAAAAGGTTTTGGCTTTTGTCAGCGGGAGCTAAGGTTAGCTAGTTAGCACCCATTCACTAGAACTGACCCTGTGCGAATATACCTCATAAAAGTTATGGTTTTTATAACGTAACAGTGTAAGGGTTCGTTACCCTGATCCTAAAACTGGATGTGGACAGGAGTATCAGCTGTGCTCTTGTTTGGCTAAAACAAGAACCTCTACCTGTGATATCAGCAAATGGACAGTTTGGTTTTAGCGAACGGTGCTAACCTCGCACCCATTCATAAAAGCCAAAAGTTTTTGGCTGGACCGCTGAGGTGGCCAAGCCAGATAAAATACGTGTCGCTGAGTGAGTGAGTGAGGCGACCAAATTTCAGGATTGGTCAGACAGTCATTACTCTGTCCTCATTGGTTGTCGCCCTTTCAAAATTAATCTGTGCAAACGACCACTACGTCATCAGGGGACGTTTTGCTTACTGTAAAGTTACTGTGGAGCATTCTCACTAAGCTAGACACCCGAAAGCCAAAAACGTTGATTCTGACCCACCATGCATCGTGGTAAGAGACAAACAAACAGCCTGCTTGACTCAGCAGAGCCCTGAAGATCCTCAGCAATGCATCCATCACTTAGATTAACTTAATGAGAAGAAGAAATGTAGAGGAGGAAAATGAAAGCGAAACTAAGAGTGTCTGTCTCCACAGTATTCAATCATAGGCTTTTAATTCGCCGTGAAACAATCAAAAAATATTGTTGTTTTTCTGTCATTCAGACTTTTTACACTCACTCTCCTCTCCAGCTCTCTGTCTCTCTCTGTCACTCGCTCTTGATCTCAGGATAACATATATACTGCAGTTGCATTCATAACCTTTTATTTTTTCATAAGCGCCATAAGAATGTAATTTAATCTGCTACCATTAACCACATTTACCACCTTATTCGGATGATGCCCAGCCGTGTACTAGGTTTTCTCCCAGTCTTGTTCTTAATTCATTTAATTAACTTCATCAGCTGCAGCAATGTCCTCTTGTCTTCCTCATTGTTAGAAAAGTGGCAGAATTAAAGTTCATTTTTAATTTTTTTTTTTTTTTACTCATATCTGTTGAAACGACGCAAGACACAGCACTGCAGCATATTGAAAATACGGGGCTTGGACCTGGATATAGTGTTTTGGAAGAGTGTTATGATGACAGGACTTAAAGACCGAATATGAATAGTAGTAGTAGTAACTTTCACTGAGATTCATCACTGTACTAATTATTTCACTATTTCATCCTGAAAATTGGGGTGAGACATGAAAACTTTCAACATTTTAGATTTTAGTGGCGCTAAGACACCCTGAATAGTGAAGTGAACAACTCTCAACATTCACCTGCTGAAAGATAATTTTAATTCAAAATGTGTTTTGTGTTACCTTTTACATATGAGAGTGAGTTGTTGCATTTTGAACCGACGTCTGACATCACTTGTGTCTGTTTTCGCTAGTTGTCTTTACATTCAGTTTCTCATTTCACATGCAAAAACATTTTCTATACATTTAAAAAACACATAAGCCTCTTCAGTTGTGTTCTTTGCTTTGACTGCTATATAAAATGTTGGCCTTGTTTCTCACAGCAGCATCAGTCATGTGTGACGTCCTTGTAATCAGCAACATCACAAATCTCCCCCTGTTATTTCAGCAGTGCTTACAGATTGTGTGTTACTCTGCTGCTAATGATGTTGACTTTCCAAACTTTAGCTCAGAGAAAAATGGCTCCCTGTGATGGATGTTCTCTAATAACCCTGCTAATTGGCTCCATTTGTGTACGTGTGGGTGTATGTGGTTGATTGTGTGCGAGTTTGGCTACAGGGTCTGGACAAGGAAAGGGTGATGTAATGCTGAATCAGGGCCTCGCTGCCAGCTGAAGGCCTGATCTAGTAACGCTGTGAAGTTTTGATACGGTAGAGCAGCATGTGTGTATGTGTGTGCGCGTGTGTGCAGACTGCACAGAAAGAACAATTGATGGATGTGACTTAAATGTATTTTGGCTCAGTGAGGGTGAATTACATCATCTTGGTCTTACAAACACACACACACACACGCAAACATACGCACTAAAACAGTTTATCAGTGTGTGTTCAAAGTTCACAGGTTCCTGGGAAACATTGTACAACTCTTACACACAGCGTGAAGTCATTACCTACATGGAAGCGGGGCTGTGTGTGTTTGCGGGCAACAAAAACAAAAACTGATGTAATAAAATCAAACCCTAGCATGTGCAGGTTTGTGTGAGTTTTCAGTGTCTCCTCTTGTTTATACACATGCAGTTCACTTTCCAAAGTCCATCCAGTTCTTGAGGTCACATCCTCACAGCCGTCCCTCGTATCCTCCTGACTGTTGACATTAGGGGCCTGTCCACTTCCACACCTATCTAATCCTGACACGGTCCCATGGAGGACACCAAGGACAGACTTCATCACAGTGTGTCTCCCTTGCTGTCATCTCAACCCCTTTACACATGGTTTTAAAATGTGATCTGTATCCGGATACATTACCCAGATGGTGCCTTTGCATTTACTCCTGATATTTTTAATGCATTCTCGTTATCCACACTGAGATCAGATCTGTCTCCATGAGAAGTTTCCTACATAAAATATACACTCACTATACACAGACCACAGTGTTGTTACTGCTAATGCAAACTAAACATTTCCTACAGCTGCAGCTTCACATTAAAAGCATTTAAATGGCGAAATGCGTGCTGACTTTTATTTTGATGTTGGCTAATCACAGAAAATACAATAAGCTTAGTTATCTTGGCTGGCTTACCACTATTGATCATCAAGGACGTGTTTGTGGAGCAAAACAACAGTCGTTTTCATTTGTTGACACTGAAATATTTTCATAAGTCCAATAATAACAAGTGTAGATGATGAGCTGCCTGCAGGAAACAGGTGAGCAAACAAACTCATCATTCAAGTTACCAAGTTCTCTGTTAGCGTCCGAAATATTTTGAAGAAGGTACTTTTTCGTTTTCACTTTGACAACTAATCTTTTGCCATCTGCTGGTTGTGCTCGCCATATTTAAGTGAAATGTCTCTGCGTCTTCAGCAGCTCTGTGTGGCGACTCAGCTGGATGCAAGCTGTGACATCAATTGTGGAGTCTGGCTGTCTGACAGTGTTGATTTTTCAAAAGGCAAAATGATGGCAGAGCCAGTTCTGCCCACCAGGAACACTGACTACTGTGGGTTGCAGCAAGCCGAATGCGAGCAAGTGTTGTGCGTTGTTGATTGCATTCAGACCGACTTAAGATCTGAACACAATGCGAGCCAGACTACCTTCAGATGTGGTCTGGCAGATCTTATCACATTCTGACAATGACGCACCTTATACCTTACATTAACATGCGTTTTCCCTTATCTGGATAACTTATCCGAACACAGATCGCATTTTAATACCAGGTGTAAATGGGATCTCTGATATTATTCTCCTCTCTGGAGATTTCTCTGCATCAGTGTGCCAGTGGAAAATAGCAGCTGTTGTCCTCATACTGCTGTCTGAAAATAAATATAGCTTTGGTTTTATTTGTAGAAGTGTTGAGACTTTTATGATTTTTGTCTCCATCCCAATGAAGTTTATATAACTTAAGTTCAGGAACAAGACCACACCACTCTCCCTCACTTATATAACACACCCGAGCCTCCGATTCAATCACCTGTGCAGACCTGTATAGGTAAGTCCAACCCTTTCTCTCATGTTCATCTCAGTTCTCACAACCCTCCCTCCCCAAACCCCTTTTTCTTATCTGTCTTCTCTTGCAGCTTTGCAAAGGGGCTCCGTGGTTGGAGGGGCTCCCTCCCCCACTAAACTCTGGCAAACCATGGGGGATGATGAAGCCACGTGCTCATCAAGATGTACCCTCACCCTGAGTCTCAACCCCTGGCTCCTCATCAATTTAGCCTTCAAGACCCTCTTCGTTCCCTACACTTCCTTCTTCTTTGACTCCTCCCTCTTCATCCACCAAACTTGACCCTCACCCATATGTTTCAAATCTTCCACTAATTCCAATAAACTACTTCAAATTAAACAGTGGTGTAGTCAAACATTGGAAAATGACATTACAAATTCACGGGAGCAATGCTCTTACACTACTAAGTCACCAAACATACAGTCAACAGTCATGATAAAAGCTATTTACAAAGAGGGTCTTGTACGCACTAACCTCATAGTGAGGACAGGACTCCTCAAAGATTTCTGCTTCTGAGATTTCTAGAAGAGATTTCTGAGAGTTCTAGAAAGATTGGAAAGCTTAAAGGCATCGTGACTGTTTTTACAAAATAAACTGGAGGTCTTTTACTGTGTCGCACAGCCACAGCTGAGATGTTAGCATAGCTAGTAGCACCATATAATCATCTTTTCTGCACTGTATCAGTTGTGGAAGTTTCATAAACATTGAAAAGCTCAACAGCGTCGTGTCTGTGGACATTACATAACTCTGTGGAGTAAGATAACAAAGTTTGTTGTATTCACACACAGCAATAGATGTTTGGGTCTCAATGTCCAGACGTCAGGGATGTCAGGAGAATCTCAACGCTGACTGGCTGTCATGACATACTTTGTGTCACTCAGTTCAGTTGTCTGAGACGTGCAGCACCTAGTGGTGAAAGTCTGGTACATCTATCTGGTCTGATATTTGACTTAAAATCAAAATAGTTTAGACATTTTTACACCAGCCCAACCATAGTCTATGCTGGAGGGCAGCAAATATGGCAGGGTTGTGATTGTGAGAGGTCAGTGATCTCAGGAGGTTTTCCAAAATTTGCAGAATGTGGACCTCTTCATCCAACTCTTCCTCCCCTTTCCTCTTCACAACCTTGTCCTTAGCTAGTGTCCTATTTCTTTCTGTGCCACATCTTCCTCCCATCTCCCCTCCATATAAATTTTCTACTGTAGTAATAGTCAAAGTTTGGCTTAGGGATCACTTGTAATCTGTTATGTAAAAAATTCTCGATTACATCCGCAGCATAAAATATTTCACTGCTGGCTTAACTTACAAGATGGTGATGAAAAGTCTTCATGACTCATGCTGTACCCTCATGACTTGTTAAAACCACAAAGCAACTTGTGTCGAGACAACAGGCTGATTAATGTGAAACAGACAGAAGCACAGAGCAGAGGCGTCATCCAGAGATGGATGACGCTGGAAACAAACCAAACCTCGACAATGAAAGTGACCCCATGTGACTGTTTGATATTCTTGATATACACAGATCCCATCCTGTGTCTCTCTTCTAACAATCCCAAACATGTGTGTCAGACACATCTTCTCCTTCACAGCGCTCTGCCTGGTCAGTTAAAATCTCAAGTTTCTATCATCACTCCTCCGCCTCCCTTCATCTGGACAGCATCAACCATCCTCCATCCTCCCCGAAGTGACATTGCAGAGACTCACACCACATCGCTCACTGTTCTTCACATTATCCTCATCCATCTACCCATTCTGCAGCCATTAAATAATGAAGTCATTATTCATTCCCGGAATGAGTCATTGGCCAGTTGCTAAGCTCCGCCCCCTTTGTGACTGTTATGCCTGTTAAGTTTTTCATTATCACATGGCACAATTACAGTTTACAATGCCAGCAGATCCATTTTATTTCACAGTTTGTGGTATTTTTTAAACAACAAGGAAAATGAAACTCATTTCTTTTCAAGCCAGTGACTGAACATATTTTACTGGTTACAGTGACAATCACACACAGATTTTAGCAGCTGTAGCTAGCTAAAGCGAGCTGATGCTAATCACTATGAGTTGGTTGAAAATGTATCCCCAGCAAAATCTTGCTGATTTGTTTTAGAGAAAAAAATCCTTGTAAATTAACACATATGCAAATGAAAGGTTTGTACTGGATATGTTAAAAGACTAAAGCTGTATGTCCCAAGCATAAACGTTGGAATCTGGAAATGCTGCAATGATCATTTGTGCTGGGTAAAGATGTGAAGCCCAAGAGTTACTGTTCAGAATTTTACATAAAAATGAAGGCTAATTAAAACATTAATCATTCAAACATTACTTGAATAGTTTAATATCTTAAATCCTGGACACTGTATCTCTAAGCACCACGTTGTCACACGTACTAGTCAGAGCAGAAACAGTTTGCAGGAGCAGTGCTGCTCACCAGCTGTCGCGCGGCATCACTAAAAGATTTAATGTGAAAATAATTTTTTTCATGTGACTCGTTTGAATCCTAGTAAAAAATACAGTAAAAATGATCTGTTGGTGGTCATATTAAAGGGACAGCTCGGATGTTTTGATGTGGGGTTGAATGAAGCACTTATGCCTTCTCAGCGTCCCACAGAGCATAGTGCTGCTGTAAACAATACCAGCAATAAAAATAATAATAGCAGCATGTCTTTAAGCCACCAACGAGACCACCCACCTAAAGTGTATAGCCCTGTTTCCACTGAGCGGTACAGTTCAGTTTGGTACAGTAAGGTACACTTTGGTTTTTTTTGTTTGTTTGTTTTTGTTTTGTTTTTTGTGTTTCCACTGCCAAAAGGGTATCAAATAACTGTACCGCACCCATTTTGGTCAACCTTTCGTTGGGGTACCAAGCAGTCTTTAATGGTCCCAAGAGGGAGGAGCCACACACACTGAAGTGTGCTGACTGCAAGCAGGCAAAAGCAGTTTTTTTTAAGTGTTTTAGTAGAGCTGGTAATACATCTCTTCAGTAAGTTTTATGTATTTTTAAGGCAAGAATGTTACCATGCATATTTCAAATATGTAGTCGGCTTATCCAAATAACGCTTGCATGTGTATTAGTCTCAAAGTTTTCGGATTTGCGAGGAGCTGCCGGTCTTCTTGCTGCAGCAGTGCGACTCCTCACTGTCATTCCGGGAGAAAGTTAACTGACGAACTGATGATCTGTGCAGAGACTAAACGCTGGCTGTAATGTTTCCATAGCATTTCAAAACATGATACAAAAATCAAAGGATGCTTTGCTGCTTTTTCACCTGGATTTTTTGCCATAACTTTGACATCACAGGTCAAAAAACATCATTGCATTCACTGAGCTGCTCAGATGCATCTTTTAAGGTGGAACCTTTTCTTACATGTTGTTCAATAAATGAGTTACGCCATGGATTGATCAGTCAGCCTTAAATGCCAATTTGACAACTTGAAGAGGTTTGAAGAGGATTTATTTGGAACACATACATATGGTACATGTACAGTTGTGAAATTTCAGACTTTCAATCATAATTCATTTGTGTTTGCCTTTCTTTCATGATGACATTCACTTTAGTCACAATTGTGTCTTCAAACACTTTATAAAACGTGCATGAATTTCTGCTGGTTTATGCAGGTGAAATCTTTTTCACCTAGAGAAAAAAGTGGCAGAGCATCGTTATGTCGTACAGCACAACACCACCCACCCAGTAAGGGTACAGTCAGGAGTGGAAACGCCAGCCAGATCTAGGGATACTGTTTCGTACCGTACCGTACCAAACTGAACTGTAGTGGGAATGAGACTTATGTGTCCCTTTATGTGTACCCTACACTTTTAAAATTTTAATTGCTTTACATTGCCATCAGACAGCTGATTTCTGTGGGACTACCTGCAGTTGTGCACAGGAATACAGATGTTTAAGGAAATGTTGCTCTAAGAAAACAGCTGTATGACGGCAATGTGATGCTCTCAGAATAAACACGACACAATTATAGACATATATCAGTGATTCCTAAAGTGTGGGCCGCGACTCCCCAGGTGGGCCATGAAGGTACTGCAGGTTGACTTTAAGAGGTCATTTAAGTACATAAAAAAGTGTTCAGTAAATTTTGTAATTGAGTTTGAAATGAATCAAAAATATATACAGTTACATATTTCTATCAAAAAGTGATCAAAACTGGTAGTACAGGGTGATTAAATTCCATGCCATTCTTTATTAATCGGACCTATATTCAGCCAGTTTTGTCTTGAAGTTTAGCCTCGTATTTTGATCTGACTGGAGATTTTAAGGTTGGGTGGGCCCCAGAAAATTTTCCGATTTTAAGTGGGCCGCGTCATTCCTGAGTTTGGGAATAGCTGACAGATATATAGCAACTTTGTACTAATTGCACTCAAAAATAATTGATTTCTTTCTCTTTTGCTCTGCCTCGTTCAGCTCCATAGGTAATTCATTTAAGTTGAACACTGAAGTGTCAATGACATCATGACTTGGCTGCCACCCCATGACTCTGTTTCGGCATGACAGGTTCCCATGGAAACTCTGATGTCATGGGGGGTTGAGGCAAAGTGAGTTGGAGGAGATGATGTTTTGGAGATGTTTGAGTGAAATGTGATGTCTGTCAACACGTACAGATGGGAACAGAGCTGTGTCAGCAGCCTGGGATCGAAGCCAGCAGGTAGCCTGTCTGTCAGCCAGCACAATCTGCCGTGTTATCATGCTGGTTGGTTTCCAGGCAGAAATATCAGATCCCAGCTGTTGTGAATTTACAGAATGTGAATTAAAGACCGATGTAAAGAAAAACGACCTGAATGGATTTCTATGGAAAGTGCTCCTGTTGAGAGAAAAGACCATAATTAGACTAAAATCTGTTTGTAAAG
>JAQFJA010000024.1:3502997-3522176 GCA_029874485.1 Naso brachycentron
CGTTTCACATATGGCTATTACTGCTGTCATCTTTTTATTTAGCTAAATTATTTCCTTCATTAATGCTGCAGATTCGCGTGATGTGGCACAGGACTTGTTTTTCTCTCTCTGTCAGGCCCAGCCTCCTTCACCTCTGTGTAATCTGCAGGAAATTCCATCTGCATGCGAACTGTAGTGAATTTGGACAAGGTCCGCCAAGAGTTCCTGCCACTTTCCCGCTCACCTCCTGGAAGGCACGCACACACGCAAACACTAAACAGATGAGAAATTTTACTGAAAGTGTTCCACATTTCCAGTCACCACTCAATGGACAAGCATAGACACATCAGCATACACGCTACATGCAAAAAATGCTCCCACACAGAGTGCAACCTCCCCGAGTGAAGTTGAAAGGAAACCATTCCTGTGACACCGAGGTTTGCGGTTTTGGCCACTAGGATGTTGCATGCCGATGGTGCAATCAGTGTATCAGTCATTATGAGTTTGTTTTTTTTCATTTTTTTAATAAATTGAACTTTACGAAACAAAAGCCTAATCATATGACAACTCTGTTCAAAAATGTGCTAAAATCTGCTGCCTTCTTCTAACACAGAGAAAAGTTGGTACAAAGCGCAATGAGCTCATTGGTCAAAGAAACCCTCAGGATAAGACACAGAGGATTAGTGGAAGCTTGCCACTCTTAAAATCTTTTCTTTCCTCTGGGCCAGACATTGTCAGTAGTCCAACCGATGCTGAGCCACTTCTTTTTAAAGGACAATAAGAATTTAAATTCCTCTCTGCTTTGTGTCTCCTCCTGTGTTGTTGTTGTTGTTACGGAGGTCTTGTCTTCGCTAAGTCCACAGCAATTAGTTTTGAGTGGTCCAGCCTTTGTTTTCCCACCCAGGATCAGCTCTGTCACGCCTCGCTTACAGTCCTGTTGTCAGTCAGACAGTGTCATTTACCGCTGACAGGGTTTCAGTTGAGCTTAGCCACGTCCCTATGTTTTTCCCATGTGAAAACTGTTCCCTCAAGCATCTAGCCTTGCCTGGTCCTGCTCTGCCCTCTGTTTGGTCATAGAAAACAATGGAAGAAGCCTTTTGTGCTGACCTTTCTCTTAATGAGAAGCATGTGTGTAGCGACTCAAAATCGCATTTCACTCCAAATCTAATCAGTTTGCAGTTTCTTGCTCTCTGGGTTGCCTGATCAACCCCGGTTCTGTTTCAAATGTGGCAGACTTGTGCAAACTTTCTGACATTGACCTCATTTCAGTGTGTAGATGGACCACTGTAGTTTTATTATGAAGGCAGCAGGAGTTCCATTGTGTCAGCTTTAATAGGTCCCCGCGCAGGAGTGTGTTGTGTTTAATAAAAATCCCGTCTCATTAGCTTAAACAGCGGCAGCTCTCTGTGTCAGTGTAAAGAAAAACAGAGGAGAGGAATGGAGCAGAATGCTGCATTGGGAATTTGGCGGCCTGCTTCCCTTGTTGGGTTTCACTTTGTCTGTCCCACTGGGCAGGTCCGTCTCCACCCTGTGTGTTTGGGTTCATCTGCAGTGAAAGATCTGATTTCAGGGCCGCCGGGGCTGTCTGGCTCCTGCTTCTAAACTCCAAGCTCTGTCTGCATGGCACAAAAAGCCTTCAATTGAATGGGACCCTTACTCTTTACATCCTGTCCTGAAACTGTGAGCTCAGCTTGCCCCCTGCTGGACAAACTGTAGAAGAGAAATTTGAAGATTTTAACCTCATGGTTCTGTCTGAAGAATTGTTGTTAATTAACTCTCTCGGTCCTTCCCCACAGCGCTACGTTGTAACTGCACAAATTGTGAGAAGACAGGCTATGAGTGCGAGACAGATGGCGCCTGCATGGCCTCCACATACTACATCGAGGGGAAGGAGCAACACGTACGCATCTGTATTAACCGGGACAGCCTGGTCCCTCCAGGACAACCCTTCTACTGTCTGAGCGCCGAAGGCCTGCTCAACACACATTGCTGCTATGAAGATTACTGTAACAGTATTGACCTGAAAGTCCCTGGTGAGGCTCCGTCCTCAAACATTGGAGTTCCTTCAGTTTAGTGTTCAGCATGTTAAATTCAAAGTAATCTGCATCTCCTCCCTCTCTTTTCTTTCACTTTCCTAGTCCCAACGAACGAGGGGAACTGGTCAGGCTCAGGAAGCTCCTGGGGGCCGGTGGAGCTGGTGGCAGTCATCGCGGGGCCTGTGTTTCTTCTCTGTGTGCTGTTGATGGTCGGTGTGTTTCTGTTCCAGTATCACCAGAGGGCCTACAGCCACAGGCAGAGGCTGGAGGTTGAGGACCCCTCCTGTGACCATCTGTACTTGGCTAAGGACAAGACCCTGCAGGACCTTATCTATGACATGTCCACCTCCGGCTCAGGCTCTGGTCAGTACATGCTGCCTACCCTATGTGATAGTGATAGGCCATACTGATATAATTTAAATTTAAAATAAAGTTGTCGATTAATATCTGTTCTTTAAAATTTATTTGCACTTTCTTGTCAACAAGACAAAGTGGCAGAACGGTTTTCTATTTGTTAATCTTTAAATTTGCAAATTCATAATTATTCATCTGCATCACTCAGTGACCTGAATCCACTGAAGTTACTTCCACCAATTCACCCCATCCAACCAATATGTAGGCAATGTTTAATTTTTGTTTCTTTACCATGCAGGTTTGCCCCTATTTGTGCAGCGGACAGTAGCTAGGACAATTGTGCTGCAGGAGATAATAGGAAAGGGTCGCTTTGGCGAGGTGTGGAGAGGGAAATGGAGGGGAGGGGATGTGGCAGTGAAGATCTTCTCATCCAGAGAGGAGCGCTCTTGGTTCAGAGAGGCTGAGATCTATCAGACAATCATGCTGCGCCACGAAAACATTCTAGGATTCATTGCAGCAGACAATAAAGGTGAGGAGGTTTGTGAGTTGTGTGATGACTTGGACCATTGACTTGAATATTGCAGGCAATTATTTAAACCATGCAAGTGAAGCAAAATTGTTTAGTTGAATTCCCAGATCAACTGTATTAAAAGAAAGTTAAGTCAAAATCCATATTTCGATTCATATCTATGTTAGACTTATGGCTGTTAAGAAAATCTCTTTTGCACATCTTACTTTTAAAGAAAATCAGCCATTAATTGAGTGAAAATGAAAACCATACATACACACTCTGACTCTCGTTCTTCTTTGCTTTCTCTCAGACAATGGCACGTGGACTCAGCTGTGGCTGGTGTCAGACTATCATGAGCACGGCTCTCTCTTTGACTACCTGAACCGCTACTCTGTCACAATCGAGGGCATGATCAAACTGGCACTGTCTGCTGCCAGCGGCCTGGCGCATTTACACATGGAAATCCTCGGCACTCAGGGTAAGATAACCTGTTGTGCTTAAACGCAGCACACAGTGGATAAATAAATAAATAAATGAAAAGAGCAGGAACATGAAAACAGCCACCTTCAGCAAGCATGTGCTATTTTTGCTGAGCTCTTCATGCAAATACAGTATAATGATTTGCTATTCTCCTGCAGGTAAGCCTGGCATTGCTCACCGTGACCTCAAGTCTAAAAATATCCTGGTTAAGAAGAATGGCATGTGTGCTATAGCTGACCTCGGCCTGGCAGTCCGCCATGAGTCCATTACAGACACAATCGATATAGCACCGAACCAGCGTGTGGGCACTAAGAGGTACATTTTTCCATATGTACTCTATCATAAGCACACAAGGAGAGCTGTAAAACAGATAGCTCAAATTAAGCAATCTAATTAGCTGTTAGCTGTGGTAACGATGTCTCATTCCTTTTCACAACTCTACACTCCACGTGTAAGTCGCTCTCACTTTCTTCCTTCTAAGATAAACCTCAATGTCAATGGTGGCCTATCTGTATGTAGGGATGAACTTAGCAGAGTTTATCACAGAGAGAAATGGGATCATTTTTTGTTGCCTCTTGGCCGTCACGCATGTTTGGAAAACTTGATTAGTTGAACACAGCTTCTGAATTTGAATTGGTAATTTGGTTACTGGTAGGCTAGGCTGTTTGTTGCCAGATTTATTCTTTTAAATCCATGGAGATTTATGAAAGTAAAGTAAAACTTGAATAATTCTGACATTTAGTCAAACTGATATTTGCCTCAGCTCTTTAAACCTCTCTAGAAAGAAGGAAAAAAAAAACAAAGGTGGATCTTATGTATGTGCTACATATTGATTATTGATAAAGACCTTTTGTACAGGCACATATTACTCCAAGACATTAAAATTTTGATTCCTTTAACCTTGAACTTTATCACTAACATAACTATGAGAAGTCTAATGAAAGATCTATTATTTTTACCCCTTTTATCATAAAAAGTTCTCATTTTATACTATTTCACATTTCTTCATGTCCACTCAGGTATATGGCTCCAGAAGTCCTGGACGAAACAATCAACATGAAACACTTTGATTCCTTCAAGTGTGCCGACATTTATGCGCTGGGCCTGGTGTACTGGGAGATAGCGCGTCGCTGCAACACGGGAGGTAAGACACACACACACACACACACACACACACACACACACACACACACACACACACACACACACACACACACACACACACACCCTCAGTCACCAGGCTGTCACACACACTTTGAAAAGGCTGGTCCAGCTCTTGCAAGCCTTCTCTCTTTAAAGAAAATCATGTAGGTCAGGTTTAGACTATTTTTAATAAAACAGCACCGTCCTGTGTTTGCACTATCTGGTCTGTTTTTAAGGTTTGATAAATCAGTAGCTTTGTCATGTTATGAAAGCATGTTTGCGTGATCCTGTCAAGTCACTGTAATCCCATCTAATTTATGTTTTATTAAACCTCCTCCACATATAATCTCACAGCAGCTCATCTCATCTTTTTCTCCTTGTTGTTGTGCTCCTCAGCTGTTTCTCCACAGTGTGTTTGGCTACAGAGGCATTGTGTTGTTTCCCTGGCACGCCAGACTCTATGACAGAGACATCACCCCTCCCATGTCTGACAGGTAAACCTCCATCTCCGGCCGCAGAGTTCACCAAACAGGCCTTCGTTGGTTTAGTCAGTGGTTGAGACACATGTAACTAAGATCCTTTTTGTCGCTTCTCTTTTTTTCCACTAGCAAACCTGAGCCCCCAGGAGCCCATGGCTCCAAGGAGGTGAAGGGGAAGACCCACACCTACTACCAAGTCCTGATTGACACTCGGGACTGCCCTCACATCGTAAGTCACCCGCTTTACTGTCAGACAACAAGTTTCTACTTTGTAATTCACATACATCTTTATTGCCCCTAAAGGTTTTTTTGAAGGTCTTCAGACAGATGAGCAAACTCAAACAACATGCTGTTGAAGTTTAATAACAAAAGTTAATTTGGAATCTCAGTCATTCAAAAGGTCGTAGAAATTCTTGGGATGTATCTGATGGAAACTTGAAAGATTTTGCCTATAATCACAAAAGTCTCTTTTTTAAAAATGCCCTGAAGCGTCACATCTAACTGCCGTGTGGTGATGTATTTCCGAGTGAATCTGCTTTAAACAGGATGTGGAGGCAGAGCATAATTTCGGGAGGGATTTGATTGGCGAACACCCAAACACACACGCCTTCACTATCCTGTTGCTAGGGAAGTTAACTGGCTTGTTAAATACCTACCTACCTTTACAGAAACGTTACTGTGTTACTTCGAATCTGTCTCTCTCTAAATCTCTCCTCAGGATGCACAAACACTTTGCTCAGTTGTCCCGTACTGTGCCAAAGCTGAAATGCCCCCCTCCCCTGCTGCCCTGCACTCACATTGCTCCAGTCTAACCGCGCCTGAGCACGCTTGAGCTACTTGATCTTTGGAGTGCAGGGCTCGACATGAACACTTGTCCAGGACAAGTGGACTTTTCATCAGGACAACTGGAGGAAAGATTTACTTGCCCAATTGGACAAGTTGGGAGAGGGGGAAAAAATAAAAAAAATATGTAACGTTACTCACATTACAAACAATGCGAGCCCCCCTTTGGGCTGTTCCTGTGCTTGTGCATGTGCATCTGTACCGTGCCTGAAGTCCACCTCTTCTAGCTGTGCCAGGACCGACAAAGTGTGACGTGCTTGGGCACGATATGGAGCGCTCACACTCGTCACACAAGCTAGACTTTTAGGATCACTTTTGCTTAGACAAGGAATGGATCGCCGAATGTGAATGCGCCCTCAATCTGTCTGTCTCTAAATCTGTCTCTACCTGAATCTTTCTGTCTTGCTCTCACTGATGAATTTTAGCTCTGAGCCACCTGAAATACGAATTATGAATTATGATTGACAGGTAGATTTCATGATATGATTGGAATAAAATTAGCTGGCTCTCCTCTGTGTAATCATTCAGCAGATTTTGTTTAACATGGATAAAAAATGGGATTGTTGAGACTTAGTTGAGAATTAGACAGTAATTTTTCATATATGATGCATTTGTAAATTTATGATGATAACATGTGATGCCTAAGACGGCTGTAACATTTTTAGCCGCTGGTCACAGCTATTGCAAATTCGCGCTTGTTCTTGCACAGTCCAAGTTAGACAGCCAATCACTGGTCTAGATCTAACATACTAATTCACTCAGCCTCACAGTGAACAACCATCAACAGCAAGCCAAGATCACCTTGCAAAAAAATGAACTTATAAATGAATTTTAAAAATCATTGTCTGAATATGCAGTACAATGAGTAGAAATATTATAGGAGGACAAAACACCTCTGTGGTGGAATCTAGCTGTGGTTGTTCATTAGTGTCTGAGTCATCAGTTGTGTGTGACCGTATGTTTGTGTTGTGTCTGTCAGTCTCAGAGGTCTCAGACAGAGGCAGTGACATTTCTGGCCAACCATGATGACAGCAGAGCCCTGTACGCCATCCCAGGTATGCAGCCACACACAGACCGGTCAGGATACGCTGTCTTTAGATGTGACATAGTAGCAAAATAATATCATGAGTCACCCCTGTTTATCCTGTTTCTAACAGTGATGACTGGGGCTGTTATTCTGCCCAACACGGCATTAAGGGTTCTTGTTTCCTAAAATGGTCAAGATTTGGCGTTAGCTTTGACTCTCGCTCCAGTACTGTAGAGCTGAGTTTAAACCCTAGTCATCCGTTTCGCTCCCATAACACATAAAACCTCCCATTGCAGTTATAATAAGTATTCAGTGTCTCATCCCCATGTGATGGCATGTCTGTGTGTTTTTTTTCCTTCAGGTCTGGACTATGTGAGCCATGAAGACATCCTGCCCTATAACTCCACAGAGCAGGCTCCCATCCAGCATGAGCTGTTTGAACGCTTCCTCTTGTACAACCCTGCCAAATGTAAACCCACCTTTACTGTTTCTACTTCAGCTTTCAAACCTTTCACAATTCCCAGAGGTTCACTTCTGTGACTGTATATACAAACCCAAAATTCTGTCATAACTCTCATAATAAACGACACTGTTTTCAGTGATGTTGTATCATACAGTCATAACAAATAATGACCTCACTTCATTTAAAGAGGACATATTCTGCTCATTTTCGGGTCTTTGATTTTGATTTTGGACTCCTGTAGAGCTCCTAAACACAATTGACCGAACAGTGACGTCTGTAGATATGATATGATGTGTGTTTATTGAAGTGTCATGCACTCACGGTGCCCAGCCCGCATGGGCTTATAAGACATTGACATACATACATGCAGTGTTGCATAGTGTGAAAGAAACAGACAAAAATATTACAAACTCAAATGTACAGAGTATTTTTTTCTTTTCCCATGCTTTACATATATAATTAGCCATGTGGAAGGTACCTTTTCTAAAACAAAATTCAAGCTTTTCATAATCATCTAAATAAAAGCAAATGGGGAGGATGCCTACGCCGTGAAGAGAGACCTTGAGATCAAGTAACAAACTCACTTTACCAAAAAGTACATCTCTCAATTCATTATACAAAGGACTAGAACATAAAATGAATCTCATTTTCAGTCTCTCACAAATCACACAACAGGCAAAGTCTCCTCAGGGACACCACTAAACCTGCCTGTTTCTACGGCCAGAGGTGATGTACCTGAACGTAGCTGGGCACAAAGAGATCTTTGGATTTCTGGAATATTTTGTTAAACATAATTTTCAACAGTATATGTGTTTTTTATAAGACAATATGTGCTTAACTTGGGTTTACGCAATGTATCTGCAGACCATTTTTCTTTATATTGCAGGAACAGTTTACTTCTAATTTCTTTAATATTGAATTGTAACCTATTGTGAAAAATAAATGACAGGTCAAACATATCAAATAAAGATTTTTACCTCGTTAGCCCGAGGATATACTTTAGATGTTTCCCAGTTGAAAATCTTTCTAGTGAGCCTATGTTCAGGCGTATTTACCAGTCTGTTCCATAAACGGAGAATTTCACACTTGTGCCTAATATTGGATGGTTCCCAATCCATATCTCCACAAATGGCTAATATAGGTGTAAGTTTATGGACTCCCAAAAAGCCCTAATAGCTCTATATTGAACCTGAATAGCCCTATACTGACCCCAGCTGCATAGTATGAAACAGGACCTACACAAGACTTATGTAATTGAGTAAATAAATAAAAACCTAGATCTCTACAAGTTTTCACTTTGTTCAGTACAGAGCCCAAAGCTCTGCCAGCTGAGTCAGATAAAATACCTATGGCTTCTTTAAAGGTTAGATGCTCGTCCAAGGTCAGACCAAGATATTTATACTGGTAAGCATAAGTCAGTGGTACCGGACCAAAATTAAAAGAGAAAGAACTTCTTTGTATGGACTGTTTTCTAAAATGAACAATTTGAGTTTTCTCCTTGTTTATCGCAAGTCTCCATTTCCAACACCATTCAGAGATGATATTCAACATATTCTGCAGATCTTGCTCACACGCGGCTAGTATAATAGTATCGTCCACATATAAAAAGACGCCCACAATCATGTCTTCCATTTTAATACCTAAATTTGAATAAGATCTTCAGAAAACTGTCTGTGAGCCTGTGACATGTATGTTAGGGTTAATACTCCTGTCAGTGCCCCTGACCAAGGCATCGGCGAAAGATCTGTAGTTGGTCCCTGGGCGCTGTACTGCGGCAGCCCACTGCTCCTAGTATGTGTAATTAAGGTTAACTGTGAATAGGATGGGTCAAGTGCAGAGGATCAATTTCCCCATGGGGATTAATAAAGTTACTTCTTCTTTTTCTTCGTCTTTCGTCCACTGTCTTCTATTTTCTGCATTCTCTCTAAACGGTCTGTATAGCTTCCTCCCCTTTCCCTCCACCGTGTGCGCCTCTGCACTTGTACTCAACTCCTTTTGTCCTATTGACAAAAAATAAATACAGGTGGAACACTGATGAATGTTACTTACAGCTTGCTCTTCAGACTCTTAAACACAACAAAGTAACATGGGAACAGCGGTCCTTTAGCAGCAGTTTAGCTGTTAATCCAGTTAATGTGCTCATGTTGAGGAAGTAAATAAATCCACGGAATAAATCCACAAGAAACAGGAACGCTCTCAACTTCTGTCTGGCACTCAACTCTTTAGGAAAGTTTAATAAAGTTAACTGTCCTTCATTCATCTGAAAAAAAAAACAAAAACAAAAAAAACCCACTTTATTGGAGCCATCTGTGAAAAAAAGTGCTGAAAGTAATCCATGAAGCAGAGAACAGAGCGCAGTGATGTCTGAGCAGAGTGGGGGAGGGGGCAGGCACAGCACTGGGTGCACGAGCTGGAATGCCCATTTAAGGAAGTCCAGAACGCATTAACATCACTGTATAAACACTGGTTAAAAAACAAAAAACTGTAAAACACAACGTGCAGACCCAACTGAAAAAATGCAAGATCCAAATGCATGTACCTTGTTATGTGACGCTTTGGCATCGTTTCACACGAGTATCTGACATTATAACAAACAGGTCAGAAAAGCAGAATAGCTTTCCTTTAAGTTGGATGTCATTTATTTCAGTAGCTTCAGTGATTAATAGCTGTGGTTGTTTGTTGTGTGGTTGAATGTTTTTCTATTGCATTGTCTTTCATACATCACTATCATCACCCACCAGATTCATCAAGTTGTGTAGTTTCATCTTTGGTCTGCCAAAGTCGCCATTGACATTGATTAGGAACAATAGGGAAGTAACAGAAAACAGTTTTTTTCAGTGAATATTTGTTTTTTGTCCTCCTGTAGCTCCTCCGTTCACAGCCAGAGACACACTGAAGGCATGGCAGGAGAAGAACCACCCCTGGCTGGAGCTCTCAGACGTTCATAGGGAGACCACCGAGAACATCCGAGTCACCGTCATCCCCTTCTACATGGGCATGAGGGTAAATGAACAGCACAAATCTTACATGAACAGATTAGCATAATACATGTGAAATGGAGGTGTCACAGTTCTCCAAATCCTCCATTCGATTTGATTATCGATGGTAAGGTCACGATTCGATTCAAATCACCATCCTTTTTGTTCTAGCACAGATGGCTGCCATTTTAAGGCTAGTCCATTTTAGTTTAGAATCATTGGTTTTATGTCCTGATAACTCATTTAATTTTTTTAACTCTTTCCTCAACAGATAAGATACAGGGTGTCGTGAGTGATATAATTTCAATTATTTGACCTGCAAAGTCATCAGGTCTCTTGACTGTTCACACCATACAACCGTCTGCCTTGTATCTTTTAATCATTAAGGTTTTCACACTATATGACTGATTACTGACAAGGAGGTACACACGATCCTTTTACTGGGAGGGGCCTAACCACTCAATGTAGTTAAATATTGTGACACCATCTTAAAATACAGCTCCAGTACAACGTTAATGTTGTAGCCTACCGTCTAAATAGTCAGCACTACTGAGCATTGTCTTCGTTGTAAAATATTTCATGAACTATGTTTTATTAGGTCCAGCGTGCACTTTGAGAGAGGGCGGTTGTGACGAGAAAGTCGGTGAATCAGAGAAATAAAACTTTACTTTCTGATCATGTCACTGCGGACGTGTACAAATAAACACCACTAGATTAGATTAGATTAGATAGAACTTCATTGATCTCTTTGGGCAGGTTCCCTCAGGGAAATTAAAATTCCAGCAGCGTTACAGTACAGTAGAAAAGACATGAATTGCACCCACCCAGAGTTAAAATGAACAATAAGCAAATTACAAAAAAGAAAAAGTACAAAATAGAAAGCTGTAGATAAATTATTTAAATATTAGATAGTCCAATGCTATGTTAGACTCTCACATTGCTGTTTATTTGCTGTGTGGCACATGTGAGTCACTGTATGAGTTGGTGTGTGAATTTTGGCGTAAATGGCGTCCGTGGGGAGAACATTGGGCTTTTTTTTTTTTAAGCCCCTGCGAGATATCCTGCAACACTCCGTCACGCTGCCTGTGAGCTCATGATTGCATCCTTGAACAGTTTACATATGCTGACCGTCGTTCATGGGAGCGCGTGCTGATTTGCCTATCTGGGTCTTTTTGCCCACGATCTCCAAAAACTGTTGCTGACAGCAAGATCGGGGCTATACTCTTGTAGTTTGTACTGGGCATCAGAGGTATCTCGCAGTGGGTACAACATGCTGTGTCATCTGTGTATTGTCTTTTTCTTCCTCTTGGCACCGCTGCTGGACGTGACACTGGGAGCAGGTCTGAATCGTCAATCCTCTTTTTGATTTCAGTGGTCAAGATCATTACGTCAGTTCGATCAATTTTCGATTTACAGTCGAGATCTTGACACCCACAATGTGAAATATGAAGCTGCTGGATCTTGTTAAAGCAGAAGCTGTGGTCACACCAGCGTGAGACTCGCCCACACTGTACTCCTTGTGCTGTTTTGGATGGTTATGTAGTCTTTTGACATACTAATAAAAATTCTCTCTTGTTCTCAGGAGGCCCAGAATTCTCATGTTTACTGGGTGAGTTGCTAATTCTTGATTTTAAAATTTTTATTTTTTTAATCTGTGGGGTGCATCATGTGAAGTTGTCTACAAGAAACAGTCACAGTGGGAATGTAACACTCACTGCAGGCCAGGCACTGGTACATTCCATGGTGACTAATACCCCTGCGTGTGCCAGCAGACTCAGTGTATAAACCTGTGTGAGTGTGTGTGTGTTGTTTTCCTGCAGTGGCGGTACTGTATCCGTCTGGAAAACATGGGCAACGAGGTGGTTCAGCTGAGAGAGAGGCACTGGAGGATCTTCAGCCTGTCAGGGACCCTGGAGACGGTCCGAGGACGAGGAGTCGTAGGCAGGGTTAGTACAACACGCACACGCACACGCACACACACACATACACGCGCGCACAGTGCATATGTCCAAGAGAATGAGCATCTGGAGATGTGTCAGTTTACCTTTTTCACCTAGTAAATAATATTCTTTAATATATGTATAAAGGTGGAGTCAGCAGCATTTGTTTGTTGCAGCTTGTAAACACAACATTCAAACTGGGCCTCTCCTTCTGAGCTCAACACCACCAAGAGTATCATAGCCTGTACTTATACTGCTTGTACCTACATAGCAAGCTACCTCGGTAGGGCTGTAACGATATGTTTTAGCAATTTGATGTGTATTGCGATACATGGTAAATGATATGATACAAGAACAATATGGGCTCATTAAGAAAGATACGATATGATACGATTTTGCCAGGTAAAACACTGGAAAAGCTTGATACACTGAACTACACAAACTTTAAGTGCAAGGCCTAAAGTCATTCTCTGTGGAATGCAAACGACAACTGAAAATCTCTCGTTGTCCTTGTGCTTCCCTGCCACGATCCGCTGTTATCTGAAGAGATGTTGCTGACACAATAAACATGCCCAGAATGTCAAAAAATGAACTGGAGTAATGTTTAGAACTATTTACCATTATGGGAGAATAGCATAGAATAGAATAGAATAGCTTCTTCTAGAAGCAGTAGTCACGTGTGAATTTGGGACATACTGAATGTTTAAACTTAGTTTTCCAGATTAACTTCTGGTACTGCACTTCAGGAGTTGCAGCACAGATGTGACAATCAAAAATCACATCACCAATAGTAAGAAACTAGTGCTGTCAATCAATTAAAATTTAATTGAGTTAATCACTATTAAATTCTGTGATTAATCATGATTAAAATGCTAGTATTTGATTTGTATATTTTGAGAGAAAAAATGCATGTGTGGCGTTGCTGGAACAAAGAAATGCCTGACAAACTGGCTAATTTTGGAACTGCTCTGTTAGTGCAGTCGTTCACTGTTTGTCACTGCAAAGCTGCAGGAAACTGTTCATCTGGGCCTGTGACCCTCGAGACACAAAGCCTGCTTCTCTAGTTGTCAGGCTTTGAACTTCCACAGTGTTTCCCACAGGGCTTTATAGTTTAGGTGGATGCCTAGACAACACATGCCCCGCCCGCAACTACCATTATATTAGTGTTGTCAAAGACATTGATTTTTTTATTGATACTGAATATCGTTACGTTCATTCCCTGCGCTAACAATAACAGCTCACACACACACACACACACACACACACACACACACACACACACAGAGCCCCGCCTGTCCTCACTCACTGCTGTCTGTTCCTCAGTATTTTTTTCACCCCATCGGGTTGTTATAGATTGCCTCCACCTCTGCGACCAGTTTTGGTAAAAAGAAAACAGGAGGGGGGCTTCCATAAATAAACGGGCGCGCTCGGGAACGTAAATTCTAACTTCAAAATAAAATGACAAGTTGCGATCAATTTGTGTAATTAAAACAAACAACACACATGCGTTAAGCTCCTCAAATTCTTCGTGTGCGTTAATGCATTAAAGTTGACAGTTCTGTAATAAACACATAGTTTTAGTGTAACCTTGTCACATTGTCCTCCTCTTTGTGTCACAGGAGCCCGTGTTGTCTAAAGAGCAGCCAGCCTTTCAGTACAGCAGCCATGTGTCTCTTCAAGCCCCCAGTGGTCACATGTGGTGAGTTTCTTCTTTTACTCTGCTGAATCTCACAAACATCCCATTTCTTGTTACATATTCTGCTATTTCGTACATTTTGAAAAGTTGAACTCATTGTTTTTTTTGTGTTTAGGGGGACGTTCCGCATTGAAAGGACTGATGGCTCCCACTTTGACGTCCGCATTCCTCCTTTTTCCCTGGAGAGCAACAAAGATGACAAAGCACCCCCCGCTGGCTACTCCTTCTAAATGCGAGTAGTCACGTCCCACCTGTGAGGCCCCGGACACGCCATCAGTCCTGGTCCTGTCTGGGTTGTTGAGAATTGTCCTTCTCCTTTAACATTGCCTCAGCCTTCGCATAAAACTAGAGTGTGTCAGGTTATGCAAAGGGAAAATATAGCATTGTCTAGATGATCCACATGCAGACCCACCCTGCCCTTTTCCTGTCTGAGTGCACACAACAGCAAAATGTCATGGAGTAAATCATAGAGGGTAGAAAACTGACGGCTGTCCTGTGTGTCCTCACTCTGTGGTTAGATTCAAGAGCCATGCACAGTCTAGTGGAAGCGTTGGGAGGCAGGGAGGTGAGTTAATGTTGCCAAGCTGAGCTCGACATGTTGTGCATCCCATAGTTGAAATGTTGACCAGGTTGTTTTTATAGTGGGAGTATTTTCTGCAGAGCACTGTCTTCATGAAGGAGTAACAACTCCAGCTGAGCTTTGCACCAAGGCCTCAGCTGGATACTTTAAATCAACAAGTAAGCCATCACCCAACTACGTGTTACAGGCTCCTCCTTCCGTGTTGATGCTCTTGTTTGAATGTATAAAAACATGACCCATGTCTTTTATCCTAATTTTTCCTGTCATGTTTTTGTTTATTCTAATACTACTTCATCACAGTTCAGTTGTATCACACCTGGGACACTTCTGAGAGGAAAAACAGATTAGATTGTAGGCTCGTTACATTGCAAGAAGTATTTATGTTTCACTGTTTTTGCACATTGAAGCACAGTGGATGGAATTAGGGTCAGTTTGACACTGATCATCAGAAATTAGAATCATGAATATCAAAATGAAACCAAATCTTTACAGTCAGTAAAAACTATGAAATGATTTTTATATTCACCCTCTTTACGTCATTATTTAGTAAATGCAACGATTCCAACCTGTAGGTCATTATCAGCTTTTTAACATGTAGAAAATACAAATTTTCCCCATTTAGTGAGTAAAGGCTCAACATCTGGTAGGCTGCAGATGTTCTGCTACACATCCTGGATTAACATGTCAACATAGCACAATGCTGCCACCACCTGGCTTTATGCCACGCTCACATCATATAGGATGTTGATGTGGGGTCCTTGGCTCCGCAGTCCGGCTCAGCCATGGCCGCCCGTTGCTCCCTCATTAGTGCCCTTCTCACATGAACGTACAGTTTTTGAGGATGTCTCACCCTCAGCAGATTTAATTTACAGCTGTGCCGTATTCTTAAAATGTTTATATGACTGACTGAGCTGTGCTGTATGTTATATTCAGTCTCAGATTGTTCCTGTATCTTTTCTCTGAGCGGTAATTTCTGATAAACTTGTCTATCACATTTGTGTGGAGAGTTTTTTTGTCAAGGAGAAAATGCAGCCTTCAAACCTTACAGGTGCATATGTGCTTAAAGGAGAGCTATTATACTAATTTTTGAATCTTCTATTTTGATTTTCGGCTCCTAGCTAAACACGACTGACTAAACTATAAAGTCTGTCGATCATCAGAAAACTGTGACTCGCGCCCTCTCACTTCCTTCTGTTTTCTGCATTTTCTCAAAACGGGCCGTATCCGTTAAATACTCCTCCCCCTTTCCCTCATGCGCGCGTACTCAAAACCCTTTACTGACACAAAATAAACACAGCAAGGATTCTGATAAAATGTCACGTACAACTTGCGCTTCTTACTCTTCAACAGGACAGGGCAACATGCGATCCTAAAGCAGCAGTTTAGCCGTTAATCCAGCTCATGTGCTCGTTGACAAAGTAAATAAATCCACAAGAAACAGGAACGCTATCAACTTCTGTCTGGTGCCTGTCTCTTGAGGAAAGTTTAACAAAGTTAACTGTCCTTCATTCACCAGAAAAGAAAAAAACAAAACACTTTATTGGAGCCATCTCGAACAAAGAGCTGACAGTAATCAGTGAAGCAGAGAGCAGAGCAAAGCGGTGTCTGAGCAGAGTGGGGGAGGGGTAGCTTCAACGCTGTGTGCACGGAGTTGGCATGCCCATATAAGGAAGTTCCGCACACATTAACGTCACTGGAAAAACACGTAGAACAGCATGCAGAGCCAACTGAAACAGCCAGCTGGGCTCACTTCCAAATGTGTGCATGTCATTACGTGACGCTTGTGATCTTTCAACATGAGTAGTAGTAGTAGTAGAACATTTATAGGTCAGAAAAGACAACAAAGCATAATAGCTCTCCTTAAACGATAAAATGACTTCCCACACATTGACTACACATGATCTCTTTTTGAAATGATATTTTCAATTTCATTGCGACACTGTAAAGGGATTGAATACTCACTATCGGTTATTTTGAATTATAGTTTTTGAAGAGATGTGGTTTCGCTTTGATATTGCTATCCTGTTCTTTTCTACCGGTGATTAAAGACTCATAATTATGTCCACTGTGATTTAATACTATGAAAGATGTAATTAAAGAAGGAAAGGGGTTGGACTGATTACTTTATAAAAGCAGTGAACTCTTTGTTGACTGCCAAAAAGAAGTCTCCTGTGTTGGAGAGGAGATGCGGGTCAAGTCTTACACGTCTTTGATTTACAGATGCAGCCTACCAATCAGTAATTAAACCGAGCTGTTGGCAGCCAATGTATTGGCCAACAAGAGAGGAGTGTGTGTATGTGTGATTGTGTGTGTGTGTGTGTTTGAAATGTCCACCTGTAAAAACCAGAGGAAAGTCTTCATCCTGTACACACATGCTGGATGTCTTTGGTTAAGGCTGACTGTTTGACTTTGCAAGCTCTGTGACGAGGAAAGTTTTGAGCCTAAAGTTTCTCTGGTAATGTGAGGAAAGAAACTAACATCTTTGTTTTGATAAGTGATTTGAAGCAACCATGATGTTTGAAATACTACTGTAAATAAAGATGTAATTAAAGGCAAAGCAAATAAATATACCTTTTGAAAATGACATCCTAGTAAGTTTCCTGTTTTCTGCATGTAACTCTCTGTCTTAAAGGCAATGCAGGTGTTTTCTACACAAGGAAAGAAAGAAACAAAATGTTTGTTTATTCATTTGTTGGATGACTTTAATTCATAGCTGATAGCTTTTTGTTTCCTGAACCTTTATATCTTAGACGTGATTAGACCCGACACTCTTCCATAAGTAAGTCAAAAATGACCCAAATTAGAATCAGTGGGTCTATATGCCATTTTTGTGATTTTGGATGGAAATAATCACTTGTGTTATATTTAGTAGTATATTTTGGTCCACACAAGAGGATTTAATTTTAATTTTTTTTTTTAACATTTGGAAATTACTGGAAAAACAGGAAAATTGCACATAATAGTAAGCCAATAGAAAATGTTGAGATTATTTGTGTGTGTGTGTGTGTGTGTGTGTGTGTGTGTGTGTCCAGTCATTTTATTATGTAAGGAAACATAAAAGAAGGGAGAATGATTTGGTTGACCTATCAATAATAATTTAATACAGCTAACGTTATATGAACAAATGCTCACACGTGAACATGTATGCTCACACAGACTCCATACATTCAGTAATGTTAGCTAGCTTAGTTAGCTAGACAGTGTTAGCTAAATATAAAATAGGCTAATTTGTTGATACAATATAATTAAACCATCCTACTAGCTAGTCATTATTAACACACGTGCAAACACATAGTCACACCCACACGTACAATACATGAAATGATGTTTGTCACTTTAGTTGACTTGCTAATGTTAGTAAGCAACTAGAATAAGCGACTTTGTTGATACTTTGTTTACACAATGAATGTTTTATACGTCGGCCTACACACTTGAATGTTGTCGTGGTTGAATTAGGCCTATGACAGTTTCACCACATCAAATACTCTCGACATAAAAAATAAAGATAATACTTTTATGTATCGGATCTTGCAGTGCACATTGATCTTCCTGTGAGGTGACACTTCTGATGTAATCTTTGTGGTTGGCAGTAAATTCGTCCCTGACAGCCACAGTTGATAAGATTCAAAGGTTCTCATGAGATCATTCCACAGGAAATGCACACAGGTCTTTTTTTACGCAGTGATGGAAACTTGGGGTACTAGTACAAAAACCACAATTACTTAAAATGTAGAAAAGATAAGTTGAAGTTTTAAATGGGATGATATCAAAATCTTTTTTTGAGGAACACCTGGAATCAGTGTTGTAGCACGCAAGATTGGCCTTGGTCTCGAGACCACTTTCTGAAGGTCTCTGTCTCGTCTCGGAATCAAACACATTTTGACTCGGTCTTGTCTCGGTCGCAGACACAGCAGACTCAGGATTTTTAATTAAGACCAGACAAGACCACAACAGATTTGTTTGTTAACATAATGACTGTGACTGGATGTAAAACTTTCCTCTTCATATGCAGCTAACAACAAAAGTCATTTGTAGTTTGATTTCTGGATTTGTCTAAGTTTGGCTACTTTAATCACAGAAAATTGTTAAAAACAACATACAAGAGAGTGCAGATTCTGCACAGCAGTGCCTACTGAGACGGCTGCAAAAAAAAACCTCTGTCATCACCATCAGAGGAACATTTTTAGTGGTCTTCAGTGGCGTGCACAGACATTGGAAGGGCAGGGGCGAAAATTAAAAGGGTACCTACTGCACACCGGTGGGGCAGGGGCGGGGCCCCACCGGTGCACTAAAGGCAGGCGTGTCCAAAGTGTGGCCCGGGGGCCAAAGGCGGCCCAGCCCAAGGACTGACTTTTAATGGCCTGTCTCTCAAAATATTCTCTATGTGGACCTCCACACAATGCTGTTCAGTTTGCGTTTTGCAGCAATGTTTGTCACCTTTTAAAGTGCTTTGTCTTTCAGGATATGGACGAAAGACTTGCTATGTGATTGATTATTGAAATCCCAATGGACTGTTGATTTTTTAAGGTCTAATATTATGTCACTGAAAATAAAATTATTACTCTATTGTAGGTCAGTGTGATTTTATTTTTTACCTGATGCAAGAAGCAGCTGGCCCCCACATATTTTTTACATGACCTAATCTGGCCTCCATTCAAAGAAGACTTTTT
>JAQFJA010000024.1:3556954-3574946 GCA_029874485.1 Naso brachycentron
TAAACCAGCATGATTTGACCAAAAGCCCTATCAGACACAGACAACAAATCACTTGGCATGTTGCATCGCTGGTTTCTAACTTGTTTTCCTGCCTGTGAGAAGTCGCTGATTTGCCATCTTGTAACCTTTCACACTCACTTCACTTTCACTTCACTGCTGCTTTTGTGTTCCTCACCTCCAACAGGCATTTATTAACACTTATCAGCTGCCAGAGGAAGTTTAATGTCTTCAGTATTATTTGTTGTTGGAAACATGGTGAAGCATCATTACTCCCTCAAAATAAAGCCTATCTGTCCAACCACTTCATTTCATTTGAAGTGAGTAATTAAAAAAGCCATTTAATAAATAAAATTCGCAGACCCTCTATTCCATCTATATAAACTGTGTGCAGATCTTTTATTAGAGCCTTCTGGGGTTTACAACACAAACCTGTGGAACTGATTTTTCTCATCTGGTTACAGTAGAAGCACGCAGTTAACACGACAATGACATCACATCTTAAGTTCCATGTTCACACATCCACCCAACACCCAGCAACATCACCATTCATGTCAAGTTGTGTTTCTGACCATCTAGCGAATGAAAGTTTAATATTTACTCGTCTTTTAGCTTTATTTTGGTCTCAACTCCTCAAAAATAAAGCCAAAGCATGTCCATCTCCCCCTGGTGTCTGACTGCTCTATGGTAATAAATCCTGCCCCTCCATGTTTGCAGATGGGACTCGATTGGTTAGATTCCCAACCAAAGATAGTCAATTATTACCACAAGATCCTTCGCTGTACGCTGTGCCAATGGTGTGAAAAGGTATATACACTTCCTGTCTCCTAAGTGGGCGGAGTCACATCTCCCATGGAGACAGTTAGGAACCACCATCCCTCTGCCTCGTCTGGAAGTGAGACTTCGGTGAGACACAGACAGGGCTTGAACCAAGTTCATTTTCTCCTGATTTGTGTGTCTGCAAAATGCCATTTTTGTGTCAAAATGTTCAGAAGATATGTGTCTCGTGAAAAATGGATCCAGTATGTATCTTGGTGATGATGGGGCGAAAGAATTGGTCATAATCTGTGATCAAGTGTCATTTCTCCCACAAGAATGAATGGACTCAAGACTGCTTCCTGTCTCCTAAAGGGGCAGGGCCGTGGCAAAACCCATATGACACTGATGGAGGAAATGAACGTTCAGTGAGAGGTCTCGCCCTCTATTGACCGTCTCTGTTCCCAACTCCTCCATCCTGTGCGTCAAAGTGACCTTGAGAAAGATACTGAACCATTACTTGCCCCTGATGGCTGTTCCATTGGTGTGTGTATCCGTTTGTGTGTTTCTGATGAACAGGTTGGTACTTTGTAGTGAAGTCCTAGACATCCGTGTATGAAGGTCTGCGTGAGTGGGTGAATGCTGACATGTTGTTAAGTGCTCTAAGTGGTCAAAAGACCAAAAAAGATGGCTTATGTTCCTGTGTTCATTTTTTTCCAAAGGAAACGACTGACTGACAGCAATTTAAAGCACAAAAAATTTTAAAAGTGTAACGTACATACAAAGGGACAGATATAATTTATGTGGGTGGTCTTGGTGGTGGCTAAAAGACGTGTTGTTGCTGGTACCGTATGCGATGCTCTGTTTCCTGCCGGGGCAGAGAGTGAGCTGACAGTCATCCACTGCAGGTGAGACACTGATGAGGCATAAGTGTCTCATACAACTCTACATTTAGAAAAAAAACCAAAACGATCCCCTCGGACAGAGCTAAAAAACTGACCTTTGACATTTGTTTTTGTTAAATTATGACGTCATAAACAGTTTCACTTAATTTTTCTGTCATGTTTTGTTACGCCCGGTCGTGGGGGCCTGAGAGGCAACATGAACAGGACCCATCTTCCCCAAGTCCCGAGCAGCCGCAAACACAAAGAGCGCTCAATGTAAGAAAGGATGTTTATTTATAATAGTGGAAAATTATGTTACGTAAGATCATCAAAGATATTGCTTCAAGGTGGACCAAGGTCAAAACAATAAACAACAGTTAACCTAAACAGCTTACCTAACAAAACAAACAAACCCAGAGACAAACACTTACCTCCCCAACAAGGGTGTAAGTCCCATGAAGGACACAGGGGACATGCCCCCCCCCCAAATAATATAGTTTTAAAATATCATATAATATATTACATAATATATTTTATGCAATAATATAAAATGTCCCCCCCTCCATACCTCAGAGTGGTTCAGTCCATAGTAGTGTTTAGTGCTTGTGCTTCTGGTGAAAACAGCACTGATTGTGTGTTAGGTGCTCTGAATGTGAAGTAAACAGTTACTTTCATAGTTAGCTTAAGAGAGAAAAAGGTTCAAATTAAAGGGGGGATTTGGACGCTGTAGGCTAACCTAAGTAGCTATCTCGCTTTTCAATGCATAAATAAATGCTAGTGTTAGCCAGTTTTCCTACTTTACTGAAAAATGGTAGCTTGCTAAAGCTAACATTCGCCTTAATGGACATAAGGGAACTAGTGTTAGTGTTCTGCATCTTGTGTAATGCTCGTGACTGAAGGACAGTGAGGGTCAACGCTGGAAAGTGGGAGAACAGCAGAGAGGCTGATGGAGGATGAGTGCCACAGCACAGCAACACACATCCAAGAGGAATATCAGTGTGTGCTGAGAAAAAACACCCTCCAGGTAATTAACACTTCCCTCCTTGGTGTCCCCCAACACTGAGATCAGATTTTTGCCCCTGCTCCCTTACTAACATAAACAGGAGACGACAAGGTTAAAAAAATCTGCGGTGACCCCTACTACCTCAACAGAAATTTACAAACTTGTTTCAAAAAGCAAAGCTGAGCGTGACTGGTTGGGAGAGGAGGAGGATGAGTGAGTCAGCTGTGCAGTGCGTCGCCATCTTGACTTCTGTTATAGCAGTCTTAACACCTTTACACACTGGATGCGTCTTTTTTTTTAAACTGCTTATTGGGCATGAATATTTTCACACAGAACACAAATATCACGCTGTGAAAAAGCGGACCTTTTATTTTTTGGATTGAGGTCAATTTTTCTGAACATTCGCACTGTGAACAAACACGTCATCCAATCACGATGGTTGTGCGCAGCGGACATCACGTCTGTATCCCACAACGACAACAACAACAACATAAACGACACGCAAATTATAAAGACAACGATCTTAGACAAAATATGGCAGAGTATCACCGATCACTTTGCAAATGGTGAGTAACGTTTCCTCATGTAGTTTATTTCTGGATGAGGTAACATCAGCTAACGTGTAACGTATGAGAGGCTCTTTTAATTTTTCATGGCTTACACCCGCCCACTTTAAATCCCTGTGATGTGTGGTGTCGTATTTTAACTCAATATTTTGTATTTGATGGCTGATCAGTTCTGCTTTTTTCTGCTATGTTTTAATATTGTATTTGTAACATGTGAGCCCGTGTGAGCTGTTAAAACTCTTTTGCACATTTGTATTCTCATGTGGCTGTCGCAAATTTGTGTTGCTGCCAATGAGAAGAGCGAACATTTCGCGTCCGAACAATTCACATTTTCATGTTGTTTATTCATTTTGCGCCCGGTGTGTAAAGGCCTTTACTCAAGCAGCAGCCAGTCACAGGTCGGAGCTTGAGACCAATCCACCAATCACCAAACGGTCCCGGCACACACTATGAACATATGAAGGCAAGTTGAATGGCAGCACAGAAAAAAGTTCCACACATTACCTCAGTCGTGACAAGTTCAGTTTAATTTGGCATTTTTAATCTTCCCATAGGAGCCCTTGCTGTTTTTGTGTCCTGGTAATGTTTTTAAGAAAACTTTAAGTTTCTTATTTTACTCTCATGTTTTGCATTGCAAATATCTGGCCATCAGTTTTTCTGTTTGTGTTTGAGTGAAGATAACAAAAGTACAGCACAACAGATTTACCCTTAAAGCAGGACCGCAGCTCTGCTTTGTCTTGACTTTCCTCTGTCGTCCCTTTTGTTTTCCTCTTGCCCTTTTACTGTTCCTGTGCTCCTGTTATTAGTGTAAATCCCTCCTTATGTCTTCGCTGTAATTTCCCAGTTGCCAGCTCCAATCCGGTGGCGTTTGATAAGTTGACATGCTGTTTTCTTCTGTGTGAGGCCCATTTTTCCCCTTATGACTGGTAACCACAGAGCAAGCAGAACTGAATTATTGTGCATAAAAGAGGCAGCTTTTAGTGTTATTGTTTTTATTTATCCTCATTTTGAATAAGGTCTTTCCTCTTTGTCTTGCCACTGTTTTTATTTTCTTTATTTTTTTCCAGCTTCACTTGAATTAATTGCAAGAACGTGCAAGTTCTGTTTTGAATTGAAGCAGCCACAAGCTCGCAGTTGTCAGAATTTGCTCAAATCACGTCATTAACTTCAGTCTTGAGATTCTAATGCAGGCTGGAGCTTTCAATGAGATGAGGTTTCCAAAATGATCCGTGTGCATCAAAGGTTCTTTGATTCTTTTTTCTCTATTCTTTTTCCAAATCTTTTTTATCCTTCCTTTGACTCATCCTCTGAATCATTCTTTCGCTCGGCCCTCCATGCCGCTCCCAAATTGTTCACTTCTGCCTTCAATCACTGGACGGCATCGTCACACTGAGGCTGGCTTTAAAATGTGTTCATAGGAGAACATGAAGACAATGAAACACTCATTTCTAAAAAAAAAAATATTTGAGATTAGAAGAGGACCTCTGGCTGTGCTGCATGAACAGGAGACGACGATAGATTCAGTTAAAAGGTGATTCAGGCGGATTCTGCTTTTGATAAATTTTAATGATGTGCTCTGACAGCGCGTAGAAGATGCATGTGTGAGTCCAGATGGTGCAGTGCAGCACACGTCCTTAGACCCATCTCTTCCTTTGCATTCAAACATGTCTAGAGGAGCTCAATAACATGAAAAAACTGTGGACTGTCCAATGTCATCTACAGATCATGTGCTCGTTTAGAAAAAAGGATAATTCTTCCTGTATTATGCAGCTCACAGTCATACGCAGTATTGTGGCAAAGCAAAGAAATTCAAATGTAACCTTTGCTGTGTGTGTCCATGATGTAAAGCTCATGGCTGCACGGTGACATCGTGCCACACAGGTCATGTGCTCTGAATGCATCGGCATGGCTGAATATGAATACATTTAAAACAGATGAGAAAGGACCGATGGTTTGCATCTCCATCACCAGCCTCCTCCACAATACAACACCGCCATTTGTTTGTGCCTCAGTGTGACTCATGTTTATTCCCAGTGGACCGGTGACCTCGTGAAGCTGTGTGAATAATGGTATTACCCACTGAGCTCCGCTGCTGCCTGACACAGATAAAGAGACGTTGTGCACAATAACTCTTGACTGTTCACACTGTACTTTGCAGATTAATAGCTAAATAGAGGCCAATTACTTCATTCACAAGTCAGTTTTGTTGTTATTCAACAAAAAGTGTAATAACTGATGGTTATGCAACAACATAAGTTCTTTTCTTTATAATAGTTTGTTGATCTACAGTCATTTCTACATGGATTTTTTTCCTCCAGACATCAAAGATGTATTCAGTTCCTGCTGCTGGAGGAATCAGAATATGCTGCTCATGAACTAGTGTAGTAATAACTCCTGGCCACAAGGGGCAGAAAAATATCAGAGCAAACTGAAGCCACGTACTTTCATTTTACACTGCAAACTAATTACTTATAGCATTCACTAATCTTTGTACCTTAAGTATACAGTTTAGAACTGCAACAGTTATTCAACCAGCCAATTAGTTGATCAACAGAAAATTAGTCGGTGCCTGTTTTGATAATCGATTTATCAGAAATGCTAACTGTGCTGGAGCATTAGCTTCTCTAATGAGGCTGTTTTGCTGTTTTTCTTTGTCATATGTGAAAGTACATTAAAAGATTATACATTGTTTGGCCATACAAGCATATGAAAGATGTTCCTGTGACTCACTCTTACATTTAGGCCTATTAATCTAACCTGTTACTTGTCTAATTGTGAAAATGATTTGCAGATTTTTTCATGGTCGAAGAAAATTATTAGTTGCAGCCTTACTGTTGGCTAATGTTGGCTACTGCCAGTTCAATAGAACTCGATCGACTGAATTCAATTTTGATTTACACAGTCCCGACTGGATACAATCCCTGAATCGTTTGGATATTTTCATCACAATATCAATTTTGCTTGGTATGAAAGAGATTCTGAGAGAACAAATGCTGTAAATTGTGTATGAAACCTTTAACTTAGTGCATTATTAACGAGAGTAGGTGAAAACCAAGTATATGGCTGGACCGCGTCAGGTCAAGGTGTGTAAATGTGGTTAATGTGGGTCTAGGTTGTCGGTGGTAACACAATAAAGAAAAAATCCACCACTTTTCATGTGGATGTCCAATCATTATTGATAGTATCTGTCGTCAATTGAAGCAATAAATTCCTCAGTTTGTTTTATGTTGGCTGAGGAAGATGAGTTTTCTGAGTTGTCCTGCTCACACAGCTGCTCTTGCAATGCCTGCATGTACCAGGATGCATTGCATAAAAAAAAAAACAGTGCTTGCTGGGTCTCCAAGGTTGTTATCCATCACATCAGAACTTTTCTTTTACCTAATATTGTGTAGTTTTCAATAACTAGGAGTTTTTTGGTCTGCCAGAGCCAAAAAAATCCTCTCAAAACAAACATGGCACCGGCTCGCCTGGAGTTCAAGGGGACAGACGAAGGGGTAAACAGTTTGTTGTTCCTCCTGAAACCAGTGACATCACAGAACAAGAGATGTTGAAGTTGCGTCCCAAAGACAAACCCTGCATTCCAACAGTCCCATAACAAGCCCCACACTCACTTTACCTCGAGGGAATCCCTGCAGCCATCTTAAGTGCCGTTCCGTTACTCCGTAAAACTCAAGTGAACTTCCTGAGAATCCCCCTCCCAGGGCCAAGGGATCGAGAGATCGCACATGCGGACCAGAATGCATTGGGTTTTTGTGTCATTTCCTGTTGGAGAAGCACCACGGCATGGCGGGACAGACGATTCACAAGTGTATGTAAACAAACAGAGAACTCCTGTATTTGTCAGTGATACTTCAACTCATTTCTCTGTGTTTTTACTTTCACCTTAGAACAGACGTTGAACATTAGATTAGTATCTGCAATGCTGAGGAACCTGCAGATGCACAATCCATGACAGCAGCAGGGTAGGAACCACAACGGCAGCAGACAGTTACGGACGTAATTTTGAGTGACACACATCCAGTCTCGCACAAAGGGCAAGTCCGCTCCATTCGTTCAACTTATACACCCCTCCTGCCCTTCGGGTGGCCACTCATGTGACATATGCTGTGACGTAAAACCAAGGGCTGAGGGAAAGTGGGCGAGGGCGTTTTACTGGACTAATGAGACGCAGTGAAAGAGAACACTTAAACACACGCTCCACACTCAGCAAAATGCCCCCTGGTGACGTAATGACGTTAGCATGAATTAATTCTGACAGGGCGAGAGTAATGGCGGTCTGACCAATCCTCCCTCCCTCACTCACTCACAGACTGCAGGAGCTGGCCCCATTCCTGCAGTCCAGCCAAAAATACACTGTAAAAAGAATTCAATTAAATGGTGTTGGAGATGTAGTTCAAACTCACTGAGTAGAAACAAATGGGATATTGTTATTATTTGGCATCTCACTATAAAAAATGCTGTCAATTTGCCATTGTGGGATACAAATTGATCATCATGTAAAATGAGCAGCTGTCAATCCACCTGTGGAGTTGTGACAGTGCTCGAAATCTGAAAATGTTGACAGCCACACCGGCAGGTAAACGTTTGTACCAAATTAATCATGTAATTAAAAAATACAAAGCAGAGAAACTAAACTGGTGTCATTTACGGACACGCTGCTTCTGTCCCTCTGTCTGCGTGGGAGTCACACACAGACACACACACACACACACACACACACACAGACAGACAGACAGCAGACTTCATGGTGCATTTCCGTGCATGTGTGTGAGATTGGAGCTAAATCAATAACAGCCTCTCATGAGTCACCGGATTTTCTGTGAGCTCTGTGCTTCAGCCACACTCACAGGCTCACCTGAGCAAGACAAAACAATAGACACAATAATGTCTCGTGGTGTCCAGCGAGTGACACGGCGAACAGTGTGCGTCCTGGATAGTCTTCCACCTGACCACTCGAACAGCTGATCTCCCAAGCTCCTCCTCTCTGACTGAAGTCGGCGTAATCAGTGTAATCAGACGCTCTAGTGATTGCTTGCTATGTGACTCTGCATAAAACCTCCAGATGTCACATGATTAGATTAATGTACTGAGCGAGGTCTGCTGTAGTATGTCACAACAATAATCCTCCTGCTCGTCTGTTGTGGGTGAACAGTAACACAGTCAGGCAGACATGAACCTAAGCACTCACACCCTTTATGTTTGCCTTTGTAAACCTCGTTGTTCAGGAGGAGAGAGAGGAGGACGTGTTTTCTCACCTTCACCTTCAGGAGACGAAAGAGGCGAAAGGAGACCTGCCGCCTTCAGCGTGCACATGTACCAGCTGACTGGGTGATAAATGATCTCTGAGACACAAACGCAGGCGGGCAGGGAGAGGAAAAATAAGGACTGCACAATGTATGAGACTATATTCTCATTATTACATCTGTTATCTTGTACAGTGGATGATTTTTTAAGTGAATGCTGCTGGTGTAATGTTGTCACTTTCACCTGATTTCACCTTGTAAGTCTGTCTCAGGAAAGGAGTGGGTGGTTTTAGATCTTTCACAGGGAGGGATTAGGCAGGGAGGGGGGCGTGCAGAATGGGGATTGTGTGTATATACGGACGTGTGTGTGTATCGTATGGAGAGATGCAGAGAAGGTGATAGAGGGATGAAGGGGAAATACAGTTAAGCCTCAATGGTGACGCACTGGAGACAAGCTGAGACCAAAGTGGCATTTTCAAAGATGTGATATGAAATTCAGGCTAAGACGAAGCTCCTGTATCACTGTGCAGACTACATTTCTGGGGATAAGTGAAGCTTATGACTCACAAGATATTATTTCGTCAATGTGACAATTAGAGGTACGGAGGTCATCAGCATGGGAACATTGAGCCCAAATGGTCTCTTCTGTTTCCGAATAGATTTGAAAAAATTCACATCTTCAACATAAAAGAGTCGTTTTATGCTCAGTTTAAGACCATTTTCTGTTGATGCTGAATGACGAAAATGAGAGAAGTGACAAGCCAAATTTTAATGTCACACAGAGATAAAAAGGGAACTAACAGACTTTACAAATAACTCCTCTATACAGGCCATTCATTTCCCAAAGCATGCAACCATATTTAGCTTTTGTAATATTTAAAATTTAAATGACAATAACGTTCAAGTTCACCGCCTTAAAGAAGACATATTACACTCATTCTCAGGTCTTTGATTTTCATTTTAAACTCCTACAGAGCAGCTAAACACAACTGAAGTAACAGTAAGTCTGTAGATCTTCAGAAAACTGTGACTCTCTCTTCCTTGTGTTTTCTGCACTCCCTCAAAACGGTCTGTGTCGGTTAAATACTCCTCCCCCTTTCCCCCATGTGCACCTCCTGCACTCGGCTGTATTCACAACCTCTTTACTGAAACAGGTGTTACTTCATGCAGCAAAGCTAATTCACTGGAATTAAACCTGCAGTTTTGCAGTTGACATCCATAGTATCAACTACCAATGTGCTGCACAGTCATGTGACATGTCCATGGAAGATGATTAGGGAAGATACAGTGATGTATCAGTGCATCAATTAAAATTTCCTACAATACAACTCTATCGGTAAACAGCAAATCAATCTTCTAGTGTGACTTGTATCGATCTAAAATCGTTTTTCAAAGCAAATATTGGCTGTATCAATACCAACAATTAGTGCCTTGTATTTAGCAAGTCAGATATTGTTATGTGGAAGCATTTTTCACACTCACAATGGTAAACAGTCGTGAATGTTAATTCCAGTTCATTCCCTGATGTCTTGGGCATGTGTACTGCGTCCTGACATCTCTTCAGATAATGGCGGATCACGGCAGGGAAGCTGTAGAAGAATGAGAGATTTTCAGTCGGTGTTTGAGGTGTTTCAGTGCATCAAGCTTTTCCAGTGTTTTGCCTCCTCCACCACTGCATAGAAATAGTCATTTTCTTTTCCTCTAATTTTGACAAAAAAATGTTATTATATTGATTTCTAGTCATTGGTTCAGATCATATTGTATCGCTCTAAATGAGCCCATATCTTTCTTACTATTGAATTATTAAGAAACAAATTTCTTATCATGTGAAGAGCACTTAACTCACTGATGATCTCTGATTATATGCAGAGTAACAGTATAATCTGAGTGTAAGAAGTTACCGTTTACATTAAGGTGACAGATTTCTGAAATGAATACCAGAGACATTTCCAATTCAGTGTACAAAAATCATTAAATATTATCATCATGAAATAGAAGATGGGCACAATTATGGTTTCATGTATTTTGACGACTTGTGATGGACCACCTTGTCAACTTGGTCAGGATAACGGGGTGTAAACGTTTTTGTTTTTTTTAAATTAGCCTATTATTTTTCTTTGCTTGTTGTGTTGTTATCTTGACATTTCTCCAAAAAGAACCGTATCTCCTCTTGTCTCCTCTTCTCTTCCCACTCCTTGCATTGATCCTCTTATCATCTCAACTTTTTCTTCTTCTTTTGTTCACCCTTCTTCCTTCTCTTCACTTTCCCTTTTCACCTCAGTGTTGCACATTCTCGTCCCTTGGCTTGTTTCCTCCAAATTATTTTTTACACTCACATTCTTCTAATGTTCTTCTCCTCCTGTCTCCTGACTCTTCTATCAGTAATCCTCCTCTCCCAAAACAGAGCCACGTCATAAAATATTGCAAAGGCTATCACATGAAAGACTACCAGTGACAGTATACGATACTGTCAGTGAAATAGTTCTTTAGTCCACTCCGTCCCTCACTTGCGTCCTTTCCTTGCGTCTTAGTCCTGCCCACCGTGGATGCATGGAGAGATGCAAGGAAACCAAAGTGAGGAGAGAGGAAATGAGGAAGGATGTTTCAAGAGAAATGAGACGTCCTCTCCTCGGCGGCGTCCCTTGAAGTGACGTCCCTTTATCATGACACAGAGCAGCTGGATTTTGCTGCAGAAAGTGGCGGGAGTGTTTCCCCACTACTGCTGTCTTCTGTTTTTTCTTATTCCAGCCAAGTGATTTGGAAATAACTGCCCATTCATATATTCCCACACACACTACAAATTCTCTGTAGAGCCCCTCTCTTCTGTTTTTTCAATCTGCACTAATTCCCAATATGAAGGTTTCATATATGTATTATCTATGTGTTAAATGTCATTGCTCTCTGAACTCCTTCATGTCAGCACGTCTGAATTAATTCAACACAAAGAAAGAAGTGAATATGGGCCACTTGCATTTGAACTGCTTCTCCACCATCTCGTTCAAATACTCCAGAGTTTTTATATCCGATTGTTGAGCTGGGAGACTTCCGTGTAGGATGGACTCGTGTATCCTCACTCATCGCTCCTCGATGGTCAATCCTCGCCCCTCGGTGCACAAATGAAAGCTTTGGAATGGTCTGCAAGATGGCGTCGCCAAGACAACTTCCGGTTCAAGTGAGGAGCGAGGAAACGACAAATAAGAGACTTGAGACACCCCATCAGTGACTTATTTCTTCTTCTGCCCTCATGAAATAGCTTCTTCTTCCATCAGTAGAATAAACTAGTGAAAAATAAACAGCACCACTGTGCCATTACAACAAACATTGTGGTTGAAGGTGGTACAGCATTAGTCTACATGCAACCAGAATCACAGGCCGTTTTTCAATACATAGTTGAAATCGGGGACATTTCCAGGGACAGCTCTCTCTGGGGACAGGGCGCTCAAAATGGGGACTGTCTCCAGAAATCTGGGACATCAGGTCACCCTACTTTACATCCATGCATGTCTCCGATGACACAGCCATTCCTCCCTCACCATCGTGCTGGGTGCTGTCCAGCCTGGGGTGGGTGACCTCAGCTGGGAGAGGGGCTGTCTCTCTCTCTCTGTAGCGTGGGATTCTGGTCTGGAGCCAGATACATCATAGTCTCTCTCTGCGTCTCATCTGCTTTTCATTTGCACTCTACCAGTCTTGCCTGTTTTGTTTATTGCTTCAAACGGAGGAGGGCGGAGTGCTGTTGGAAAAGTGAGGGAACAGAGTAGATTGTCTGGGTAAAGAAGGAGGAAGGCTTGAAGCACAGGGCGGCTGCCAGGAACGTTTCCTCATGCTCATGCCGCAGCAGAGGAGGGTTGAAGACAGTCTGCAGGTGGAGAAGGGAAGCATGGGAGGAGAATATGAGCTGTAACGATTAGATCAGTGGTCTCAAAACACATGTAATGGAGAGACGAGTGCCAGCTGTGTTAACTAATTAGCTCATTTTCAGTCGGTATAGAGGAAATGGGCTGCTGCATAGAGTTAAGTTGGTGCACAAACCTCCAGGGCCTCTGTGGGAAGTGGTTATAGACCACTTATCCAGACAGTGACAGGCAGCCACATCAGCCTAAAGGTGTTTTTTACCCACTTCATTTGCATTTACGAGCGAGAGTGATTTTATACAAAACTCACAGTATGTGGGAAGGAACTGGTGGTTAAAACATATATTTTCATGCTAACCCTCAGAAAATGGATCAGTCTATAGAAAAACCCTCCATTTAGACTGTATATCACTGTAAAAAATCGATTTTCCGTAATCTGACACAGGAATGATGCAGTTTATTGTTTTCTGGGGGCTATGAGCATATGACAAATAAATGTCGTCCTTCTTCTGTCAGAGTTAGTTGAAATGGTGCCACTAGTGTTGTTCTATATTTTTCATATTGTTTACAGACCACATTAAAAAGAGCAAAGCCAACAATGCGTTGGTCTGTCCTTCATAAATTGCTGGCTTATCTATCTTACCTGTTGCTCAGCTGCAATGTTGTCTCTTTGCATGGCCGATGCTTTTAAGTTTGGTTTGGTTTGATTGAAACTGAAAAACAGAACTCGTCCCTGCCAAAATACTTAAAATTAAATCACACCCGGCATCTTCTATACCCCTGTTTTGCTGTAACAGCTATGACGACAGTAGCCTACATGTTACAGTGAAATAAATAAAGGATAACTTCACTTTTTAGGACCATTTTTGAAGACTGTTTCCCATGGACCGGGACCATACAGACAATAATTTCACTGACACCACTGAGCTTTCTACAGTTTTCCTGGGAGCTCTCGCTGCACTAAAACAGACGTACGGGCAATCGTAAATGCTCGGAAAATTAACGACACATTTATTTTTCCCAGACAAAGAGGCTCATGGCATATTCCTTGTCTCAGGGCACTTTCACACCTAATTTTTCATTACTAGTCCACTTCCCTGGTGTGCACCAAATGCGAAAATGATGAGTTTTTGGGTTGTTGTTGTTTTTTTCTTTCCCCCCAGCTGGTCTGGTTCACATTCACACCTATTTATTTGCTCCAGTCAGAATCAGTTGATGACGTGCTCAAGTGAGTGTAAAGTCAGCTGCACTTCACTCACTGGATCAATAAAGTAACAAAAACAAAAAAATCCTGACTCATTGGTAAAATGTGTCCGGGTTGGGAACAGTATTGTAGATCCTGAACTGATCATTAAGAGCGAACTGCAGCAGAGTTCTTTTAGAAGTGTACCGAGACTGCCTCTTTAACCAGTCCACTTGTTTGGTCCACAAATCCCACCGGGGCTGGAGCATCCTCCTCGGCAGCGAGAGGCAGGAAGCTGCAGCGGTTAGCTACCACAGTCCCATGTTTAACGTTACTCACAGTGATCATGAAAATGTCCAAGTCATGGCAAGCGATAAGTTCACAAGAGAGAGCACTGCGACGAGGAATATTCCAGGAGCTTCTCCGTTTTCGAAAAACAGTCTACATTTGTCTTTTTTTTTCTCCAACGCATTTATGATTGCCCAACTTAAGGCGGCTCAAACTCTCACTTGCTGCTTCACCCCGGCGGCAGTCTGCTGGAAAAATTAGACTAAACATTTCTTGCAGGTGTATCGGTCTTTGTCAGTCACGTGAGTTTTTGTTTGGGAATATCATCACGGCATAATACTTCTGGTATTATTATGCAGAAGCGGTAAGGCACAGTAAAAGAGACGGCGGTACAGTGGACGGATTCAATCATGAAACTGGAGTAAAGGGGGCAACATGAGAAAACATCATACCAGGACAAGCTCAGCGGGGATGGTGACGTTATTTGCAGAAGTCGGTTCAATAAATGCCATTCATTTGGCCGCCAGAAGCTGGAACCTCATACCTGGACATTTCTGATTATCTTGTTTACGATATATATGACGTATACACGTGTATATTTCTATACCAGCGGTCTGTAACCTGTGGCTCTTGAGCCTCATGTGGCTCTTTTGGCCCTCTGCAGTGGCTCTCTGTGGCTTTGACAAAAAACAATCACATAGAAATGAAATAATTCTTTTTTTTTTTTTAACATTATCATTGTTGTAAGACTAGAGCATTGTTCTTCAGCCTTTGCATGTTTTAGATGCGTCTCTGTTCCAACACACCTGATTCAAATGAGCAGCTCGTTATCAGACTTCAGCAGAGCTTCATAACGAGCTGATCGTTTGAATTAGAGACACAACAACTAAAACAGGGCAGGAGGCCCCAAGAAACAGGATGGAAAGTAGAGTGACTCCTAGAGTCATTTTAACATTCGCTGATGTTGAAACACATCGTCACGTGGAATAGTTTCTCTTAAATTGTGATTTTTTTCATTGAACTGAATGAAGATGAGCTTGTGTTTTATGATCAAGCTACAAGGCTGAGGATGAACTCACTCTTAAACTGATTTAAGTTCAAATTGAACTGAAACTACTTTGCTTTCTTTTTTTTTTAACTTTTACTGTTTTAATGCTATTCTGCTGCAAAATATTGATTTATTATCAAAGTAGGCTACTTGTTATTTTATTAATTTTTACAAACAAAAAGACTCAAATAGGTTTGTTTAAAGTTCAAGGACCTGCTAAATAAAAGAATAAATAAATAGATAAATAGCCCGCCGTAAAAACTTTTAAAGCTGTGAATCTTCATTATGAAGCTCAAATATGTTTTGTGGCTCCAGACATTTTTCTGGCGAGGAAGGTAAAACGGCTCTTTTAATGGTAAAGGTTGCCGACCCCTGATCTAGGAAGACCGATACGAATCCTAGAGATTTAATTTTGTAACTGTTTCACAGCCTGTTGTGATGCTCGGTTGGGCTGATCTGTGTCGTTATATCACACATAAACCACACAGATAATAACCTTTAATACATGTTGGTTTTGGTGTTTTTACGGGATTTGTTTAGAGTAAAAAAGTTTAGAATAATACCGGGCATATCTTTTATTATCAGTTCTCGTCGGCTTCTCATGATTACCCATGATGTACTTATACAACTGATATAATCAATTTTATATTAGCAAAGGATACTGAATGTCTAATGTGAAATGGGAAAACTCATAGTAACTAACCCACAGATAATTAGGACTCGACTCTGCTGTTCCTCTCAGACTGTTTTAGCATTTTTCAGCTCAAAGTTTGGATTTCACAGCGTCCGTTCTAATGTTTGGCTGTTACTATCAAGGAAGCTCTCATTAACCCTCTGCATGTTTCTAAACAGGCACAGAGAGGAAACAAGTGGCTGGTGAACACAGTGGCATTTAGCCGGAAAGAGATATTTTTCATACCAGAGCCAAAGAAGACTGAACATTAGACGTAAATATGACTCTGAATGAACGATACTGCTGCAATGTTTCTGCAGGATGAGAACATGAGCAAATTTTTCAAACACACATCAACTTCAGGAGGTTATAAGATGTCAAAGTTGTGTTTTCGTTTTGTTGTGTTTAGCATTTTACTATGCGTGGGTGTTTGCAGTGTGTTTTTGTACATGTGCTGCGATTTTTAAAGCACATCCTGATATTGCTGAGAACAGCTGGTGCAGGTGCTTAACTATTCATATTCAGGTTTCCCACAGGGAACAAGTTAGTGGTGGTGATAACGATCTGTGTGTGTGTGTGTGTGTGTGTGTGTGTGTGTATTAGAGTCTGCAGATTCTATGAAAATTTTTTTAGGAAGTGGAATTTTGAAATGGCTGCAAAAATGAGCAGATTTGACCAGAACAAAACCCTTAAACTATATAAAAGAGGCCACATGTATCACAGTTTCTTTTAGTCTGGAGAAACTAATGTATGTACTCATCAATCCAAGCACCGTATCAGTCACTTTAAGGAGACTCTGTCTGTTAAGAAATAAATAACACAGAGCCGTGTTTCTAATTATCACTTTGTGGGTTTTGATGTCTCACATGAATAAAGACCATGCAGTGATACGCAGGTCTGTTGTGTTATTTGTTGGAACTTTTCTATGTGGCAAACAAACATTTGAAAACATTCTGCGTTTCCTGTGCATAGGTGAAGAATTTCGGCCTGTAAGTTTCATTAAAATCTTTGGGTTTAGGGGCATAAAGAGGCATTTTTTTGCTATGATAATTAAATAATGAAAATAACTGTTTCTTTTGACCCTAATTTATTTTTCTTGCAGTACAACATGGCTTCTGACAATAGTAAAAATATGATTCTGAATCTTAAAGTGCTTGGAACAGGGAGGTTTTGTAGGATTGGACAGGATCTGGCTCTGCAGCAGGGAAACAAGACCGAGGGGCAAAGGCAGGCAGCCCGTGAACGGACTCTTTGTGCAGGCGGACAAACAGAAGGCTGGGAGGGTATGACGCACAACAGACAATCTGGCAGAGAACTCAGAGAGACGGCAGGTGGATCTGGGCGGGATTGTCCACCTGGCTGCCGATGTGCAGGCAGGTTGAGAGTCAGGTGACTGGCAGCAGGCAGACACACACTGAGGACATCCAGTGAGAAGGAGAGGATACACACACACACACACACACACACACGCATGCACACACACACACACACAGAGTATAGTGAGCAGTGAGGCAGGGGGAACTAAGCTGTCTAAATATAATGTGATGATGACGCTGCCGTTACCATGCCTTAATTTAACGAATTTGCACGTTTAAGTAATTTAAATATATCCAGATACAACTAATGACAAACAGGACAAGAATAAAACTCCACAGCTACACTCAGGGCATAGCAGCCGCAGTGATTAGTGGATGAGTCAGTAATTAGCCAAAAAAAATGAATCGGCATCTGTTTTGGTGATTGATCAGTTATTGGAACCCAATGCCAGATAAGCTACAAAACAGAAATTTGAATAAAATCAGTGATTGAATCTTTCATAATTAGCAGATTTTCCGATTTGATCTTCATGCTTTGAATGAATAGTTTAACGAAACAAGATGTGATTTTGTAGTAAAGACAAATTTGAAGGGGATTTTTCTTTATTGACATTTTATGCACATATCAGCATAAATGGCATAAATAATAAAGACCACAGCCAGCAGTTTAATGTATAATGAAAGTATGCATTAATTGTAGTCCTAACCCAAACTATTAACCCAAACAAACTGGGTTCTGGAGGGAGAAGGCTCTCTCGGAAAAATTTAGAAAATTAAAATTTTGACCTGATAGTGGCACTAGAGAAAAAGTCGGGGATCACTGAAGTCATAAGTGTTTATCCTCCGGTGACAATGGCAGTAAATAAAATGAGATAGTTTAGGATCAAAGTGGTGGAGCAACACATTTCCATCCCTGCTGCCACGCTGCCGGTGTGACTAAAAATCAACATTAACAACATTAACAACATGACAACAACAAGCCTGTTGGATGACAGGCCCAGTTCTAGATTGTTTTGAATCGGGGGCAGGAAGAGTTGTTGTTTGAAAAGGTATTCTCTGTAACCCAGAGCTGTAACGTGGAATGTTTTTTTAATCCGTAGTTAATAATGCATAATTTTAATATTCACGCCTGTAGTTTATTTAATTTTAACCCCCCAAAACCCTCCACCCCCAGTCGTGGCGGA
>JAQFJA010000024.1:3605691-3615806 GCA_029874485.1 Naso brachycentron
ATGTGGACAACGTTTGGATTTTAGGGGAAAATGATTAAAATGCTTTTACTGACTGACTGTTTTTCTTTGTTTGGTGACAGGTTGAAAAGGAGCTGAAGTCGATCTGTGGTGACATTCTAGACGCACTGGAAAAGCACCTACTCCCCTCTGCTGTCATGGGAGAGTCAAAGGTCTTCTACAACAAAATGTACGAGCTTTGGAATCTGGATGTAAAGTTATGGATAATTAGTTGAACCTTAGTCAATAGATCCATAAAATGATGTTTTTGTGCTTGTGCACTGTTTGGCATAATTATATAGTTCACTACAGCTGTGTCTCCATTAATAGTGAAGTGAATTTTAAGAGACAAAACAGTAACAAACATGGCAACTCAGCCAGTGCTGTTTTTTAGTGATTACTACATGTAGGGAAGACGTCGCCTTCAGTAGGAGTCTTTGTACTGATCTGTGCGGTGCAGACATGAGGCTCACAGCCTCAGGTTCATACAACACAACACGTTAAAATAAAACACTGGACAAAAGCACTGAAACTGATGAAAATAGCCAATAATGCAGCACAAGGTAACAATATCTATGTGATTATTTCACAACTTGTGGAAAACTAACATGAGCCACCACTCGTCTGTCTGTAGGATACCGACGTTTGAGCTAATGTCTCTGGACACCAGAGTCTTGACCTGCCACTGTTACGCTGTTAGCACTTAGCCGCAGACCGTAGCTGCATCTGCTCAGTGATAATGTGATTTTATTTCAAGCATCTAATTGTCTCTTTCCACGATACATGGCAGATCAGAATCTTGATATACCAGCATTTATGTGATTATTAAACAGCTCTGTAGCTGATAGCCGAGGCACTCGTCTGTCTAACGTTAGCCGGGCCCACAGCATACGTCATACAGTCAGTGTCAATACTGATTGGTTTAAGGCTGCTCCACTAGTTTTGCACTTGGCCCGATACTACGCCTACTACGATTCAAATTCTGCAAAGATTCCCCAATGAAGTGTGGCCAGAGTTTTTACATGAAGTGAATTTATCCATGAAGAGAACTATGGGTCTGGTTTACCAGGCTTGGCTCATGAAGCCTTGGAAGGTAAATTTCATAAGGAAAAGTATCTGAGAAAAATGGCAGTATCAGGGAAGTTTTTCTTCTTCTTCTTCTACTTCTTCTTCTCTTTTAAACCTTTATTTATCAGGGGTGGGAAACTCTAGACACCTTTCAATTCAATTACGATTAAGGGGCCTAGAAATAGATTAGAAAATGATTACCAGTGCATAAAGATGCATCTTGATTTTTTCCTAGTGTGACACAGCTGGAAAATAGCGTGGCTCTCGTCTGGTTCACTTTCACTGTCAGATTAGTTGAAGCCAAAGTGCTTCCAAACGCTAGCTTTAGTCCACTCGGTGCTGGTCGGTTCTCGTGGTCAGCCATGTTTCTTTCTTGTTTTCTTATATGATCCCTAAAAAACTGTCCGGGTGGGCAGCGCTGTACTTCCGTTTTCCACCTTTTTCGTTCTATTTAATGTTGTTTAAAATTTCGATTATCAATTATTGGACAATTTCGAGTCAGTTCAGAATCGTCCACATCTGAATCACAATACATCCAAGAATAGGTATTTTCCCCACCACTATTTTTTATTTAGGGGAGATTCCCGTGAGAGCGAGCTCTCTGATCACATTCACACAGTTACACCTTCACACCTGGAAGCTGCACAGTACAGCTACAGTCCTGACTGCAGCCAGTGAGCAGCTCCACTGGAGCAGTCAGGGTTAGGGGCCTTGCTCAAGAGCCCTCAGTGGTGGAACATCTGTGGGGCAGGTTAACAGATGGGACACTTTAAAAAAATATTTAACAATTTGGAACAGGAAGGCTCATGTAATAATTTGCAAAGCAAGTTCAATCCAGACCCTAACAGCACAGCAATGAATTTGTGTCTTTCAGCCAAAAAACCTGGAGCTGAATAAATTAATTTTGTTGCCATTTATGTTTTCTCTATTTCCAGGAAGGGTGACTACCACAGGTATCTGGCAGAGTTTGCCACAGGCAACAACAGAAGGGAGGCAGCAGAGAACAGCCTGATAGCCTATAAAACTGCTACCGATCTAGCCACGTTGGAGCTTCCTCCTACACACCCCATCCGCCTTGGTCTCGCCCTCAACTTCTCCGTCTTCTACTACGAGATCCTCAACTCGCCTGACCGTGCTTGCAGGTTACTGTTTCTCAGTATTCTGTCTCTAGCGTTTCTCTTTAATCAGTAGTAAAGCAAGTGTAATCTCTCATTCACATGATGTTTTGTTTTTTCTTTTAATCCAAAGTGTTGAAGCCCATCATAAAGAGGCTAGTTTCCATCTTTTCCCGTCACAGCTGTCACTAATTCTCCCCATGTGCTTTGGTTGTCGTTCTTACTAGTGAGGCTGAAACTTGAAACCCATGATTAACCCCCTTAACCTTTTTTATGTTTTATTGTGTAACAACATTTTATTGAAAGCAGTGTTCTTTTTTTTCTTTTTTTTTTTGACTTTGATCATTTAAAATAAATCATTTTCTAACTAAAATAAACCTCTATGAATTAATCAGTTTGAAATGAAAGTATGTAACACGTAATGGTCAAAAGAAATCATTTCAAATTTGCAGTCACTCTTTAGTAGTTGGACCTTTCCACACTGTATTTCCACATTCATCTTACAAACAAAACTCTTTGCTCAGGGAAATAAGAATTGAGTTACCTGAACACATGCACTGCAGTGGGTGATGTAAAATATTCATATCTTGTAGTTTATTTTAACATGACAGGTGCTGTACCGTGTTAAAGCTTGAGCAAAGAAAAGCAGTGAAATCCTGAGTGTGACTGCATTTTGTGACACAGTTAAAGCTCATTTGTAATGTGTGTTTGCTCAGGTTGGCAAAGGCTGCGTTTGATGACGCCATCTCAGAACTGGATACACTGAGTGAAGACAGCTACAAGGACTCCACACTTATCATGCAGTTGTTACGTGACAACCTCACACTATGGACTTCAGATATGCAGGGAGAGGGTAAGATATCACTGTGCCTCCTTTCACACTAATCCAAGACACTGTGCTGTGTCTGCAGTCTACCTGTTGTGCCTCTTTTCCAGGACCAGATCTTTGTACCCTGACGGACTAACTCACTCATTTCCTGTTAACAGTCTTAATTGATTTTTAACGTTCCTTAATACTGTGAGCAGCTTGATTAATGTTCTCTTCTTGCATTTACTGGCAACCTGCATGCATTTTGAATAGCAGGTACACATTTTGGCTTCAAAGTACGTCGGCACAGTTTGATACTGTAAACTACTAAACTCTAAACTTGTAAATGCAAGAGGCATTTGCATCTAGCCTGCTGAAAAACAAAAGAAGTAGTATAGGTAGACCATCTGTAGCACCAGATGCATTCCCCTGCCTTCACCCAAATATCAGCGCAGACTGTATAGATTTGAAAGAGTATTGCCCAATCTTTTTTTTTTCTTTTATTGCCACAAAAGTTTTTTATTGAGAGAATTCTATAGATTATTTGTTGTTCGGTCTTACAATGTAAGACTTTTCCAGCATGTCTCTCAAGTTTTGTATACATGTAATCACAGTAGAACATAACCTATACAACTTTCCAAAACAAACACACTTTACAAATCAAAAACTAACAAAAGGAAGAAAAGAAATAAACAACAAAAACCCAAGTTATCAAATCCAAAAAAAAGGAAAAAGAAAAGAAACACACAAAGTGCACAGGTGCAGAAGAATGGCCCGGTCCTGTTCCGGAAGTGACGACAGTCCTTTAAACTCCTTTGGAAAGGTAAACAGACGGGAGGATGTGAGAAGTTTAAAAATGTAAAATTAGTTAACTTGACACAAATCTGCCAACTTAAAGAAAATATTTAATGTTAGCCTCATTGTTAATTGCAAGCTAGATTGCTCGTGTACTGACATTTGAGTTGGCAAAGTACTGTTGAGGTGTGTAGTATAGTCCTGTCTTCATGTTCTCTATCGCAGCCAAACCTGTAGTGGAGTGCATGTTTGCATATCGTTACCTAGAAAGTTACTGGGAGGTGTCAGGTGAAGGTATGAGGAGGTGAGTAACAATAACGGAGCAGCAGGCCTTTGAGAAAGAACTGAGCCCATCAAAAAAAAAACAAACAAAAAAACTGCACAATGCAATCATTCAGTGGTGAATGGGGAATTGACCACGCACATGGTGAAGTGGTCCAAAATGGTGTCAACTAAGTGTTACACTGTTGTGGTTCTCCAACCTTTTTCCCCAGGTTTGCACGTCTAATGTAATATTGCTCTTAAATTTGTAAAGAGGACAAGAAGGCCATATGTCTGACTGTAGATTTGTTACTAAATTTTTCGACATTGACATTGATCATGTAATAAAGACAGCAATCTGTGAAAAAAGAAAATCAAACTGATGTTAATCGAAAACGTTAGTCTGTCCTTTTTGACTGAAGTAACCACAGTGCTCCCTAGGGATGCAGGTGGTGACTAATTTCCCCGACGGTTAAATGCAAATTTTAATTGCGATCAGCTGACTTGTCTCAAAGCAAGCAGACACTCAGAAAACCATCTGTATTGAGCACAATTTAATCTAGAAGATTTTAACATTTGAAACACAAATTTTGCGTGTTTTTAGAAGCCATTTAGCCTAAACATTCCTCAAGAAATTTACTGAGCCATTAATTCAAATGCTGTTGTAATCTGCGGCTCTTTGTGCCATTTGTAAATAAGAATGCGCACATTAGAAAACATGACAACTGACTGAATAAAAGTTAACAAACAGCATTTAAAATGAAGTCCGCTTACGCTAAAATGTGACACTTTCAGCCATTTATTATGAACAGTCAGTGTACATTACATTAAGAAAACAGGACAATTAACAAAAGTTAATGAAATAACATTTTAATTGCTGCTAAATAGAAATGACAGACGTCACTGTTGTGTAACTGTGTATGCAGGCTGAATTTAGTGCTTTGACTTAGGGAAACATTTGCCATAAACAAAACACAGTGGCAGCAGATCACATGCAGTCATTTCAGTGATGAGCTGCATTATACTTTCTGACTAGTCGGCATTACAGCATCTGTGGGTTTGAGTGGCAAATGTTGTAATACTTGTCTGCTGAGTGTTGCAAGCAGTGGTTTGCTCTACTTTCTGATTAACATCCAAATGTATATATGTGAGCTTTTGTGTACACAGCCAACACACAACCTTGTTGTCACTTTCTTCATCAAAATGCTGCTAAATGGAGCCCATTTTCCTTTGAGCCGCCGTTTCTCTTTGTCCCCCTGAAGTTTCATTTTTCCACCTGCTGAAGAGTGCAGGAGGGGGGAGGGGCAGCCGCCTGCAGGGAAGGCTGACTGTATAACATAGAGACGCAACAGTCAACCAGCGTTCTACGTTGTTATTTGATTAATTACTTACCGACATGAATTTCTGGTGCAGACTAGCGAGGGAGTGAGTTTTTCAACAAAACCAAATGGTTCAGGTGGTTGAGATTCTTTAGCAGTTATTTGTAATCAGGTTAGGGAATCACAAACTGATTTCAGTTAAGAACCGGTTCCCAGTTCTTCAGTCCAAGGTGGGCTCCTCCGTGTTTGCTTTCAGAACCACAATGCCTGCTGTTCGGTCAGTGCTGCAGTGCTGCTGTTTAAACAGATTGAGTAAAAAAAGTGACTATCGAACTATTAACACACAAAAAGTGTGTTAAAACAATGAGGAAAAAGTTTTGTCTTTAGCCAATGGGTGCTAAGATTAGCTAGCACCCACTTGCTAAAGAGCGGAGGTCTTCTTTCCCCGACCCCTTCAATTTGATCGGCTGCCACCCGGCAGCTACCACCAGAGGTTCAACACGATGAACTCTGAGTGGCAGGCTAAAATCGTTCATGTGGGCGGTAACCACCTCTTGGTCTTACCACCGCGGTTGAAACCTCCTCCCCTCTGCCGCCCTCCCCTCACTGAAATGACTGGAGAGGGCGAGTATTCGCACAGCTGTGTGAAAAGACCTGAAGACGTAAGCGTGCTCAGGCCAGGTCAGGCCGAGGCATTGTGAGCGCAGGCCGGCGGGAGAGTCAGGAGGAAGAACAACCAGGCCTGAAAATGGTACAAGGCAACCCGGTCAAATGTGAGTGTGACTGCAGCTTTGTTCGAGGTGGGGGAACATATATATATTTGTTAAAGGTCAAAGGCCATGAAAAAGCCTCACTGACATCAGGTCAGGCTCTGAGGACATGAATCATGCTGCTCACAGTGTGCATGTGTTTATGTGGCCGAGTTTAAATTGACCCTCATGACCATTCTACCTAACATCATCTTTCCCATCTTGCAGCATCTCATCTAAGGCTGAATAACTTGAGGAAAATATCGAAATGTGTTTTTTGTTGACCAATGTTGTAATTTAGATTTATTAACTTTCTAGAAATCAAAGTGCACACCGAATAGACTACACAACTACACGTACACAGTTGTTTTACAGTTAGTGAAAAGTCAAAAGTTCTGGTTTTTAATGGAAAAAATGACGGGTCAGCTCACATTTATTCAGATATTACTCTGCTGTTAGACTTGACATTTTTAACCATGAAGTCATTCATACATTCAGTTATAGTATTCTTTACAAACTGCTGGTTAATATAATGTGGAAATGTTTCAATTAGACTGACACACCTAATACTACTGTTGACCGTCCTGAACAGGAGCTGCTTAATCTAACATCAGGCTGTTCAGACAGGAGCTGCTTCACAGCCCTGAACACCACAGGCTGCACATGAGTGGATTTAGTCACCTAGTTGACTAAATTTTACCAGCTTTGCTAGTCAGCACCAAAAATAGTGGATGATGAAACTTAATGTTTTATTGATATACACACTGAAATCACAAAATAATGTGCAAGTTAACGTCACTGATGTAGAAAAAGGCAAAAAACTCTGTTGGTCTTTCATTAACAGTAAACAGTCCGCTCATTTGGTCCAATCAAAAAAAAATTTTAAAAAGTGGTTCTTCTTCTGCTAAACAACCTTATTTGGAGAAATAGACATACTGGCACCAGTATACAGTTACCATATGTACCAGAAAAAAGCCAGTATTCGGATTTTGTTGTTTCAGAATTAAGCGACAGCTGAGTGAATCCACCAGAGACGTGAGATAAAATTGTGGCTCTTGCAACATAAAGATTTCAAATGGGGATTTTGAAATATAAAAAAAGACATCTTCCAGACGCTTTTGATTCATTTTTCTCTTGCTCCATCCGTTCTTGCAGTTTGTTTGCTGTGTTGCAGAGCACTGCGCTTTCTCTCCCTCAGTGTTTCAGTGTCGTCTCTCTTGTCTCTCTCTCTCATTCCCTCTGCTGTAGAGTCCTAAAGGAAACAAACCCAACTGTACATTTACCATGTTAACTGTACTTTGTAAGTGTTGCTCAGCCAGGCCTTGCTGTGTGTGCCCACCCCTCTTTTACTTACCACACTAATTCATGGCTGAATAATTCAGTTCACTCACCCGTTGCTTTGTCATTCACCTATTCAGATGGATCTTGTCTTAATTGTTGGTAGCAGGCTGTTATATCTGATCATTCCTCTTGAGCAGGACTCCAGACTCACTTGTTGCATTGGTTGCACTGGTGTGCTCAACTTTCATTCAGTTTCATTCAATTATGTGCACCCACCCACCCACTGTGCCTTTTGGCACCACATTAATACACCTACTACATCTTTTCTTGACAGTCATCTCTTATATGGACTTGCTCGTGTCTTTCTGCTTTCCATGTTCATCTGCCTCAAATTCAAAGTACTTCCAAACAGTCCACTTGCTGTTTTGTTTTGGGGGTTTTTTTGCCTTAACTGGTCGCGCTACAAACTACAACAAACAAAACAAACTGGAGCCAAAGACGAGAGCAGCGTTAAGTGAGTGTGGGCACAGAGTGCGTGTGTGTGTCAACTCGCTGTTTGAGAGAAGAGAAAGGCAAAAGCACAGCCACTACCATTAGTGCGGAAAATCAATATTGCTACTGTTTCAAAATATTAAGTATCATATGGAAACAAAACGATGTGTTTGGCAGTACTAATACAACTGTAGTTGAGGCGGAGGGTGTATGTTGTGAAGATGGCCGCCTTAACTATAAAACCCTGCAGGAAACCTGCTAAATTGATGCCATCTCCTTTTGTTGCACTTACTGATAATGACTGCTGTCATTAATGTAAAATATATCCTCAAGTTTGAGTTATTTCATTGGCTGCTCTGTAGTTACGCTGTGTGAGGAGCTGAGCACCACTGCACAAGTTGTACTGTTAGAAAAACTGAACTGTCGTTTAACAACAAATTGAACTCGGCTCAGACCGGGGTGTTCTTCTTTGCTGATGGGGAAAAAACATAACGGCACACACAAACAGACGAGCTAAACATGAGGAACACCGGTGTGACCGAGGACATTTTTTGTCCCATGTCACAGACTTTTAGGTGCACTCTGGAGCCCTGACCGAGAGTTTCTTGAGTTTGGATAGTTCAGCTGAGTTTGACTTACGTTTGCACAGAGTGTGATGTTTACTGAGTCATCTGTTAAGCCTGTGTGTACAGCAGGAAGCAGAGGTATGATTCATGTTATTTGCATGCTGGACTGCTTGCACACTGTATTTCACCAGTCAGCCTGTTGAACAGTGCAGCCTTCGGTGAGGACGGCAGATGAAATATTTCTCTCTCCTGAAGATGTCAGCTGTGTCTGCATGGGTGGAGTTTCCTGTACAAGCTCAACTGAATTCGTCGATTTTAAACACTGTTCATTCACTTTTTGTCTGCTGTTAAAGGTATACTATGCAGGATTTGTTGGCTGCTATTTAAACACGCCGCTCAAAGTTGGCCCCTCCTCAGCTCAACTAGCGAGAGACAATGAACAGAGGTGGTTGAACAAGTAGAGTGCGTTGAGAGAGGAAGCAGTATTCACGAATACGCTCGCACATCCACACCACTTCATTTTCGTTTGCCCTTTGGAAACTCAGCTGATGTGTTTGAATTTTAAAACTCAAACCAGAAATGGTTAATTTTGGAAACAATGACACAGACTAACTTTCCTTTATAACGTGAGGTTTAATCATAATTTACTTAAATAAAAAGATTTCAATAGAACGCTATAAAACAACAACTACAAAACGAAACTCTAGGAAAGTCTAATTCCTTACGCTGCACTAACTAAGCTAACTGGGAAGTAGCTGGGTACCATTTAGCGAATAATAAATCACATGGTTTTGGATTTGTGCTGGACTGGGGAAGTTGCTGATAGCGATACCAGCATTTTCGGAGGAGGAATTTTCCAATACTGATAACGGAACAACTTCAGTCACTAGTACCCGCGAGTCCACAACAGTTTTTGACTTGGAACTTAAACAGCATCAGTTTGTAGAAGAAAGCAGGAAAGAAAACAAAAATACCGTAAGCACGAAGGGAAGCGTGCATAGAATTTGTACCGAAAGTGAAGCACAGCGCTGTGAAGTTTTCTGTTTCCACTGTTTGACAAAGAATCAGTTAGCCAGTCGCTAACTTGTTTGTGGCTTGTTTGGTAAGTTACTAGCGGAAGAAGGTCCAGTAGCAACCAGCTGAACGGGGCACATCGCCACCTGTCGTTAGTCCGTCAGTAAATCAAGTCTTCCTCGGCGCTTATATTCTGGGACGAGGACAGTGGTCACACTAAATGGCATAATCGAGCTTTTACTGAAGCTCAACTGTGCATGTAAACAAGTGTTTCCTTCCCTGTGACTGTTCTGCCACCGTGATTGGCACCTGCATGCCCTGTGCACCTGAATGGTCATAGATATTTAATTTTTTTTTTTTTTAATGCCTTAGTCTGGATGGAGATGATTACCTTTACCTTCCTAAAATGTTTGAACTGAGATTGGTTTTAAAATGAAAATGTGGTTTGGATGTAGCCTCAAGCACAAACCCTTCACTCCACACTCACTTCATCCTGTTCGTTGTTACCACAGTGCAGTGTGTGTGCGTGCACGCGTGCACGCGTGCGCGTGCGCGTGTGTGTGTGTGTGTGTGTGTGTGTGTGTGTGTGTGTGTAGGGTTTAGCTCCGCCCTGGGTGAAACAGATCTTTTGCCCTTTGTACATCCATGAC
>JAQFJA010000024.1:3683890-3694110 GCA_029874485.1 Naso brachycentron
GATCTTTATTTCTTGGCTGGCGATGGGGAATAGAAGATCTAATTGGAAGATTTTTTTTCTCTCTATTGTATTTATATATTATATATTTATAATGGCATGGGTACTAAGCTTGTCTGTTTGGTTTGGGATGTAATTGTGAGTTGTTGTGGTTGTTTTATGTTTTTTTTTTCTTTTCCTTTTTTAAGGGTCTTTGTCCAGATTATGTTTGGTTTTGCATTATATGTTGAGAAAATCTAAATAATACAAAACCCCTATAGGGACATGGGGATGTGAATGTTTTTCGTGCTCACGCAAAAGTTTTGCCTACGCACAAGAAACTTCTTTTTCCACGTCCCTTTCTGGGCTTCGCAAAATAAAATCTTTAGAAAATCATAATAATAATAATAATGATAAATGAAAAAAATGAATTTGCTGATTTGAAACCCAGCAGGGACGCACCTTCAAACTGTGGACACTTCAGGTATCAGGTTAACGTAAATGTTTGGGGACTCAGTCTTTCGTTAGGCTGACTGCCACTCTTCCTGTTCTCCTGTCACAGGACGAGGAGTGTCTGAGACCTGGAGAAGCCAGTGATGTCACCTTCCTCGAGAAGCTGGAGAACATTGTGGGGGGGCACCCACACTTTGTCACGTCAGTTTGATTCCTGGTCATTTCCTGTATAACAGCTGCAATAACACAAACACACCCTGAACTGAACTAAAGCATATGAATCTATTCAATTGACTGATGTATCCATGCTGTGTGTGTGTACGTGTGCGTGCGCACGCGCGCGTGTGTGTGTGTGTGTATGTGTGTGTGTGTGTCTCCCTCCAGTCACAAACTGGCTGATGCGAAGACCCGGAAGGTAATGGGCCGTGAAGAATTCAGACTGCAACACTACGCTGGAGAGGTCAACTACAATGTCAACGGTGTGTGTGCGTGTTTGTGTGTGTGTGTGTGTTTGTTTGTGTGTTCGTGTGTGTGTTAGTGTGTGTGCGCGTGTGTGTTTCTTTGTCTTTGTTGTTGTTCATTTGGCAATGAGCTCAGTCATTCAAAACCAATTTTCAGCACTTACATAAGTTACATTTTACACATCTTTAACTCAAAACAACCCGTTTTTTTAAACTTTGTTTGCAACCTCAGATTACAAGTTATGCTAAAATGAAAAAGCTGAGGCGCCCTGGTTGCCCAGTTGTTAGAGCGGGGGCCTCATGTCCAGAGGCTGTGTCCCCTCTGCTGCATGTCAACTCCCTCTCTCCCCCATTTCCTGTCTAAATCTTCTACAGATGGGCATTTCAAATAGAGCTCTTCGATAGTCGCTCGGCTATTGGACAATTATTCAAAAATCGCTGCACCCACATCGTGCTCCCCAACACACACAAATAAGCTGCACGCCAGACACACAAAGTGTGAGGCCTCAACTGTTTCTCTTACCGTAAGCTCACCAGATTTTTAGCAATATGTTGTTCCAGCGTTGCTTCAGTCTGCAGAACAGCACTCAGCAGGTGACTGTCACATATGATTCAGTTGTAAGCGCTGTCCATGAGGAGTTCCACACAGAACTTTCTGAGGACTGTCGAAATCTCTGCAGGTTTCTGCTGTGATGATTTGCAGCATGTGCTGACTCTCACAGCGCTGTAGTAACTGTTAACACTGGACTGACCTCGTGGAAAACACCGTGCTGCTGCACATTTTACTGCAACTACTTACTGATGCACGAAATAACGTAATAACGTAACCCTGTATGTTGTCGTCAAGTGCACATATTAGACCGATTCAGAAGATTTTAGCTTTAGAAATATTAGCTGGAAAATCAGTCTAAGAGAACAGTTTCAGCCAACTCATCAAACTACAGGATCTCAAACAGCTATTTGTCTGCTAAAGCTGATAAAAGCAGATAAAGTCTGCTACAGAAATCAAGAATCCATCGTTTCAAAAATTACTAAAATTTTGCAGATAAAAACAGGAAGTCTTCTAATCAAAATATGACAAACAACTATTGGGGACCTAATAACTAAATGTGTTTCTAGTTAAATTCTGCTTAAGTAAAGGTGTAGAAAACTGTCAGAAACAAATGATTTGACACTGCGTGCTTCAAAAATCTAATTCTGTCTTCTCTCATTCAGGATTTCTGGACAAGAACAACGACCTGCTGTTCAGGAACTTGAAGGAGGTGAGAATAAGTTAAAAATAAACAGGAGGAGAGTGAAATGATAAGTTAAACTAGGTTTTTTTTTCACATAGTGTGATTCATTTGTGGAAAGTCAATGATTAAAATGTCCTGTGTGTGTGTTTGCAGGTTATGTGTATGTCAGAGAACAAGATTCTGACTCAGTGCTTCGACAGGGAGGAGCTGAGTGACAAGAAACGTCCAGACACGGTGAGACACCGTCCTGTTGTTGTCGTGTGTTCCCTCTTTGTCTCCTGAGGTTTTCTCTGAGTGTCTTCCACACTCGTATAAATCGCTCTCTCATGCATCCAAGCAGACTTTCCCACAGCAAAACAAACAGTGGTGTGTTTCCCCTCTGCAGTGTTGAGTGGGCGGTCAGATGGGGATTCTCTGCGGCCTCCCACTCACTGAGGAATGCCCTGACACTTATATGCCCTTCACACACACACACACACACACACACACACACACACACACACACACACACACACACACACAGTCCCAGTCTTCCACACTGGGCCCAGTGTTCAGTCTCTGCTGGACTGCCAGTCACATCAGCCACCTCTCCGCCCGTGTAGCTCTTCTTAGGTCATCATCATCATCATCATCATCATCATCGTCATCTCTGCCCGCAGGCTTCAGCACTTGTCGTCTCTTTGCTTTCTACTTTGGTGTCGGAGCAGCTTCCTCTCTCTTCCTCTGACCTTCATCTCTTCGTCCCTTCCTAACCAGTGTCTCTCCGTTGTCTGTGTGTCTGTGTCTGCCCCTTCAGGCAGCCACTCAGTTCAAAGCCAGTCTGGCGAAACTCATGGAGATCCTCATGTCCAAGGAGCCGTCGTACGTCCGCTGCATCAAGCCCAATGACTCCAAGCAAGCAGGTAAACCTTTTTTTTTTTCTTCTCCTCTCTAGCTAAGTTTGTAAAAAGAAATACCTGCAGTCACCTTTCAGTTATCAGACTGACACAGAGCTTTCATAGTGAACTGAGATCACCAGAAGTGCGTGACAGACAGCACACATGTTTAAAATCATAACCTGACAGCACAGAGAGCTGATTGATTCCAGTCAGCATTAGACAAGTTTGACTTTTTTATTTGCATTTTGCTCTCTGAGTTTCAACTATAAAATCTTCATGGTCAGATAAATTTGCAGAATGTAAGTATTACTCTGTTTTAACAGGCTACTGTACGTTCTCTATCTGAACTTCCAAACCTTAAAAATACCCTGAAAACGGATTTCTAGTATTTTTCAAACTTGTGCCATCCACGTTCACTAAAAGTGCTATTTGTGCCACTGACAGGCTCAAGTTATTCTAAGTGTTTGACAACATTATCAAAACGATCCCTACAGACAAAGACCTCTCTTTTAAAAAGAAAATGTAATGCTTTTTCCCAAAATCCATCAAACGTCACTGAAAACAAAACAAACAAACAAAAAAACTAATTTTGTCACTGTAAAACACCCCAAAACCTTCTGGTTTGTCTTTCTGCTGGTTTGGTCCAAATAAATCATGAAAGGGACACTTCACTCTGAAATTAAAACTAAATATTTTCCTCGTGGCTGTAATTCAGTTTGTTCATCTAGACCATTTGATCCCAAACTTTTCATCCCAGGACCCCCAAAATAACAGTGCCAGAGACTGGAGACCCCTGTTGGTGCGCAGTGTCATGTGCCACCTCCAAGGTCACACACACGCACTATAAGGCCTCACACGCATCAATACAACACAAACGACCAACAGCCTAACAGTTTAAGTAATTTAAGAAAGAATATAGGAGAGAGTAGAATTTGTACAAAAATGGGTTAATTGTGCAATTTCAAATTATTTTAAAATTTTATTTGTTTTTTTGGAATTTCATGCAATCCTCTGGGGGGTCCCAACCTCCACTGTCATCCATGTTCATTTTATTTGAGAGAAGGCAGAAATTTCTACTGTCAATATCTCCAAAACACAAAAACATCGCAGATGGATTTAAAAAAAAAAAAATAAAAAAAACAGGTAAGAAGGAAAAGTGATGAAAAGATAAAAATGTCCGCACACTGGTGATGCTACCAGTGTGTTATTGCTGGTTCAAATTTAGTGTTTCAGTGCAAACAGCATCTTCTTCATTCCTGGAGAACGCTTAAAGTGAAACATTGAATTTGCACCAGCAATAAAACAGTGGGAACGTCACTGGGGTGCGGACATGTTTGTCTGTTCATCACATTATTTGCTTTGTCCCGCGCCGGGGCTCACTAGTTGATGCGCGTGCATTACTGTACTTCTCACTAAGAGGCAAAATGTGCCTTGCTGATTTGGAAGTAAACTGTCCCTTTAATGCAGAGTAGTTCACAGAGTAGTTCACAGAGAAGTTCTTGATATTGCACAACATGAAATGACGTACTCCTGTTATTTATTTGACGGTTAATGAATGCTTTGATCCCAGATTTATGTAAGTGTACTTGTAAACACAGCTGAAGCAGCTTAGCAGCTTTTACAATCTAATATTTCCCCAGAAACATGGTGTTAATCTTGTGCTTTTGCTAATTCCAAACAAAACAGTTTGTTTCAGCTGCGTGAGCAGCCGCGGTGAAACTCGCCGTGTGGTCGTCAGTATATCGGGCCGGCCTTTGTTTCAGTCCACAGAGGGCCTTTTGTCCGTGTCACACTGTTTCTCTGTCCTCTGTCACTCCCACTTCTGTTGTTTTGCATTTACTGGTTTTCTCTGGTTCATTTTGTCCAACAGACTTTACATTTTTCTCTCACTGATCTGAGTCATCTCCCATGTTTTCCTTTGCTCCTCCCTCAGTTCGATTTGACGAGGTGCTGATCCGTCACCAGGTCAAGTATCTGGGTCTGATGGAGAATCTGAGGGTGAGGAGAGCCGGCTTTGCTTACAGACGGCGCTACGAGGTCTTCCTCCAGAGGTGATCAGCTACTTTTTTTTTTTTTTCAGGAAGGTACATTCACATGAAAGCACTGTAACAAGGATATAATCGAGTAAATGTGTCCTTCATGTGTTCTAACCATTACAACCAACCAGTATGAGCTGTCAGTCTGTTCAGTTGGCTGACACAAAGACACACACTGAGCAGTGACGTGTGAACGTCAGTGTGAAGGATGCAGGTGTGTTTGGTTAAAGTTTCAATTTATCACAAACCTCTTGACTGACTCATGAGTAAGTGAAGTGCAGTCGCCAACAAAAAAGCACTGATTTGGATCAATTCACAGATTTTTGTCAGAGTGTTGACGCGCGTGAAGTACCTTGACCTCAGTATAAATGAACCCTGTTGTTTAAAAGTAAATACCTGCCGCTGCATTCATGCTCGTCCTCCAGAAGCAACAAGGTTTTGTTTCCTGACTTTAAATAACAGGAAGGTGTCAGGATGTGTTTCAGCTTCTTAAAATGTCTGAGCATAACTGATCCTCTACAAGCACATTGATTGCTTCAACGAGATATTATTATTAAACTGTAAATCATAAATTATTTGCTTTGATTTTGAGCCTGATATTTCATTTCTAGCAATAAACCTTAAAAAAACAAACAAAAAACTATTGTTAAAACAAATCGTACATTGTTCTAAAGAGAAAAGAAACTTCATCAAATTCCATGTTTTGTCTAACCAACAAATCCTTCTGACATGTTTTTTACTGTTACATTAGATAAAAACAACACTAAATCCTCAGAAGGCAGAAGCTGAACTTGGGACCATTTGGCTAAATTAATTAAGAAAACAAAATGTTAAATTTTTTAATTAGAGTTATTGTTGGAATAGTTCTAGATTATTTTTTTTGTCTTTCGCCTAATAGCTTAGCTTAAAACCTGAGACCGTTCACCAGCTCATCTTGACGCTCCTCATTGTGATGCTGGGATGGAACTTCAGATTGTTGAGCTGCAGCGTTTGTTGTTCAAAGTTCATTTGAAATGAAAAATGTCTTTTTAATCCTTTGAGATCACATCTGTTCTCATCTTGTTCTCTTGTTTAACTATTTTAACAAAAAAATCAAAAAAACAAAACAAAACAAAAAAAATTACAAATTTTTTTTTTTTTTAATTTTTGTATCAAAATGCAATCACATTTTCCTCCTGTTAAAAAAAAGTCACCTGAATTTCGTCATCTTGCCCAGAACAATTTCAACCAATTGAATCATTACAGGCTAACGTTAGCCTCTAACTCTGTGTTGCTCATTGTATCATTGTAATCCTCTGTGTTTGTTATTATACCTCCCACATTTAAATGTCCAATCAAACTCCTCCAAACATTTTGTCCCGCCTGCATATCCTGTTTATACCAGAAAGACGTCATTATACAGAAGTTAGATACTCTCAAAATGCCGTTTCAGGTGGATGTTTAAGCTCAGGTCTTTATTCCTGAAGCATTTTTCTTTTATTGACCCGCGTTGTGTGTGTGTTTAGGTACAAATCCCTGTGTCCAGACACTTGGCCCAACTGGCAGGGGAAACAGTCTGATGGTGTCGCCACACTGGTCAAACACCTGGGATACAAACCTGAGGAGTACAAGCTGGGCAGGTCAGCAACACACACATGTGTACAGTTGCCAAAATGTATCATTTTATTGAAGTGAAATAAAAATGTATTTGTTTTAATGTGTTGTTTGGCTTTCAACTCAACCTTTTAGATCCAAAATTTTCATCCGTTTCCCAAAAACCCTGTTTGCCACCGAGGATGCTCTAGAGACCAGGAAGCACAGTCTTGGTGAGAGCGTCTGTCACAACAGATGATTGGTGCTGAATGTTTCCATCATCACCACTGATTTCAAACATGTGCCATCTTTCTCTCTGTGTCACCCCGCAGCCACTAAACTGCAGGCGTCATGGAAAGGCTACAGTCAGAGATCCAAGTACCAGAAACTCCGAACTGCAGGTGAGGAACTTTTTGCTTTTGCTCTTCAGCTAATGTCAGCAGCAACAGTTTCTTTGTAAGAGCTATTGTCCTCATTTTTGGGTCTTTCATTTTGATTTTAAACTCCCAATAGAGCAGCTAAACAAAACTGAATGAAGAGTAAAGTCTGTAGATCTTCAGAAAACTGTGACTCCGCCCTCTCTCTTCTCTCAAAATGGTCTATGTCGGTTAATTATTCCTCCCCCTTTCATCACGTGTGCCTCTGCACTCGGCTGTATTAACAACCCCTTTACCGACGCAAAATAAGCACAGCTAGGGCTCTGATAAAATGTTACTTACAGCTTGAGCTTCTCACTCTTCAGTACGACAAAGCAGCGTGCGATCCTTTAGCAGTAGTTTAGCCATTAATCCAGCTCATGTGCTCATGTTGAGGAAGTAAATAAAGCCACACAGAATAAATCCACAAGAAACAGGAATGCTGTAAACTGCTGTCCGGTGCTTGCCTCATTAGGAAAGTTCAACAAAGTTTACTGTCCTTCATTCACCAAAAAAAAAAAAAAAGTTTTTTCCGAGTCATCTCGATCGAGGTGCTGACAGTAATCCATGAAGCAGAGAGCAGAGCCCAGCGGTGTCCGAGCAGAGCGAGGGAGGGGCAGGCACAGCGCTGTGTGCACGAGCTGACATGTCCATATAAGGAAGTCCAGCACACATTAACATCATTGGAAAAACACTGTTAAAATAACACAGTAAAACACAGTGTGCAGAGGCAACTGACACAGCCTGCAGGGCTCACTCCCAAATGTGCATTCCTCATTATGTGACACTTTGACATCATTTAACACAAGTATCTGACAATGTAACAACATTTATAGGTCAGAACAGACAAAAATGCATAATAGTTCTCCTTTAACTGTATTTGTATGTGATTTTTAGATGTAATGTGCTTGTATATGTAATGTACCTTGCAGCTATTGCCATCCAGGCGTGGTGGAGAGGGATCCTGGCCAGGAGGAGGGCCAAGCGCAGGCGACAGGCTGCTGATACAATCCGCAGGTATGGACCAGTACAGCAACAGACCAGCAGATGGCACAATACACTCACTGTGTAAAGGAAAGCACCCTGCTCAGAAAGCAAATGTGTATCAACATAGTTGTAAAATTAGGATATTATGTATAAATTTTGTGTAAAAAGAAAAAACCTCTCCGTGTGTCCTCTTCAGGTTCATCAAAGGTTTCATCTACCGCCACAAAGAGCGCTGTCCGGAGAACGAGTATTTCCTGGATTACGTGCGCTACTCCTTCCTTATGACGCTGTGCAGGAACCTGCCCAAGAACGTCCTGGACAAGAGCTGGCCGGCTCCTCCTGCAGCTCTCACCGAGGTACGATTCATGTCAACATGTCAACATGGAAGTGAACTTGGCTTGAGTCCCAACATGCGAGGACATTCAAAAAATAGAAGATCAGGTCAGGATGTGACCATGTGTCGTTGAAGTCCAGGGACCTCATGTATAAAACTGTGCGTAGAATCCCCACTAAATGTTTGTGTACATACAAATGAGGAAATGTACGAAGGCCAAAAAATATTCAAATTTATAAAACTTGTCATACGCCTGTGAGTGTGCAGCTTCCGTTTGTAAATCTCAAATCAACTTGGAAATGTGCGTGGATGGATCAGCCCGAGTCCTGCCCACTCCACACCCACATTCAACCATAAACGGTCAATGCAAAAAGCCTCATGGATAGTAAAACATGGAAATGAGCAGCTGATCACTGGTTTTGTCCAGTGAGTCAGCGGCACAGCAGTCAGACAGGCGAGGAAAATAATTTTTTCTGACACAGAAAATGAAGTGTTTGAGGGTGAAGTGGATGTTAAAAACATGTTATCAGTTTTCTCTTTTCTCATTGTTCGCTCGCAGTGTGAGGACAGAGAAAGTCGAGCGTCCAGCGATCAGACTGACTCGCCTGCTGAAATGATCACGACCATCAGTGATACTTCTCGTCCTGTTACATATTTGAAAATAGAAGTTTGATACAAGAACACATTTTATTTAATTTTTGTGATGATGAACTTTTTTTTGTTTTTTTTAAAGATATTTCTTGGGCTTTTTTTGCCTCTATTTTAGATAGACAGCTAAATAATTTGACAGGAAATGAGAGAGAGAGAGAGAGAGAGAGCGGGAATGACAAGCAGCAAAGGGCCACAGGGTGGAATCGAACCTGGGCCGCTGCAGCGAGGACGCAGCCTTTGAAAATGGGGCGCCCGCTCTACTAGCTGAGCTACCAGGCACCCTGATTGTCAGGTGGTGAGGAGACGGGAAAAGGCGGCATGCGTGTGCGTGCGTGTGTGTGTGCTCGACAGAGTGCATGGTGTGTGCCGCACAGTTGTGTTCACTGCAGCGATTTGACCAGCAACACCTCCTGACCCAGCTTAACATTATTTTGGCACATTTGTCACATTATTTTTTTTGTATCCTGGCATTTGCGCGAAACAAAGCGCACACAGTATTTTCGTACGTGCGCACCGTTGTGCGTTGTCCGATGTCCGATGTGATCACACAGCATCACATCCATCATTCTGTACTTGATTAGGAATCATTCAGCGCCTCATAATTCCAATAAATTCCAATTTAGTGGGCAGTGTTGCAATAATTTGAAGTTATGTATAGATTTTTTTATTTTTTTTTTTAAAGTTGGTTCATTCATTGTAATTCATTTAAGAGCATCTATATGAGAATAAGAGAAGGAGGCAGGGCGCTGCACTCAGCAGCAGTCTGCTACATTAACAGTCTGAGTGATGGGGTAGAAAGTTTTCACAACATAATTCACGTCGTCTGTCCTGCTAATGAAATTAGTTTGACATCACATCACAAAAAGCTGCAGTAGCTGCAGTAGCTGCACAAAAAGCTGCAGTAGCTGCAGTAGCTGCTTTTTGTGACGATGAGAATGTTGAAACTTTCAAGATGACTCCCGTGTGTGGAACTTGTCGGCGTGTCATGTTGCCTCTATGTTTAAGTTCCTCGTTTTTCAAACCTCATTAACTTATTTACTGACATTTACAAAATCAGTTCTTGATATTTGGAATTTGATGCTGAATTTTCCACCGAGGAATCTTTTTTTTGGTCCCTCAGCAGAACTCTTGTGAAACCCTTGTGTGTGTGTGTGTGTGTGTGTGTGTGTGTGTGTGTGTGTGTGTGTGTGTGTTTAGGCATCGGAGCATCTGCGTAAGCTG
>JAQFJA010000024.1:3739742-3750190 GCA_029874485.1 Naso brachycentron
TGGCCTGCTGAAACCTGTTCGATGAGTTTCATTTATTTGATGAGTTTTATTTATTTTAATTTATGTTATAAATAATCATAGCGTAAAAGTTTAAAGCCTTTATATATAGTTTCATTTTAAAGACCATAATGCTTTGTAAAATAATCAAGATAATTATTAACAGTCATTATAAATGATGAAAAAAAAAATTAGTTCAATCCTATATTATACAACTGTAGAATTAAAGAAGACGAAATAACCAGTTATTTTGCACACACACGTCAGCACACAAAAAGTCCCAGATTTAAAAAAAAAAAAAAAAAAAAGGTGAATGCCACAGTCTTCGTAAAAAGTGTATAAGTAGGACTTAAGAATAAATTTGTTCTTAGAGACCGTTGGTGAATGAGGCCTGTTGTGTTTATCCCATGAAGGCTGAACTGCCATGTTTGGCTTTTTTGTTGTTTTGTGGGGGTCTTTTTTTAACCTTACCGTGCACCTTAGATTACTGTCAATAAAAGCAAGCAAAACACCATTTAATAAATCTTGATGCTGAGTCCCAGAACGCCTCATTATACATCTGGCCTTTGGCTGGGACAAACACGAAGTGCATTTTGTAATTTTACTGTGATAAAGATCATATTAAAAGGTAAAAGAATTTGTATTTCACAACTTCTGATGAGAAATACTAAAACAAAAAACCCATTTATTATTTCAGAAGGCAAAGTGAGGCGTTCTCATTGGTAAAGCCTGTTTCACGTACCAAAGTAAATCCCAAAATCCTCCACAAACCACTTGCAGTATCACAAAGGACCAGCAGGGGCATCTGTCTTCAGCTTTGTATTTTAAAATGAAATTTGTTTCAGTAAGTTTTTTGGTAGGGTTCACAAACATAAACAGGATGAAAAAAATAAGATCCTGATGGTAGGGCTGGGAGAAAGATTCACCCAAACATGAGACTGATCTTTTGGGGACCAGGAGCGTCCACCGTGTCCTGTAGGTGTGAAGACCCATGAATGCGCACTTTAGTGTTTGATTGAGCAACACGAGGACAGACTGGACCACATCAACATCTTTAGGTCCCATGTCCAGAGGTGAGACAGAGTGAAAACTCACTGGCGGGAAATTAACAGGATCTTTGGGTTTTTGTGCTTTCTGAGTCTTTCACATCAACAAACCATCCAAACACACATTTGCTGCATCAGGCCTGACACAACAGCCTTTCTTGTCTTCCTTGTCTGTCTCTAATCCTGCCTCTTACATTATGTCTCTCTTTCATTTCAGTGTCTCTGTCACTTTTTAAAACCTCTGTATAGCCCTGCATGCAGTGTCTCTCTAACTATAATTGAACTAATGAACATGTACTAATCATAGCTGGTAAACGTGGCTGTGCCTCTCTGACCTCTAACTGATGTTGCATTAAAGGTCAAAATAATCTGCCTGAGGCCCTGTAGTCGTGCAGAAGCTTAGTTTGGGGTATTAAAGGGGTTTGTCATGGTGTGTTGCTCTTAGGGGTTCAGATTTAACACAACTGTTGGTTTGTTTTTTGTTTGTTTGTTTTTGTTTTGGTCTATTGTAAGTGGTTTCCTTGTTTTCCACCTCATACATCGAATGTTTCTTTTGTTTCTGGTTTCTTAGTGTGTATGCTTCCCGCCTTCTCTTCAGAGCAGTGTGCCACTCTGACAGATAAAAGCAGCAAAGTCATAGACTCTGCCATCCATGTTTACTTCAAACGAGAAAGGAAGAATAGCAGAAATAAAAACGGGCCAAGAACTGCAGGAATGAGGAGCTCTTTTTTGTGTAGCACATTTCAACAACAGGGTGATTCAGAGAGCTTCAAGGTGAGCATAAAAGGCATTGAAACAAAGAAAAAGCAACCTGACAAGGTAGAAAGACATTTAAAATACAAGTTAACGTGGTAAACTGGAAGTAAGAGTCTAAATAGAGGAGGACATATGGTGAATAAAAGTTGCTGTGCATTTTAAGATATAAACCCTCAGATTTGATCTAATAAAAGTCAAATTGAAAAATCAATTTATCATCTTCTTCATCGCACAATATCAGAACAAGTGGCTGACTGAAAGGTAGGAAAATGATCTAAAACCCCTCAGTGTTTTTATCTCTGGTTTTCTCATTGTTCCTGAACTCCGAGAGCAGTTTGTTGGAGTAATAGCTGCTTTTATCTTGAGTTCTCAGCTGTGGCACCAGAATTTGTCCTCATAATTTCTAATTGCATCCTTAATCTTTCCCGGTGCCGATGGTAATCAGCTGGTGTCCGGGCTTCCGTAGGTACCTGTTTTGTTCTGCTGCTGCTGGTGGAGGTGGTGGTGGGGGTGTTGGGTGTTCAGCCTTGACAAGTAGATTTAACTGAAACGATTCCTGTGTGTCTAACTGAGATGTCTGTCTGTTTGTCCGTCTGTCTGTCAGACATGTCAGAGATGGAGTCGTACCATTCTTATTCTCCTCCAGAGGAGAGGAGGTCCCACCAGTCTGACCTGTCCTCGTACTCCTCTAATGAAAGAGACAACCCCAGGTAGGACGGATGAAGACTTAGACTACAACAACATTCACATCTCAAAAGTTGAAGTCACCTTCTGTTTGGTTGAATAGACTTATGACCTAACAGGGACACGACCTCCGCTCTTTAGTTCTCAAGACTTAGATGTGCAACAACTGACTTAAGACTCAATTTGCTTTCATCAAATTAAACCAAAACCTGAGAAACAGGAAGTGAGGTTGCTGACCATATCATTACTTGCTGGGTGGGGTTTATGACGGATGCATACATGTTGTGCTGCAGGAGCGCAGCGAATCAGCATTCTGAAACTTTTTTCTCCAGGTGGAAAATATTTAATCTGTGTAAACCAGCCGAAATTCATGCACATTTTAGAAAGTTTTTGAAGATCCAGTCGTTACTGAAGCGTCTGTCATCATGAAAGAAAGACAAACGCAAATGAATTATTGTTGATGTTCCGACATTTCACCACTGTACGTGTACGATATGTATGTGTGACACATTAATCCTTTTAAAACCTCTTCAAGTTGTCAAATTGGCATTTAAGGTGGACTGAGTAATTCATGGCATTACTTGTGCTTGAACAACATGTAAGAAAACATTCCACCTTAAAGTGAGTACAATGATATTTTTCCGACCAGTAACGTTAAAGTCATGGCAAAGAATCAACGTCAAAAAGCAGCAAACATTACAGCCAGCGTTTAATCTAGGCACAGATTATGGCTTCATCAGTTCATTTTCTCCTCGTGGTAACACTGACTCTGTTTACATGGGCTGCAATAATCCGACTACTCACCTTATTCTAAATAAGACAATATTTTGATTAAAGTGTTTACCTGAGTTGCTTATAGTATATTCCATTCATATTCCTGTTCACACGTGACAGTGCATAGTCTGATTAATGACTCACGAGGTGCACGCCCACCCCACGTCACACGTCCGATATTGTCGCGGGATTTGACCTGAAACCAGAAGTCCAACAACAACAAAAACACAGCAGTCGAACATGTTGCTACCGTTTCACCTTTTGAGGGGTTTTTTTTCCAATTTTCCAAAAACTTCATGATATCCATTTCTCTCAAAATAGGCGTTAGTTTCTGCCTCACCCCAGAACTGTTGGGACTTCTTTTTAACGGTGCTGTCAGTCATCTTTTCTTCTGAAGTGAGCTGTAAACTTGCTGACGGCATCGTCAAGCACTTTGACTGCTGTAAACCATGTGTCGCTGTCGCAAAACGCTGTGAAAACTCTGATAGGATGGCATAGTGCAACTAATGTGTATACATAAGTACAATAATGCGACTAAAACTGGAATACGTGTCTTAATTTGATTATTGCTGACTCCGACTATGACCTCATTCAGAAAATGCTGTTCACATGGCCGTGACTAATTCAGAGTGTCGTCTTAATCATAGAATACCAAAATGTATGGTGGTTGTTTTTATCATTTATTTATGCTGGTGTTTTATCTTTATTACTTCTATTGGATTTGTGCCTTGTGGCCACTGTGTATGTATGCTGCTGTTTTGGGTAATCGGTGTGCTATTGGTTACATGTGGATTGTTTTTACTCAGCTGTTTATTTTTATATTTTATACTTATATATTTTATATTTATATATTTATATTCATTTATTTATTTTTGTGAAGCAGCTGCCGGCACTTGAGTCTGTGACAAATTTCCCCTAGGGGACAATAAAGTAGATTCTATTCTATTCTATTCTGAATTTTCCTCCCCATTCATTAGAATTAAAAAAAGCTACAGACCAAAACATAAAGCGCTTAAAATTGAAAGTTTCAAACACACCATGATATTTATACATTAAATAACCTACGGGTCAAGTTGGTCGCGTTCTGTTTGTTATTTCCGTGCTTAGTTTGTGTGTTATTATCATAAATAAACAAAAATAGATCTGGTCTTTTAGACAGAAATCTTTTGAGATTGATGCGTGTTAGCTGTTCTCCGGTCTTTGCTGGTATAAACAAACTCAGCACTTCCTGAGTGAATTTACGAGCTTTGCACGTCTGCAAGCATCACAGGTACAGATGGATCCATGCGATTAGGGAAGACTGAGGGAACAGCAGTTTTTTTGGAGTAGCGGACTCTTTCCTACCGCGACAGTCACTGTTAAAATGATCACTGCAAACATGCAACAATAAGTTGTTTTGCTGCAGCACATCGTCTGGATGTCCGACAGCCAACAACTACAGCTTGAATCGCTCCGGATCTCCAACCGGTAAAGAGCCATAACTGACGTGGGTTACATTGTTTGAATAATTGTTACATCCCACGACCATGCACTTCATGAAAACAACAACAACAACTGCCAAGTTGTAATCTTCACTTATTACTGAAGTTCACCTACTAACACTCGTCTCGCTAAAGTCCTGATTGTTTACACTGAGCAGCGTGTGGGCACGCACACTTCTGTTTGTCAGCTCCATGTCATGTGACGCTTCTGTGAGAGGAAAGTAGGACAAAACTAATACAAAGACTTTTTTTGGGAAAATAAAAAAACGAAAACACATGTCTATTCCAAGGAAAAAATAAATGTAATCAACACCTGGTATTGAATTGGTTTATCGAGTTGTATTAATAGTTTATTTCAAAATACTTTTAAGTGCAGTTCAAGTGAATGGGGAGGAAAATCTCAAACACTTCCCCTTCGTCACAGAGGCATGTAACCTTGGTGAGTCAATTTTAGTATTTATTGAACACACTGACAACTAGACTTTACGCCATATATTGGATCTTATGACAAAAAAGCTGTAACCATTTTCCACTTATACATGTCCAAAAGTATGTGAACCATAAATTACACCGAACATTTCATTTCAAAACCTGTTGCTATGTAAAACATCTCTCTGTGGAGCCCACTTTGTATTACTATGTTATGATAAGATAATCATGAAAGTTTATATTTGTACCAGTTATGAAAACCAACTGCAGTATAATTTTTCAAATGCTTTGACGAGAACCACCTCAAGTCCCAGCTGAGGTCAATTATAAAAACCTGTTTAAATTTAGCATCTGAGGCATGTTGTTTGTCCTGCGCAGGTACCCGTCCTCTCAGTTTGGCAGCCTGACAGGTATGCAGTCCCTGATCAGCGCTCTGTTTGCCCTGCTCCAACAGCCTCTCTTCATGGCCATGGTGGGACCCCTGAATGGAGACCCTCTATGGGTAAGATGCCACATGCGTATGGACAGAAGGGCTGGCCCCGAACATTCGAATGGTTCGGAATTTGTGTGACACGAATTTTGAATTTCAGTTCAGGGTTGGAGGGTTTTTTTTTGTTTTGTTTACCATTGATCTATCTATTAGTTCCATTGGAACAAAGTTACAAGGGGTAGTGGTTGAAATCTATCCTTACGAAATGGGACACCCCTTGAAGAACGGTACAGGCTAGGTCATCAGAAGTCTCAGATGTGTCTCACAGTAGATGCAGCATGTTTCTGCCAGAGCTGTACCACACGACTTTATGCACCTTCAGATGAAGTTACGAACACAGACACAACGGCGTTAAGTTTTTCAACATGTCTGGGACTTCCACAACGGATGCAGCAATAATGGTTACATCAGGCGTACTTAATGCAACTAGTGCAACTCAACTTTGTACTACAGGATGACGTTATAAACCTGAGACACGATGTCGGTAAGTTCTCCGACGTGTGAAGGACCTCCACAACTGATACAGTGCAGAAATTATTTTATTGGCTACAGTTAATGAAATGGAAAGCCCCCTCTTTCCTGACATCCCTATTTTGGCTGTGTGAGGAAATGGAGCAGCGCGACACAACTTTATAGACTACGGGATGATGTTATGAACCCAGACAAGATGTCGTTAAGTTTTCCAACAGATCTAGGGCTTCGACAACTGATACAGTGCAGCAATAATGGTTATATCGGCCATAGTTAATGACAGAAAATGGAAGGTCTTTTGGCTGTCAATGCCTGTTGGAAGCTGTTGGTTATGAAATACCATTAAATAGGCCCTAGTGTATTCCTAATTTTTAAACATGTTTTGGTGAGAACAAACGTTTGGAGGTTTGTCCATTAACACCTACAAATGTCCGAAGCCTAAAAAAATGGCCTTCAGGCCAGCCCTCATGGACAGTAGTGTGAATGAGTAAAGGATAAAGTGCTGTGAGACATTTCAAGACCTTTAGATGTTTGATGTGCAATTTTCAGTCTCATGTCATCATGTTGGTCTTCTGCTGTCTTCAGGTGAACGTGGGCCTGTTGGTGCTGAGCATGCTGGGATTCTGCCTGCCCTTCTACCTGCTTTACCACAGTCGCCGCCTCCAGCGCCTCAGGGATGAACGTGACGAGGATCCTAAGATCTACGTCAAGATCAACAACGGCAGCAAGCCTGAGGCCTTCATCTAGACAAAGAAGAAGAACGGAGAAAAAGACGGTCTTTTGAAAAGCATAGAGGATGAGCTACACCACACAAACAGACAGTGCGAAGAGGAGAGGGGGGATGAGAGTGACGCAGGTCACGTGTGATAAATTTCTTCACCCTGTCCTCCCAGACGCTGCAGTTCATCTGCTTCTGATAACCCACACGCCCCTCACATTCCCCATGAACTCACTTTACACCATTTTACTGCCAATCATACGTGGTCAAACGTGACTGCAAACCACTGTGACCCCACATTCACCCTCTCTGATACTTTACACTGTGAGACACCTGACAAATACACACACACACACACACACAGATATGAGCGTGGAGAGGTCCCACTCCCTCGACTGCATCTCAGCTGAAGAGAAAACAGACTCATGGGAGAAAAGCAGTGACGAGGACTTTTCATATCTCCACAAAATGACTCTACACATCTTTTCTTCACTCTTGTTGTTTTTATTCCTTCTGTTACACCTGTTGCTGACTGGTTTAGCCTCTGCCAGTTGTACTTATAAAACACAGATGAAGATTCCAGCTGAAGGAAGGTTGCAGTGAGGGGATTTTGTCGGAGAAAAATGGAAAAAAAACCAAAAAGGAATTTTAACATCAGTTCACCAAGATCTGGATGTGATGTTAGCAGCAACAATGGTGACCCTTGCTTTCTCATTGGTCCAGCTTAATCTGAGGTGCCCTTGATCTGGTAAACTGTCATCTCCCTCACACAGCATGAGCCAGTGTTTAATGGACACACACACACACACACACACACCCCGAGTGGCACCCTTTGTTATGGTATCTCTGCTTCATCCTGTGTTTGAGGGCAATAACTGAAAAAGAAGACAGCAGTGTTAGTAGCAGCTCAGATTGAAACACACAGTATGACGGCTTTTAAATTAGGATTCACTGATAAGTTGGTGAAGAAAATGCTGCAGCATCTCTGCGCATGTGTTACATAACAAAACATAATGCAGTGTGGAGTGTGGGGTTAGATAAACTACACTGCATGATGCCAGAGTCAGTGCTGGTCCTATATTACTGTTTCACTCAGTCACCAGTGCAGGAAGACACACTCAACTTGCCACGTTGGCCCGTTTTTTGTGTCACTTATGGATTCCTCTTCTGTATTTGGAGTATGTAATCTTTTGTTGTTGTTTTTTATCTTTTAAAATGTATGTACTTGCAATATGATCGCAGATGTGTTGTGAGATCTTTGCTCCCTACACCTGATCTGCTGATGTGGAGGAGGAATGTGTGTAGGTCGATGGGACAAAGATATTAGATGTGGTGTGTTTTTAAAGGTGGGAGTGACGTGGAGGTGGAGCCTCCGTGTCACTCCACTCGCTGTACACACTCGTCGTTTAGATTCGCTGTAGCAATAAGTGCTTCTGTGAGGTGCTGGACAACATGTTGACACCCAATCACATGCAGACAGGCAAATGTGTACATGTTGTCTGTGTTTCTAAATCAAACAGGTGCTAGTTGAATTACAGAAATTTGTTTTTATGCTTTTTGCTTTAAGGAGCGGTTTACAGAGGCAATTACTCACAAGAGCTGTCTGTTTATTCGCTGACACAGTCGATTCCAAAGAGCCAATGGAGTTATCGTTTCAGGAGACTCTTGGTTTCTCATTGGTCTCGTGGTATTTCTGCACCAAAGTGCAACCACAGCAAACAGCTCTGGGAAACTTGAATTCACCTCTTACTGACGAAAAGGGAGATTAACTTGAAGATAGCGGGCTGATGATGGCACACTACTCCAGCCTCAGAGAAAAGTGGAGTTTGATGAGACTGCGACAGTAAAGAGTTTCAGGGGGATAATAATTGCTGTTTGATTCAGCCTGTTGTCTTCATGTGCCATACAGATGTTTTTCCTGCCTGGCAGTAACTCACAGAGGCACTTCCAAAGACAGCCATGACCCTCAGAGTGCCTCTCTATGTGTACAGATGATGGGAAGAGCGGATCCAGGCAGGATGTGTCGCACCCAGTCCCTCTTTCCCTCCATCTATCCATCCATCTTTTCATCCACTCATCCGTCTGTGGAAACACATTTTACCGATGACAGGTGACAGAGCTGAGAGACAAGCCTCTGCTGCCATCACATGCTCCCTAATGAATGGTGAAGTGAGAAATGAATGGCACATGATGCACTTTAGCTCTCTAGAAACAGACCTCCGTCATGTATTTCACACACTTTATCACACACGAGTGCATGTTTGCTGACAGGTGGTGCATGATGCAAAGAATGTACGCTCAGAGCTTCGGATGCAGGTTTTTTTAATTTCAGGATGGAAAGATGCCCTTATTTTTTATAGTCACAGAAAAACTGATGCTTCTCATGTTCATTGTATTGCCTTTATGTGCACCGACAGGTTAGCAGAGTCTTGTCTCTCTGTTCTGTCATGGTCAGATTGTTGGTATGTTCATCTTTACTAAACTGCATGAGTTTGATATCTGTGAAGGAGCAGAGGGGGTTGTATGGAGTAAAGTTGGTGCAGTTTTTATTTACCCATGTTAAGTTTGCATACAAACGTGCCGAAATCTTTGTAAAGTGGGAAAAAATGATTATTTTAATTTAAAGGTTTTGCATGAATAATTAATTTGAATGCACACCTGGTCAACAGCTGCACAGGAAAAATCATCCGTGAATTTCCACACAAAAGCAGCACATTTATTTAAAAAGTCACATTTTGTCATCAGATCTTGCCAGACCCCCAAATCCTGACAAGGGACGATGACTTAAACCTAAGATTTTAAATACACTTCAACAGACGGTGTGGATTCAGTGCATTCGTTTGCATTACCTCCCCCAGACATCTAACTTGTTGTATCTCTAAAGTGCAAAACTCATGTAGGAAGAGCAGATCTCAATCCATCCATTCATTTTTCAACATTCATTTTTATATATATATATGTATATATAAATATTTGTCAACCTTTATTTGTCCATTGCAGACACAAACCTGCATTGGCGCACTGATTGTTTTTGCACTATTTTTACTAGAAAGTTTGGGGTAATTCTCCCATATTCAAATGCAAACCCCTGCCTCCCACTGGTGTGTTTGTAACACTCGTTTTCTACTTAAGAGATACAACAATGTGAATTTGTGTGAAGAAAAGTGCAAGTGTCAATTTGTTTGCAGTGTACAAATCTTAGTACAAGTGTAAAAATTTCGTTTTCACGTCACAAAACCTGATTGACATTTGCCATTCATCTAAAATTACAGCACTAATTTAACTCCATAGAGCGAGCTGATGTGTCTTGTAACTAATCCTCTTTTGGTTTGACATGATGTTATGACTCGCAGGTACAGATTAGGGCTGCACCTAACAGCTGTTTTCATTATTGAATAATCTGCCAATTATTTTCACAATTAATCCGTAAATTGTTTATTCCATGAAATGTCAAAAAAGTTAGAAAAAAAAGACTCATTTCAATTTCCCAGAGCCTGGGGTGACGTCTTCAAACTGCTTCTTTTGTCCAAACAGCCCAAAACACAAAGAGTCCCTTTGTATTATCATAAATGACACAGAAAAGCAACAAATTCTCACATTTA
>JAQFJA010000024.1:3848848-3865969 GCA_029874485.1 Naso brachycentron
GCATATTGAGATCGCAGCTTCTCAAGGCCAAGGTGGAGTCTTCCGTGTCCCGTTTGACTACTGCTGGTAAAGTGAAGCAGAAACTTTGGCCCCATTTCCCAACAACGGTCCAGATCCGAAACAGCTAACAGCTAACAGCTAACAGCTAACGTTAACACTACGTTACTATGCAAGCAGTTACAACTATAGAATCAAGCAGATTATTTTTTTAGTGGAAGACTATAAGTCAATATTTTGTGGCTTATTATTGATTTCTTTAGTAAAAAGCCACGAGCGGGATAATGTCGAGTAAGTGGGTCATTATTGTGGAAAAAAAACCTTCAGGCTGATGCAAGACCCCTCCGCTCCTCTTCATCATCCCACATCAACCTGTCGGGTTCTTTTCACAATAACAACCTGCTCACTCGACATTATCCCTTACTTAACTGACAGACTGTTAACATGCAACTGAGTATCAACAGACAGAGTATCAAAATAAAGTGTTACCCTAGTTTTATCTCTTCAGGTTTAAAAAAGGAATCCATCCTTGGTGGAACCGTTCTCAGTAAACCTTGTGGTATGAGATTGTGTTCTGCTTTGCCTTTTGTCAAAAGGTTGCGACTATCTTAGATCTTCAACAGTAATCCATGATTTTTAACTAGATTTCTACAGTGAATTCAAAATTTGAGTGGCAGCACTCAAGGGTTTTACAGCATTTGGACCTCAAATTCAAGTTAAAGCAAATAAAAAGCAGCAACACACTGAAGCATTTTGCAGCTTTCAATCTGTCCCTGCTTGAATCTCTATCCTCTAATCTACTTCAGTCCATGCTTCTCCTTTCTCTTGTCAGCGTCTCTCACATCTCTTTTATTCCAACTTATGTTCTTGCTGTCTCTGACTTTGTGTGTGTGTGTGTGTGTGTTTTCTTTGGCTGAAGCTAAAAAAATCAAACTCTTCCTCTCAGAACATGCCCAGATCCAATCTCTCCTCTCCTTAAGTCCCCGTCCGTTCCTCGCTCGACCATGAAGCATCTTGGGATTCTCTGTCTGTGTTTCTGCTGCTTCACAGGAGAGCCTCCGCCATCTCCTTCCTGCCTGTGTCTCCAGTGTCTTTCTCTCTTCCTCCCTTCATCACTTCCAACAACCCCCAATTTCTCCTCATTTTCCCGTTTTTCTTCTCCCTGCTTTCATTCCGTCCCTTAACTTCCCTGACTACCGCTGCAGGGTGGACAGCTTTTGTGAGTCACTTAGGTCTCTGTGTGTGGTGCTTCACCACTCCTTCTCTCACCAAACATACACACACATGTGCGCACACACAAACCCACACACACCTTCCATGTGTGCGATCACACACTTGCCACACTACTTAAAATGCTCAGTTGGAGTTCAAATCTTAATCCATCACATCTGCTTCTACCCAAAATGCATGTGCACACACACAGACTTATAAATGATGCATATTTTTACGTGCTCTGTGCGTGTGTGTGTGTATGTGCGTGTAGCACTCACACTAGGAGCGATGCGCTGTAGCTGCCTGAGGGTGATGCGGTTATACATGGTGCTGATGTCCTTTCTTTGGTCATCATACTCTGACACAGTGATCTGGAGAGAGAGGAGATTTTAGGCAGCACTGCACACACGCACACGTGGGTGCATGCACATGAACACACAAACATGCAATTTAGCTCACATTAGCCAGACGGGTCTCCAGCTGTATAATCTCCTTGGACTTCTGTGTGGCGTTATGTGCTCCCAGCATGCTCAGCAAGCGCTCCATCAGGGCCTTGTATGCCGCCAGGATCTGAGAAACACAATGACATCAGCACAAATAGACAGGAGGAGCTGCGACATCATCGGTAATGGCTGGTGACGGGTGGCATGTGGCAAAGTGGACGAGGTAACAAAAGCACAGCGGGTGACAGAGGAAAACAGGTGGATTGATGAAGAGGAGACAGAGACAAGTTCATAGGACAGATGGAGGAGTATGGGAGTGAAGGAGGAGAGGGAAGGATTAAGGGAAGAAAGGAAGGGAGGTGAGGAGGGAAAGAAGGAGCCTACAAAAGTTGGGCAAAATATGATGAAGGGGAAGAGAAGAGGGGAGAAAAGAGTGTGGATGGAGGCAAACAGGGATCAGAGTCAAAGGAAAAAGAATACAGGGAAACAACGAGGTGGTGGGAAGTAGGCCTGGGCGATACAGCTGAAAACCTGTCATGATAGTGAAGTTTCATATTGGTTGATATTGATAATTATTAATCCTGTAGGTTGTGACTAATGACTTGTGCATTCTAAGGGGTGGGAGCAGCTAAGGTAATAAAATGAGTAAATATTACATTAATTTTGACCAAATACCTCAATAATGAGACTGTATTGTAAGTATGACTATTGATTACTACGACTATGATTCAACAAAATATTAACCCACTGACATTTTTGGACTAATAATCATCATAATGTGGATAAGTGGGTAAGGATAAATGAAATAACAGCAAGAACAGTCTGATTCTGATTCTGAGTTCAGAAAATCACATCACTTTACTGTAATGAACCAGGAAAAGACAACACTTACACCATATCACAATATAATGATATCCAAAATCTGTCACAATATCTTGTCTCATATCACGATACAATACTATATTGATTTATTGCCCAGCCCTAGAGGTGAGGATGGAGGCTGGGAAGGGTTTAATGAATAGGTGAACTAAAAGGAGAGAGTAAAGGAAGTAGGGTGATGAGAATGGAGACGGTGGGGCGGCATTAAAGAGGAGGGAAGGGAGCATACTTACCTTCACGCTGTCCTCATCTTGTCCGAGGTAGAGGCTTCTCTCAGGGAGCGTGAGCCCCTCCTGATCAATCTGAGCACACACACACACGCACACACACACACAGAGGCAAACACCCATGCAGTAATTACATTTGTTCTGGTAGGTAGTCACATATGAGTTGCTAAGCCCTCGGCAGATGCATATTCAAAGGATTTGTTAATATTTCAATGATTTTGAACAGCGCCAACATTTGCAAGCCATTCCACACATTGTTTGCTACACATATGAAGTATTTATGACATTTAATAAATAATTCCCACACAAGGAGTCATTTTGTGTGCCAGACTGATATTCACCTTAGATTAAACCTTAACCAACCAGTGTTTTTCAGCCTTAATATACTTCTGTCCAGTTCAAACCATTCATCTCTGAATGTGTGATTTTAAATATTTAACACAAACACACACATCATACTTCCACGAATGCACACTCAGTTCCACATCCTTTTTCTCACCCGGATTGCATTCCTGGAGGAGTTTTTGTCGTCCACATTGACAGTGAGGGAGAAGAAGACCGCAGTGCTGTACACGCCCTGGGTCCTGTAGAGCAGCTCATTGAAGTCTGGCCTCTGGGGGGCGCCTTCTGTCTCCCACCCAGCAGCACCAGGAGGAGCCCCCACCAGGTCCCACCCTCCACAGCTGTCTATCACCTCCGTCATGGGGTCAGAGCCCTGTCTGTCAATCTCCTCAATGTTAATGCAGGATCGATAGAACTCCTTGACCTTGCGCTCTGCAGAGTTGGGCCCGCGCCTCCTTATGGGCTCCAGCAGGAGGCGCTGCAGTTTCTCCTCATTGTGTTCTCCGATGGCGGTGATGATGCCATAGCTGAGCTTGTCCTCCGGGATGCCATGGCGCCTCAGCCAACCACCACAGGCGAAGGAGTAGAAGTCCTGGCAGGGCTGGATGGTTGGGTCAATATTTGCCTGGACGAAGCGTGCCGCTCGGAGCAAGGAGCGCCTGCGTTGGCAGTCCTGCCGGCACTGCGGGTCCTGCTGGGCATCCAGGGAAATGTATTTGAGTGCCAGCATGCTGCCTAAAATGACACACATGCCTGCTGCAAACACCAGCGCAGAGAGGAGGCAGATCTCCCTCCGACTCCATCGGGGAAGCCCTCCACTGCTGCTGGCGCTGCTTAGATCTTTGTTTTTACTGCTCGACCAGGTCCCACCCCGGGTTCGCCCCATGTGACGATCCAGGCTGCCCCCAAGGTGAAGGGTCATGCCATTGCTGAGGATGTCACTGCTATAGCGACCGCCATATTTCACTTCCTGGAACTCGTCATAATGAGCAGTGAGTGAGTATGTTTTCTCCATGACAATGGTCTATTGCTCGGGTAACACGTAGCAGAATGGTGAGTGAGAGAGAGAGAGCTTATTTTTAGGTTTAGTATACAGGCATGACTACTCCTACTGAGACAAAAGGGTGGACTCCTACTACAAGGCAAAACTCTGAAGTGAAGTCAAAAATCAGTTGGCCCTCTTTCAGCAAAGTCCCCCTCAGAATTTTCAAATCAAAAGCTGGCAGTGCGAGGGGCTCCCATTGTGCAAGAGGAATCTCATGGGTCCTGCTCTCTCTCTCATCCTCTTTCTCTTTGCTGCCTTACCATTTGTCATCCTCTCCTCACTCTCTCCAACCAGTTACAGGTCACCTGTCGATAAAAATAGAAATGATATAAGGGTGGGCTGTGAGTGGAGAGAGAGACAGGAAATTGAATCCGTGATAACAACAGCAGAGGATGACAAAATAGCATCTTTTTTGGCACATTTTCTCTCACTTTGTCCAGTTCTGTTTTTTGCTGGCTAAAGTTGTTTGATTGATCAGTGATAGTCATCCCTCAGGAAGATGATGTCCCCGGATGACTCACAGCTTCAGATAAATCAACAGGGACAGGAGCAGAGGATGGAGCATGGAGAGTTGTGGCAATCACCATAACTTACCAACTTCTGCCAGTCCAAATTGATGTAAAACTTTATTACATTACACAGACAGAAAGGCAGAATTTATGTTCTGTCTCTCTCTCTCTCACACACACACACACACCTGCAGCACAGAGTGCATCTGCCGATCCTTTAGGGATCCTTTATATTTATTTAAACAACATGTTTATACAACACCTACAATCCACTGGATTCATGGCATATATTTGCATTCATATCATGCAGCACAAACAGCCAGACAACACACACACACACACACACACACACACATTGTTTTGTTTTTTTTGCATTTTGTATTCTCCTTTGCTTCTGCTGATGTATTCTACGTGTAGCCTGTAGGCAATATCACAAGCCTTTAGACAGAGAGACTGACTGGTAAATTGTTCTTGGATTCTGTCCCATTGTGAGTCTGCAAGCCTGTGTGTGTGTGTGGGTGCGTATGTGTGTGTGTATGTTTGTCTCAGTGGCTAGACGCAGTGAAGTTGCTGAAAGCTGTGAAGGCGATCTGTGAAAATTGATCCCTGAGAATAGCAAACTTCAGCACTGATGTCTTTAACAAGCTTTCTCTTGCCTCATGGGAATGCTGTATGTAGATAAGGAGGAAAGAAGAAAAAATAAAGGAGGAAACAAAGAAAGAAAAACTAAAGGAAGAAAAAAGTTTAGTGTTTACAGGTATACAGGTATACGGGGAGATGAGTAGAGAGTTTCTGGCAGAGGTGGTAATACAAGTTATGGAGAAATGTCTGATGGATGATGTGTGGGTTTAAATATGTTTTAGGGGGAAAAGGAAGGATGACAGTCAGAATGCAGAAGATGGTGCAGAGATAAAATTTTTTGTTTTATTGTCTACCACCTCGGAGACTGGGGTTCAAGTTGTGATATAGTGGTGCAATGGTAACAATAAAAAAAAAATTTGTCAATCGCTTTTCACGACACTCTTTGTTGTCTTGGGCGATTGGAGTCTGGTGCCAGTGCTGACAAAAGAAACAAACATCTGCTGTGGCCTAGGGGTGAACGATATGACGATATTAGACCGTGAACGATTAGAACGTGTCCACAATCAGCCATTACCTAGAAATTGTTTACATCGTATGTCAGTGCACATTCTATGTGTTGCAGTTCTCGGCTCAGACACTCAATGCATTTTTCTCTCAAATAAATCACACTGTTTGCTGCTCTGTTCCATTCCTCCCATAAATACACGCACATGAACTTAACACTACAAACGTGGCGCCTTCGTCCCTCCCCTTTCAGGACCTAGCGTTAGTCTTTTCAAACAAAAGGAAAACATCATGAACAATTCGGAGTTGAGTCTGCTTGTATCAGCCCGTTTGGAGAAGGCGAGTCTTCGCATTTTTGTCATAAACTACAGCTGCTATATCTGTTTTTGAAGCGCTATATCAGTTGTGGAGGTTCTGGACAGGCTGGAAAACTTAAGGACATCGTGTCCAGGTTAATAAAATCATCCGCTGGTCTGTTGATGTTAAGTTACACAAAGCCACAGTAAGGACATTAGCGTTAGGTAGTGGCGTTAGCTTGCCATTTCTTCTGTCATTGACTGCAGTTGACTTAACAACGTTGTGTCTGTGTTCACAACATAATCCCGCGGTATATAAAGTTGTGTTGTAGGAGCTCCGAGTGTTCACACACAGCACTGTTTTGGCTGCCACGTCTGGTTCAACATCTGGACGTCAAGCTGTTGGGACGTCAATGAGGTCTGGAGATTGTCAGAACTGATTGGCCGTTGCAGCACAGCCTCACGCAAATTCACCTGAGAAGTTTAATATTTTTTCAGTTTTTATTTGTTTATTTTTGCAGAGCCTGCAGTTAGTTTACAGAACACGTTTAGTGTACATGTAATTCCGGGAATTTAATAATTCATAAATAAAAATGAAATCATTTTAAGGAACCAGGAACCAGACATAACCAAACATAAGCCTACCATATATTTATTCAACAAAACTGGCCCTGCATTTGCTGTAACCTGTAAAACAGTCTTAACCAATACAAAAACTATAGAATCAGGCGAAAATCGAGATTGCGATCCTGCCATTAAAAAAATCGGGATATAATATTTTTTGTTGCATCGCCCAGCCCTGCTGTGGCCTTCATGTAGTGGGCAGATAGCGTGCTGTTGGTGGTATATTAAGGAGTAAGAACTGTACCATCATCTGACCGGACCCAGTGACTTTTGCAGGTGCATTTACTTGCTGTTTAATAGGAATGTTTACTTTGGATTTTATTCAACTGAAACCACTGGACTTATTTCAGAGCCAACAGAGTGCATGAGTCAGTTAGGACGAGTGGAGACAGATTTTGTGGTTTAAATCAGTGATTCTTTGTGCTCAAACACAGTCAAAGTTGATAGTCAGTGTTTCCCAGATATCGAACTTTTGATGCGAAGCTATCGGCCATTTTATCCTCATTATCTTGTTGCTGCTGTTTATGTGGCCCTAGACATACATTCAATAAATACACATAAGAATATTGCCTTGGCTTCTACCTGTATATGTAAATATGTACAAAAATAACTTTTCATATTTCTCTTTTATTTGCATTTTCCTATTCTATTATTGGAATATGATCTATATATAACATTAAAGACTACAATAGTCAGTTCTTTGTGTGATCCTGTGTTGTACAAGGATGAATAAATTACCTTAAACCTTGGTAACAGATAATGACTTTGACTGCTGATACTGATTAGGCAACAGATAATTTCACTAAAATGCAGCAAGCAAAGATAGATGATTAAATATTCTACAGCGCTGACCTAACCAACTTTTAACAGCATCATCACCTGAAAAACAAATGCACCTCAACATTCTGTGTGATGAACAGTGTTGCCTTGTCACTGTTTTTAATTGTTTGGTCTGTGGTCTTACACATTGAACAGGGGCACAGGAGAGGGCAGTGTAAAAGAGAGCATTCATGACATATGTATTTTAGCTGCATCAGCTACTCCCAAAAATTACTGGATTAGTGGACTATTCTGCTGAGATATATTTTGACACAATAAGAAAGATTTACTCCCTTCAAAAATGTCTCAAGTACAACCAGTAAAGGCTTAGAGAGCAACTCTGGTGATTTTCAACCTTATCTAAATCTATACAAAATAACAATATATATGAAACCCCACACCAAGTTGGTGAACTGCTTGTGCATGTGCAGAATGGACTGGGTGCTAGAACCAATAACCAATTATAATGTGAGACCGCCGTACAGCCAATGCGTTACATCTCCTATAATCGCAGGACCCCTAGCAAGTGTAGGTACCACATCTGGTACCTACACCAACTGATCAAAAACCCCTTGATATTGAAAATAATGCGATATTAAATAAAAGAAATGTTCAGATGTGACAGATAACAACCTTGAAGACACGGCACATACTCTTTTCTTGTGATGCAACACATCCTGGTATATGCACTGCCAACAGCAGCTGTGTGAGCAGGACAAACTTAGAAAACTCAGCTTTCTCTGTCAATATAGCACAAACTTAGGAATTTATTGCTTCAGCTGTCTCCAACCACCATCAACACTGATTAGACATCCACTTGCAATGTGGTGGATTTTTCCTTTAATTTGGGTGGGACCAGTCTGAGGGTTGGTGAAATAGCAGAGTCTTTGATTGGTGGCTTAAAAATCAGCTATGGCCAGATTGAACTAAACCCCAGCAAACTTGTCTTTACTTGAGCAAATATTTGACTCCCTGTTTTCTTGCAGATTAATCGGGAGTCTTTCCTTCTCTGAATACTTAAAATTCTGTTTATTTACCACAGCATAATGTACACACTGTTAATTGCAGATGAGCATTGGGACATACAGCCATGTTTCTTTCTGCCTCTTGCTCTTGCTGCACATCTGCCGCTGACTGGTCAACAACAACTACCCACAGCACCCCCAGCTGCACACCTGCTGTAGATGAACAATGGATGCTGCAGTGTCCAACGCACCCCAAGCAAAAACCTGCCACATGTGGCATTCCTGCCCTGGTAACGCTCACAGCAGGCAGGTAAAAAGAAGCAGTTGGTGAAAACACGAAGCACATCTGCTCACACTCTTTCTGTGCCATCAGTAGCAGTGATGACAAGTGCAGTGCAGAGGGGACTGGGCATTTCCAAAGTGGGAGAAAATGAAGGTGGGGAAGGATAGTGTGTCTCTGTGTTATTGTCAATTCAACTTATCATCCATCAAACCTCTATCTTGTTTAACACACACATAAAAACACACACACATGCACAACCACAATTAGAAACATTTTGTATCTATGAACCGTATCCGGTCAATATGAGCCCCATGCACTTCATGCATGAGCACATCTTCATTGCTTCCATCATGCAATTGATTTTAATGTAAATATCATTGAATTGACGCTCAGTGCATTCACTCTCTCTCCTCAGCTTCCCCGCCTCTCTTTCAAATGCATGTAAGCTTTCTCATATGTCACATCTCCTTACGTATTATAATAAATTATACTACACACACACACACACACACACACACACACACACACACCTTCTGAGTGGACACACCAGCCTTTGGCTAATGGATTGGATCTTGTGGGTACCATCACAAGTAAGGAGACATATGTGATGAATGGGTATTTACCGAACATGACAGGGCCTAATATCTGAGAGTTATACTAATACTGCTGCACACACTGCACACGCACTACACCACCCAACACCCACCCCACCCTCACCCCCACCTCCCACACCCGACACACACACACAGACACACACACACACAGTACATGCAGGGACACTTAAAATGCATCAAAAACACACCCCTAGTGATACATAGCACCATGTCAGTTGTAAAACATTTCCCATACATCTTTCCAGTAACAGATGATTACTTATTAAAAAGAAGCAGGGGTTCTCAAAGTGTGGTCCGGTGGACGTTCAGCAGTCCTGGAGATGGTACCAATTGAATAAAAATTCTTATCATGGTAAAATGAACAAGATCTTCAAAGAGTAACTTAAAGCTATTCCCACATAGAGCATGATTGGGCAGATTTTATGTTCGTATCCACGATTTACGTAGTGTTACGACCAGTGCTGGGCAAGCTACATGGAAAATGTATTCAGCCAAGCTACCAGTTATTCTACATTAAAATAAAGTTTTTCTAAACTGAAGCTATCCCCAAGAAATGCAGCAAGCTAAGCTTCAAGAAAATCAAGAAAATATATATTTTTTAAACTTTATGTCAAATCAGAGCAAACTTAGTTGTAGGAAAAACTGTCAGCTGAACAAATATTTTGGCAAAAATGTTGTCAGTTGCAATGTTCGTGTTTTAATGTATTTAATGTTTTGTAATTATTAATTATTCTACAAACATTTTTTTTTACAGACACCCAAAACAATAAATAAAATGGAGTCTTAGACACATTCACTCACTCACTATTCCCTATGTAGTGTTTACATGAATAGTGAACTACATGAGTAGTGACCGAACGAAATTTCGGACACTAAACTGACATTTTTCACACACGACACAACATCATTGTGTCAGTAGATGTGCCGGATATTCATTTGGTGCAAGCAGGCACACCTAGCATCATGTAAACGAACCGAGCACTCTGGAGGACAGCACTGAAATGTGTGGGGGTTGTGTCATGTTAGCTTGTTAACTTTTGAATGCTAAATCCTAAATAATCTGTTGAAATTCCAATGATGTGGAAGTTTGGTTTTGTTAACTAGGTCCTGTGTCCTGATTGAAAACTGTAGTAACCCTAATAACCTGTGATCAATTTAGGTCAGAAACTCACAATCCAATGCTAGTTCACTCGCAAGCGAACCATTAACTTAGCTATTGGTGGCTATAAACTGATAAAGGATTCCTCTGAACGTTTTTGCTGCTTTTGGTACAGCGTCTGCTTCAACTTTTTTTTTCTTTTTAAATTTAGGCTACTTTATGTCAAATCAATGCTATCTTAATTATAAGAAAAACAACCAGCCAAACAATTATTTGGGCAAAAATGTTATCTCACTGCTGTCTGTTAGTTGCTTTCCTCCAACAAGCATGGCAAGGGACATGAAAGACATGCCAGCATAGCCAATCAGCAGCAGAGAAGGGTGGGTTTGTCACGAAAAGCCGATAGCAAAGCAGCAAGCAGAATAAATTGCAGGATTAGTATGTGATGTCATACGGCAGTGCTTCCCTCATTTACGTGCCTTGGTGTGGAGCTGGCTTCAGTCACGTTACTTATCCACAGTTTTATTACCCTTAGATTTATTCAGACTTCCGCAGAAAAAAAAAAGTCTGCTGCATTTCAGTGCATTTCCTGGAAAAAATAGCTTGTAGCTTTTGTGGACGCTACTGCGCTACTTGGTCAATAATTAAACTTTGCTACTGAAAAGCTGTTTGACTCAGAAGGTAGTGGTGTTACCATCAAGCTACTGAGAAATGTAATTAAGTTAGTGATGTCACTACTGTCCAACATTGGTTACAAAGTCTACCAAATATGAATCTGAATTGTAAACATCAAACAGGCTTGATATTATAATTTAAAATTCAGCAGTCTGAAAGGAACAGTGATGGAACACTGGGCGGAACACAGTGAGTGAGCTGAGCGTGTGCTGTCACCAACTTTGCACTACAATTAAAACTTTGTTTTTGACTTACCTCTGGCTTGCCATGCAAAATGTCTAAGTAATGCTGATTTTGTCTTCTCAGCCATGTTTCCATCCATATATTTTCTCCTTCAGACCACTACAGCTGGTGACAACAGTCCACCTCCATGTTTCTTTTTTTGATGATAGTTTCTGTGAGCTCCCAAGTTCAAGAGTCCTTTGGTACAAATGCCAAGTGTGCGGTCCTGCATCGTGACTTATCTCTGGTGTGTGCGTTTTCAAGATTAAACTATATAAAAAAAACTGTGTGAACTGTGGTAATGTTTGTGGTCTACCATGTTTCTAAAATTAGTTAAGATAAGAAAAATCCTCCAGTGACACCAGGCTTTACACTAAATCCACTTTTTAAAGTAAAAAGTAATGAAAAAGAGAAAAAAAAGTGCAGTCACTATCAAACTGTTCTTTACAGCAGAACTTAGTTCCTTTGTCTTTGTTTACGTTGTGAAATAGGGAACCACAGGGTTGCTAGGTCAGATCAAGTAATGAGTGTACAAGTTCAGACCACCACGTTCAAGCTCAACCCATGTTACAGACTCTAGACTGACTTGAGTTCTGCCGAGTTGCCCATGAGCAAAGCTCCAACTTTGTGGCAACACTGTCACTCTGAGATCTCTTCACTAATGCGTGTTTGTAGGTCCTGTGTGTGTATTTCAAGGCTTGTGTGTGTAAATCTTAACAAAAGTATTAAAATATCCCCAAGCGGAAAAGGAGAGGTGTGATCCATCTGTAGAGTCTTCATAACCGACTGATTACAAATCCAAACCACTGATGACCTGGGAGTAAGTGTTGAATTTTGTTTAGTATTGTTTTCTAGACATCCCCATAAAATCTGCTGAAGGTCTGATACATGTGACACTCTGCTTTCGTATGTCACTTTGCAATCTCACATTCACCCCTCTGTGTCATTGAATCGGAGAGTTTTTTTAATTAATTTTTTAAGGCCCCATTGAAATTCCAAGGTGTGTTAATTTGCTCTTAAGCAAGCTGCAAATTTTAAAGGCTGGGTGGAACTTTATCTTGCTTCTCTGCCCACTGATAATAAATCTTCAGACGAGATCAATGATAATCAATAAGCGGAGGTGTCTGACAGGGCAGGTTCACATCTCTGTTATGTAGAGTTTGCAGATGGACCTCAGTATAAAATAAGAGCTCCAATGGAAAATGAACTGGGCACAAACTTCTCAACATGTAACCGTATTCAGGGTGTTTTCACACCAGCCTTGTTTAGTTTGGTTGAACTGCACTTGAGTGTGTTTACCCCATTTGGTGCGGTTCGTTTGTGCTGGTGCAAATGCAACAGTTGCATTCGGGTGTGTACCGGAAGTGAGCCAAACAAGTGGATCGAGACCTGGTTGAAGAGGTGGTCTCTGTGCGCTTCCTAACAAACTCTGGTGTGTTTCATTTGAGGTGATAACGTGATCCGACCTGAGCTGCAGAAAGCACTGCACGCTTTTTAACTAAATCAGCAGCCCCACAAGCAGCCCCCGCAGCTGCCTCTCCATCCTGAAATTACTCGTGGCTGTCTGCTTGTCTCTGTTTACATTCCTGGAGTCTGCCCACATGACAGTTCTGACCAATCTGAGAGCAGTTCAGGATCCACGATATTGCTCTTTGGCCTGGCGCCATAACAAATTTTATTGGACAATTTAATACAATTTTATGCTACTGATATCATAATATAGCATAATAGTGCGAGTATACACTTTAAAGGAACAATGACCTTTTAAGTCTACTTTAATAATTATTAATATTGTTAATGTTTTGTAACTGTTAATTACTATACAAACATACAAGTTTTTTTTACAGACACCCAAAACAACAAATGAAATGGCCTCTCATGCTATTTAATAAACACTATGCCCTACAGTGTTATTAAATAGTGAACAAACGAAATTTCGGACACTACATTACAATTTTTTACACCTCATTGTGTCAGTAGATGCGCCGGATATTTGTGCAACGCAAGCGGGCGTGTCTAGCATAATGGAGGTTGTGTTCATGTAACATTAGCTTGTTAACTTTTGAATGCTAAATCCCAAATAAATTGTTGAAATTCCATTAATGTGGAAGTTTGGTTTTGTAAACTATGGTCCGTATCCTGATCAAAAGCTGTAATAACCCGTGATTAATTTAGGTCACAAACTCATGACCTAACGCAAGTTCACTCGCAAGCGAACGGTTAACTTAGCTATCGGTGGCTATAAGCTGTGAAAGGATAATACCTCTGAATGTTTTTGCTGCTTTTGGTACAGCTTCTGCTTCTAGGCGCAAATGGAGGTGATTGCAAAGTCGCCTTAGGTGTCCAATAAGACGTCTTTGGTTAATTTCTGTTTGCAAATTTCTGACCAACTTCTGTTAGCTAACGTTAACACGCAAACTAACATAAGCAAACCAGCAGTGAAATAGGACTCGGGGGTCTGTTAGCTTTGCAATAAACAAGCAAACTTTTAACAGCAATCAAACAAAGGTCTACACACTTTAGCTAAACTGTCTCTGCCCAGATTGCTTTAGATAACATTAGTGATTCCTGTGTAAAGTCTGAATGTCTATGAGCTCCAGTGGCAACAGGCTATTGTTTCACTTGGTGTCAATGAAACGGCAATATTGGGGCCAGAAAAATTATTAAGTTCATGTCTACAGATCGTACAATAAGTCGATATATTGATTATTGCTACAGGCCTAATTGCTCCCGCTCTAGATGCATCTGACCAATGAGTGAGGGTTTTTTTTGTAACTTTATTGAGCCAATGAGTGAAGTAAAGCTGCATTTTTGGTTCACTTCAGCATGTTATCAACGTATTAAGACCAGAGCAAATAAATAGATGTGAATGCAAAACCAGACCAGATGAAAAAATAATAAAATAAATATCATTTTTGAATCTGTTGCGCATCAGGGAAGTGAACTAGAAACAGACTATCAGGTGTGACTCATTGAGCTGAGCTAAGTTGAGTGATTAAGCAGTTTTACAAATTACGGTTACAGGTGTTGTTTAAAAAAAAAACAAAAAACTTTTATTCCTTGGAAGGTTGTGAAATGCTCATTGCAAATGAAAGCTGAGTGGCCACCGACTTTCACTGCTTTATGAATAACAGCTCTGGGATTTAACATTCACGCATTAAAATTGTTCCCTGCGGTCTGGAAAAGTGAGAATCAGATTTGTCGCTGGTGAGACGCAAGTTACCTCAGGTCAACATCATCAACAATGCACAGTTGTTAACAACTGCTAGAGGGCCACATCAGAGAGCCTATAAAATAGAGCCGTTAATGCTAACCCCGTCAGTATTATTTACTGTCTAATCAATGCTGACAAAAAACTGCTCCACCTTCTTATCTGTAACCAAATACGAAACCTGCCAAACAGTCCTCATGCATCTCCTGCAGTTTAACTACACAGACAGCATTTGCATACACCGTTAGTGACTCATCTGTCAGATGTCTTTCTCAAAACTTATCACAACAATGTGTTTTATACTCTGAACGTTTCCATCACTTTCTGGACAGCCTAACTTAAAACTTAATGATTAACATAAATTCACTGAGAGCAAACTCCCCTCCTCTGCAGTTTGTGATGATATTTGGTGGTAGCCAGAAATAAGGACTTAGCGGCAAACTCTCAGCTTTTATCTCCTCTCAGACGAGTTACGTCACCTGAAAGCCCTCTATAAATGGGTTTATTATCCCCTAATCAAAGTGGTCACAGAGCCTGCCCCAAAAGCTTCGCGGCACTCAGAGGGCTGAGCATGGGAGTCAGTCCCCTGGAGCCTTATCACCGGTCGCCAGAGGCTGCAGTAGAGTGCTACGGTGCGTTTGTATGGACTACAGATTTGGACACACAGCTCAAGGATCCTCTATAGAAACAGGACATACTTCTTAGGCTTGTACTAGAGTAAAACCTCCTTTGTGGTGCTATTAAAAACTATCTGGATGCCATATATGTATGGCTTGTCCCACAATAACAATATCAACACACACATTGGAGTCTTTATTTTCATTTTATTATTAGAGCAGAAGGGCTCCGGTTATTCTAAAGAACAATTTGACTGAAGAACTCTCCCTCTGTCAGTCTCTTCTCTCTCTATTACACACACACACTGACTCGCAGGTATAAAGCGCTCTCATAGCCTACTGTAACTCTATTAACCTTAACGACTCCCCAAACCCCTCTCCTGGATGAAGCACTATGCCAAACTAGATTGAAATATTAAAGTTTTTAGCACTTTATAGGCTATACATGCACATATGGCAAACTCTTAACCCTGCTGTGATATATGCTTCTGTTATCTCTACTCTGCTACTGCACTAGAAGTACTTCACCTTGTTAAGTAGCCCACACCGTTGGGTGCATTTCTGAAGAGGGAGGATGGAATAAATAGTATGATTTTATTGTAATAAAAGCAGCTTTTACGGGTTCTGTCACATGCAGAAAGAGACATTCTAACACATTTGTGTAAGGTCTGTGCCATGCTGTGTCAGTTTCCAAACAAGCTTAGTATTTATTCTCTGGTGTCTGTTTTGGGGAGGAAATCGTCTCTCTGTGTTTGGGCAGATCCGAAAAAACTTGTGCATGCAGGTTTGACGGAGTCAGTCTGATTTCGAGAGCGACTATTATGATTTCAAACTTTTGGAGAATTTAAAAGTCGTGCTGCGTAAAGACGCAGACCGGGCTGCTGCTCCGCTCCACAGTATGGTGGATTAGAAAGGCTTGGCTACAATGTATGTCGCTAACATCACCAAGGACGCAAGCGCATGGAAACGGTAAAAACAGAGTGTAATAAAAGAGAAAAACACCTATGAACACACACAAACCCGCGCCATTATTCTCATCATCCTTCAGGAAAAAGTAAAGTCAATCAGTCAGCAGTCAACTCAAGTCACTGCCAGACCGGCTCAGCATTCACACATCCAGTTTAAACATTTTCCTCTTTACAGGCAACTAGCCGACAGGAGCATCTTATGAGCCGCTGACCGTCCAAACTCTCAGACTCGTTCATGGGCATCGCTAAGGAGAGAGCAGCTCTGACGGACCATGTGCGTAAAACAAGGGGACACCTTCCATCACCGTGACGGCTGCCAGGACGTGACTTCCAAGTTAAGCCCTCTCACCTTTTCCTTTACCCTCGCTATCTATTGATTAAAAAACACACGCAAATTCTGATCTGCAGAGCACCTCGCCTGCCGTGCCGACTGACCGGCAAAAGACGAGCGCAGTCGCTCATTAGAGGTGTGGGCTGCCCCAGAGCGACGCAAACTTGTGCACAAAGCTTACCTGTGGTAAGTAAATCAAAATCTCCGATGGGAATTAAAAAGTGCCTTTGCTCTGAGTGTGGAAACAGAGATGATCCGCTCCACTGGCGCTCCGACTGGATTATCCGGTCACCCTCCGGAGATCGGCACACGCCGGGATCCGCACCGCTTTCTGCCGCCGCTGTAGCTCACAGCCTCCGATGTATGGAGGAGAGAGAGATCGGGGGAGGGTGAGAGGGGAGAGGAGAGAGGAGGGGTCCTTTATTAACAAGGTAAGACACACATACACACACATGCGCGCGCGCGCACACACACACACACACACACACACACTCAGTCACACGAGTTGGACAGAGTCCATTGGCTGTGCTTTTATTTTTGTCTCATTGGTTGTTTTTAAGTAAGCCTAAATGATATTTGTGTGGGTAACTATAAAACTAATTGCACATTTTGTGTTCTTTGTTAATATTTTGGGCCACGATTTTTGCCACGTTGGGT
>JAQFJA010000024.1:3885510-3897127 GCA_029874485.1 Naso brachycentron
AATGTGGTTATCAAATACATGTGACAAACATACATAATGGAGGCAAATGGAGGCATATGGGGGCAAAGGAGGCATATCTAACAAACTTTACTCCAAATATCAGCACACTGAACAGTTAACACTTCACTTATTACCAATTAAATAATAGCCAGCCCTCTGCGGGACAAACTACACGATCGCACCATTTAAATAACTAATGAGGTTGTTAAGTTTTTACATGTTGCTGGCTATGTAGGAACATTCATGCCTCAGCGGTGTGAATTTGAGTGTTATCTGTGAGATCCTGGCAACAAATCTACATCCACCTCACCAAAATGGGGTTGGAATGTTAACAGATCACAGTGCAGCAGCTTGAACAAACAAGGACCCTTGTAATGATTTAGGACTCATTAAGGACAAGGGGAGGACATGTCTCTTCGTATATTAACATTAAAAGAAAAGATTTTTTTTGTTTGTTTGTTTGTCGGGTTTGAGTTTGACTTAAACGCTGCAAACTGTTGAGAGCAGCCATTTCCAGACTGCAGCCATAGAGTTTAGCTTGGCTGACTAGGATTGCTAGAGCTCTTAATAGCTGTAAGTAACTCAAATTATTAAACAGCTAATATCAACTAATAACAACGTCACATGGCCTTAATGATTATTAAAGGGTTACGGAAGCAGACGCAACGTTAGCTGTGGTTGTTAAACTATGAGGTGTTTGTCCATCAACAGGGAATGAGGACACTCAAACAGTTCTACCCAGAGCATAACGTTTTTCACTTTTCAGCGTTTGATTTTGAAAAGATAAAGAACATATACCTCCTTCAAACCTCACCAAATAATGAGCATCACCTTAAAAAGTGCCCCAGACACAATATTAAACCACAATGAGCTCAAAATCCACAGATCCAGCCTAAAAATTAAGAAAATCCGAAAAGATATAAAGAGTTTTGATGAAGCGCAGCCATGTAGTTGTTGGACCCTTGGGCAGAGCTGGCAGATGCTACGCTCTGATTGGTCTGTTCCGTTAGAGGGCGGAGCTTAGTGAAAGGCCAATAGAAGTGTGTAGAAAGGCCCCTGCACACCAAACTGACAACAATGAACAAGCTGTGACAAAGATCAGTGACTTTTCTGCTGCTGCAGGGTTAAAAAAGTCGCACTGCTCACGCCGCGAAGACAACAGCTGGCACCAACGGGCTCATACGTGCTTGTGCCTGCGCCAAACCAAATCTCTCTCTACAAACCATTGTTGTGATTAAGCAGCATTTTGTTTAAACCAAAGCCCCGACAGTCAGCCTGATGTGCACAAGCCGTAAAGGAGAAGTTTGGGATTTTGCACATTAAGCCTTACAATAAGGATATTTACGATCATGTTCTACAGCATTATAGTCCTGAGAGCTGGAGCTCATTGCTGACATCAGCACTAGTTGAATAATGGTGGAGCATGTGCACTCAGACAATCCGTCAAAAAACACAATAATCACTCATTTTAAAAGATATAAAACTCACCAAATGTTTAGTGTTGTCCTCTCATGTACCGACACTAAAACACGAAGCTAAGCAGATATGTATACTGGAAACTGCTGTTTGTCTGTTTTATAAAGCAGCTGAAAAAGCCGTTTCTGGGTTACATATCTGTGCTTCGCTTCGTGTTTTAGTGTCGGTACATGAGAGGACACCACTAAACATTCAGCGAGTTTCACGTCTTCTGTGCTTAGCGCCACCCAAAGGGATTGTTACTGGTTTAAAGAAAAACAAACGACTCATGACGTTTCTTTCCCTTTTCTAGAACATTAACAAGTTGAGCCTGACATTTCTCTTGCCCTGGCACAGCACTAGCGTGGTATGGAGAGAGGTCTGACTATGTGAGACTATCATGTATGTGGACATGTTTATATATAATTGAAAAAAGACTTGTTGACAAAAGACTATTCGAACAGTTATTGTGAGTTGCATCTGTGGTGAGGGATGGGAATATGGACTTAAATAATGACTGAAATTAATTAAAGTTTAGCTAGCTATGTAGTTACCTTTGTGAAAAATGGAAATGAAAAATGGAAAAGAAAATATACATGAATATCCTTCAGCTCACCTCCCCTGTCAAGTGTGCAGGAGAACCTATGGTGGCAGTGCATCTAGCAAAAAAAAGGGGGAAAGGCTGTCTGCAGAGCCAGTGTTGAGTTTGTTCATTCTGGGCTACTGTAAAAACATGGCAGAACAACATGGCCGACTCTATGGAAGAGGAAAATTAGTCATTATTCAGAATGCAGTTTTATTTTCGTATACTTGTCACCTTTATGTAATTCTTATATTTAAATGAGTAACATGAGTGTATTTGGTTTAATTTGCACACAAAGGCCTTTTCTTTAAATCACTCTGTAACTTCCAGATGCCTGACATGTTTTTTTCTCAAGGTTGAAGGACAGAACAGTAATAATTAATGGACAATGTTTTTCTTTGAAGACATCTCCTGTTTGCAGGCAGTTTTTCTCTCATCCGAGATGGTTTCTCTTTCAAGGCTGGAGGACAGAATAACTTAGGGATAGCGCTACATTGTATTAGCAAAATACTTTTTTTTTTTCTAAGCTTATAAAAGGTGTTTTTATTGGAGACTTTGCTCAGACTCTGTGCACATTCTCTGTAGAGGCTCTGACCCGTTTGGCCAAAAGAAGATCACCTCTGTATACTCTGACTTTAATTTCTTTTTACGTTATTAAATCATCACAAAGACGAAGTTTTGCGCAAGACCTTTTATTCATTTCTCTTAAATTTTCACAACAGAAAACACATTATTTTCAACTGATTATACACTAAAGAAAACATGCTTTGAATGTGATATTCCAGTTCTGCCATATTCTAAAAAACTGCTCCTTCCAAATCCCACAAACTGGGCATTTAAGTAAATAAACTCCCTGCATTACAATAAGGCCTTTGTCCTGGTCAGTGCTTGTACCTAAAATATTTGGCTCTTTAGATGCCAACAAACTGTATTTATGTGTTTGTAACTATGCACAAGACTATTTACACCATGAATTAATAATTCTAATATTTTAATTAGTGCAACTCTAATATTCTACAATTTAATGTCCTTTAATCTAGTTTTCAAAAAGTAAACAAAGGTAATTGTTAAATCTGTGCATGTCTTCATCATGATTAAGGCTGTATTTACACTGCATGGCTCAAGGGGCCCAATTCCAATTTTTTCCTCCCATGCGGCACAGATGGGATCTGTACTATGCATGTGTAAGCAGTAAAGAAAGGACACGGAATCTGATATTCTCAGATCCAATTCAGGTCTCTCTCTTTCATATGTGGAAATAAGTCCGATATGGATCTGTTATGTGTCATTTCGTCTGTGATCTAAGCGGTCAGATCGGATATTCCCTGTTAATATGAGTCCCACGTCATTGGAAATGTGACAGTTCTGCATTTTAATGAGGAAAACACACGTGTAAAAGCCTGTCCTTGCTCTCTGCTGAAAACATTGTCATCGTGTAAGTGCAGTGAAGGATGGGGCTTAAAAGACAGCCAACGAGCTTTTATCCAAAGGTAATCTTAATTAAAGCTATCTGTCTTTTAAGTCTTGAGAGACGGTGCAAACAGGGCTTGTACAGAAACAGTTGTGTCTGCAAGAAGGTTTCAGTTATGAGAGCGCAGTTTTAAACACTCAATAGTCAGCACCAAAGGTTGCTGTAGGGATGAAATTTTCCAACGACTTGGAACACCACTGGTGGCCTAATCCTTGTCATACCGACTTTTTACGTGAAAAAACAAAACTATCTGTAGCATGAAGCGTTAAGTTACTGCTAATGCAACTGAACATTTACTACAGCTGCAGCTTCACACTAAAAGCATTTGACTGGCAAAACACAAGTTTACTTTTATTGTGCAGTAGACTAATCACAGGAAATACAGTGTTCAGTAAACTTAGCTAGCTTACTGCTATCGATCATTAAATACAAGTTTGCTGAGCAAAACAACAATCATTTTCAGCATTTGTTAACAGCGGCTCAATTTTAAATATGTGCAGGAGTAGTTTTATACCGTCTGTGATAGTAATGGAACAACAGGGAGCTGATGAAAAGCTGCTCAATTGTTCACCAAATGTAAATGCAGATATTGGATTTGAGTCACTTTTAAAAGTAGATGTAAGCAGCAGATCAAAAAAGTTGGATACAGGGAACAGATAGGAATTGGGCATCAAGACAAAGAAGTATAAATACAGCCTATAGGTGACAGGATAGAAAGTTAAGTTGAGTGTTGTGTCATTTTACAGCTGCCTCCCCCTCAGTAAAGCATTTTTTTTCTGTCATGTCAATGCTTCATTGACTCAACATTTTGATTCTTGTTATCACTGGTGGAGCTTTCTCACTGCAGACAGTTTAACTTGTTAAGCAGAGGTGACATCAAAACTATGTGCTTTTCATGGAGGTTTAAGAGTCAGCTGGCTCTGCTGGTTCACCGGAATAAATAAATAGAACGAAACTATCATTAATCCATTAATCCTCACCCACTGAGTTTTCACTGCAGGTGAAACTTCATTAAAAAGACTAAATGATTCATTTGAAGCCTGCTTCAATCTGACACCACACAACAATCAACACATTGCAGTAAAGTGTCAGTTTTTTCAATCTGTCACTTCATCAGTACAAAATCTACCTTGTGGGTATGCAAAAGCATTTCGTGCCCTCAGTGTTTCAAATTATGGCTCCAACATGTAGTTTTTGTTTTCCGTGACTGTTGCAGAGGGAGAAATGTTGGAAAGGGAGTAAAGCTGGTCAAACAACAAACAGTAAAAATGAGATAATGCGTTTGTAAAAACCCTAAAGACTCATTATCTCAAAAAACAGACCCCCCCCCTTTCAAAAAAGTGTTTGGAAAAATTGCTTTCATTGGTTTAGCACAAGCACAATGAACTGTGAATGATGCAGTGTCCATGGCAACCTACCTGGCTGTTTCTGCCATGTTTTGCTGAATGGGTTTCCTCCTGCCAGTGGCGTGTTAGGCAGCCAGTCGATAGCAGTACATGGTGTAATGAACTGACTGTATGAAACAAGGCCAGGGGCGACGCCACTCCACAGATAAGAGCATGAAAGGAGAAAATGCTGACTTTGTTGAACACAGATACAACTATTTAAAGCAGGAAGTGCCCTGGAGACGGCAGCGATGAGAAAGAGAAGCAAATTATCTCAACTGGCTCCATTCAGCATTACTTTAAAGGAAAATAGTGGAAAGAAAGTTAGAAAATGTAAATGCCATTGGGTGGAAGATGTTCTGTTACCTGAATGACAGCACAGCAGAACTGGTTTTTAAGGAAAGTGTCAAATCATTTAATCTTTGCATATTCTACCATGTCCTGTTGAACTTACTTTTACATTTAACTAGTTTGTTTGAAGACACAAGGAATAATCACTTCATTTGACTCTCCTGGCAACATATAAGGGATATCTGCGCTCTCCTTAAGCACAACTTTCCTTTGACTTATAGTTATGCAAATTACAGGACATTTATGGCCTACTAAAACACTAAATTTTGACAAGATAAACATACAGTGATTTAATGAAGCCGACAATCTTTTACAACCTCAAACCCTGCCAAACGAAATTCTCTGGGCACATCATTGAATGAAAGTCTTTACTGTCCCCGAGGGGCTATTTGATATGCAACAGCAGTTGACACAATCAAACACATAATAAAACATCATTTACATAAGATCACTTTTCAACTTATATTACAAATTTGGAAGCAGTCATCTCTTGGTTGAAGATTTCAACCATCAAAAAAAATTTAGAAATGATATTTAGATTCAGGCATGTCAACTGGGCAAACATATGGTGCTTTCAGGTTCTTCAAGTCAAAATATAAGAAGGGAAACTATGAAGGAAAATTTTGGAGGTGTTTTCATTTAATCTTCAATTAATGAAGCAGTTGGTTATATTAAAAAAGTAACATTAAATACATGTATGATGGCAAAAAATACTGAGAAGTTAGCCTTCAGTGACATGTGGACAGTTGGAGCTGGATGCAAGATGACTAACAACAATTGTGTGACAGGGTAAAGGGCCGATCACACTGAGAAGCATCACTAGAGAAGTGTCTCCAACCACCGTTTCTCCTACTGTACAGCGCTCCGCTGTTGCTGCTGCGCAATGCGGTTTTCTGGCAGTTTTTGGGCATGCATAAAAGTTGAAATAATTTTAAATCTTCAGCCTAAAGTGCAGAGTCGCACAATATAACACTTAATGTCACTTGTAGCCAAAGCAGCCAGCTAAATCAAGTAGGAGGTGGGCTTTACTGTTCACCACGTCCTTTGTGTTTTTTTGCCAAGGAAACAATGAATACAATAAGATAATGGCGAACATGGACGCAAAGTTAATACTGGCTGTATTTTCCTACAGAAGCACTTCCAAGGCATTTTCAGAGCATCTGCACCTGATGTGACGCTTCTCCGCGTGATCGACTCTTAACTAAAAACTCAAAGCTTCAGCTTCCATCAGCTGCGACAAGCTCGGATTAGGTTCAGACATACAGTGTGCTAACAGAGCTAGCCTGGAAGCTAACAGCTGACTGCAACCAAGCAGTGCAAACATGGGCAGTCCAAGCCGCCGTCACTGCTAATACTTACTAGCAACCTTATAGTAGTGTCCCTGTATTATAGCTTCTCCTCCACTTGAGCTTTCTTGTCTTAAAACAAGTCGTGTGTCGTGGTTACAGCAGTGGATACATCGCTTCCCGATTTCCCAAACTATAGGCCAGGCTGAGGGCCAAAAACATTTTTGTTTGTGTTAATTGTTCGTCAGAAAAATTAGAGGTGTACATAGAAAGTTGCAGTAACTCATTATTATTATTATTATTATTATTATTATTATTATTATTAACACGTGTCATCAGTCAAAATGTGTTTGAACAACACTTGGTTGATTTTGAAAACAGTAACACATTAAAGGGATAGTTCACTGAAAAACGAAAATTCAGTCATTATCTACTCATGCAGTTCGAAGGTTGGGTGAATTTTTTTAATTCCACAAAAAGCTGCTGGCATTTCACTGGAAAAAGGCATCGCAATAATCTCCCAAATAATTGACTGGTGACCAGTTATCAAACACAAAAAAATACATAATAAAACCATTAAATACTTCCATACCACTTGTCCGAAGTAATCCAAATGTCCTGAGGCCTCGACATGGCAGTTCTCACATGAACTGATCTCGGGAGCTACCATGAACAGTGAGGCGTCAGTGACATTTTTTAAAACTGCATGTCGAGACTCTTGGATTACTTCAGACAAGCTGGAAAAAGGCATTTTATGGTTTCATTATATATTTTTCCTGTGTTTAAAAATTTGCCGTCATTCAGTTTAATTGTTTGGGACATGACTGCAACGCCTTTTTCCTGTGAAACTTCAGCTGTGTTTTGTGGCCTGAAAAACTTCACCTGACCTTCCATCAGCGTGAGGCTGAGCAGATAATGACTGAATTTTCATTCTGGGTGAATTATCCCTTTAAGATGTTTCTCTTCATAATCAGCATGGACAGGAGGAATTATTACAGTGACCAACAACTCATAAGATTTGGCATGTGAATAGTGAATCAGACTGAAGATAGACAACATCCAAAGCTCTTCATGGAATTAAGAACACTTGGATTGTTTCACAGGGTAATATGTACCATTTGGTTTGGTTTGGTATTATGTGGTCCAAATCAGCAGTAATGAAATAACTTTAAAAGAATCACACTGATTTTATCATCATGCTTTGCCAATTTATTTTTATTTTTTGAAAGAAATCTGTATGCCGGCCAGCTAAACCAAAAAAAAGCCTCAGTGAGCATATTAAGCTAACACTCACGCATCTGGCTGATCACGGCATGTGCACTCCATGTGCTCATTATCATTATTACATCTGTGTAACACAAACAGTCCCACTCACTCTGCTCCTGTTGGCACAGTACTACATTCTTTAACACATTACAATTCCCTTCAGGGAGGATTTCCTGCATGTAATGGCCTTGTTCCATATCACACCACACTATGATGCTACACTGCACTCACGGCTGCACGCACGCACAAACACACACATACACACACGCTTGGCAAGTAAAAGCAACTTGAGATGAAAAGAAAGAAATAACAATCCTTTGCTCACTAATCTGTTTAATCTGCACCTCCTCCAATCTCTTTTCATCCTGCACCTTTGCTCATGCGATCTCTCCATCTCTCTCCTTTAAAACTGATCTCCCCCCCTCGCACTCCCTCCATTTAACGACTCCTTACCCATCCTCCGCTTCTGACCCAATCTCCCTCTTGTGCCTGGCTCTCTTTCTCTTACCCCTCTCCTCCCCCCCTCAGGCCTGACAGGCTGAGTGGAGTCAGGACTGTAACCTCCTCACACCCTCCTTTCTCCCTCCATCCAATCCATCTTTTCTGAAAAACATAAATACCAGTTTTCTATTACATCAGTCTGATGAAGCCAGCAGCTGAGGCAAGATTACATTACTCCCAAGAACAATACTTCTGTGTGTGTGTGTGTGCACGCGTGTGTGTCAATCAATCAATCAATCCATCAAATAATACTTGCTTTTGCTCCCTTGGGAGAGATGTTGTACATGAATGTGTGTGTATGTGTGTGTTTGTCTGTGTACAGATGCGTGTGTGTGCATGTGTTTGTGCATCTTTGTGCATTTATGATATGAAACCAGAGGAAAACATTCCTTTTGTGTGTATAGAAAGAGACAAACGCAAAGTGAGAAAGTCTAATCTTATGCCAAGAAAAGAGAGTCATGGTGGCTCTTGGTGTGCATGTGTGTGAGTGTGTGTGAGTGTAAGAGTGAGTGTGTAAATCAGATTGATTGCAGCTATAATTAAATTGTATGTGCTCCCAGAGATCATGTCTCCCTCTGCCCCTCATTCTGCCTGTCTCTCTCTGTTATGGTAAGTAGAAGACGGTCATGGTGCTGCTGTGTCGCTCTCACAAGAGCAGATTTCCTCCATCTGCCCCCACAGAGTCATTTGAACTACACTGCAGTGTCTAAGCTGTGCTACATAATACTGTATTACACTCAAAGTGTTCATTTTAGACTCATTATTTTCAGCCTTTATTTAATAAAAGGAAAAAATCAATAACACAAAATGTAGAGGGGCATTAGATTACAAAAAATACCGTTTGCAAAGCAAACAAGCTTTTAAATTCTTTCCATTTATGAACCATTAATTGATTTGCTGATCATTCTGTGGGACTCATTTTGTGTTATGTGATGCACACTGTTCGAGCAGTGCTTGCTGGAACAGGATCTTGTTTTGGAGATTTGGAGAACTTACATAATACCTTGAAAATCAGCTTAAGAATAGAACGAAGATGTTCCATATTTTCTGTATTGTGAACTAAACGGAACAGACAATGTGTTTGTCTGTGTCTCAATACTTTCAGACTTCCCTCCTCTAGTGTCACTCCAAGCCCACTTGTTCCCTCTGAAGAAGAAGTTGGTCGTCCCCCCCCCCCACATTAAGCTTTATAATAAGGATATTTACCATCAAATTCTAAAGCTTTATTATGACAAACAGTGCAGTCCTAAGAGCTGGAACTCATTGCTGACGTCACAGCTGACTGAAAACAACAGAAGGAAAGGGGCAATGAAACTGCTTTTCACAATCCGTCAAAAACATAATGAACGCTCGTTCTAAAACACAAGGAACTCAGCAAACTTTAAGTGGTGTCCTCTCATGTAGTGACAGTAAAACGGGACGTTAAACAGCTTATAACATTGAAACAGCTGTTTGTCTCCTGAAGCAGCTAAAAAAGCCATTTTCAGGTTATAAGCCGCTGTTTAACCTCCTGTTTTAGTGTCAGTACATGAGAGGGCACCACTAAACAGTCGTTGAGTTTCTTGTGAGATTCGTCTTTTTCATTATCTCTTACAGATTATACAGAAAAAAACCAAATGATCTGTTCTAAAAAAGAAAAAAATAATGTCACATACAAAGCCACTTGCTTTATCATAAAGTTTTTCTACTTTATTCATATTTAATTGCATTCTTTTAATTACACTCAGGATACCAACTTGAGTCTTCCTCATCCTCTGCTCTCGCAGAGACAGAGAGAACTGAAACAGCAGAAATCTAAGCAGATGGGCCTCCACCCGAAGCTTCATTGTAATTTCTCCGTTAAAGAGGAAAGGATTGGCTGCACGATTACAGTTGGCGCCTGAAGTTGGCATTTGTGAGAGTGACACTGTGATGTGAATTTTATTATTCACCGTAATGAGCTGACAGTTATTGCATTGTTGTGCCTTAATTATGTTGGATTGGAATTGCCTTTCCGATAATGGGGAGCCACCTTCAAGACTTGTATTTAATTTTCTGACTTCTCTAATTCTCCATCACCTGACATAACCCCCCACACCACCACCACCTCCACCAGTGTAGAAAGGGGCTCTAACATCATCTCTAACATCATGTATTTTGTACTTTTTACATCATGTACTTGTACTTTTTCTTTATTCATTTCCTGTACTTTATTGATTGCAGCCATGTCCTCTTGTCTATATCATTATAAGGAAAAACAGCAGAATAAAATTTTTTTTTTCTTTTTTAAGGCTCATTAAAAAATCTGAATGAAAAGACTGAATCTGTAATTCAGCTTTGACTAGTCAAAACTGAATTACAGATATCTCTGTCATTTCGACTAGTCAGAACGTAATTAATACTATTCAAAATTATGTAGCTGAAATCTATAATGTTTCTTCTGGATAGTCAACTTTTGCCATTTAATGTTAAAATGGCTTGCCATGGGTCTGCAGTATTATCGTACACCCTCTATCACCATCACAAGCAATAAATAAATAAATATATAAGAATCCTAGAAAGAAACAGAAGTCCGTGGCCCAGGAGCGATGTAAAGACAAAAAGAGGCAAACAAGAGGGAACATTATGTGACTGTTCTTGTTACTGTGGTGTTGCTAACGTTATAACGTGGTGTTAAACTAACGTCATACAAAAAAGCCACATGTGAAGAAAGGTCAACAGCCTTATTTTGATCGACTCTCTGAGTTAAGTAGTGCAAAAAATCTACATTTTGCTGGAGGAGCATTAACAAACTCAGCAGAGTCAGCAGCGCAAACATAGCTTGGTTGTCTGCCATTGTTGTTATTGTTGTCCTCCTACTCCTGCATGGCTGTTTGACTGAAAACATAAGGCGCTTGGGAGAAGTGGAGCCGTGATTTGGCTGAAAGCCAAAATGTTTCCAAAGTAACGTTGGATTTATGCATATATGTGCATGTGCATATATCTATGAGATTTACGCACGTGTTAGGTATCCAGAAGTTGCCATTGTTTCCGTCTGAATGTAAGGTGAGGTGAGGTGACATCACGTGCGGTTATGACAGTGGCCTACCATGTTCTGTGGTTGGCTCGTTAATATCACGTTAATTCATTTCTGCTGTCATCATGACAGCCCTAGTTGACTACACTTAGTTATTGAGTGAAATTTATTTGAAACTTCATGTTATATCTGCATGTTTTGGCAAAATATGTTTAGAGTTGCAACAACTTTTTAATTTCGATTTACTGAGATATGTTAAAGTCCCTGTAAAGTGAAACTAGATTTGTTTTCTGAGTTAACCACATCCCAGATAGATGTCTTATT
>JAQFJA010000024.1:3956422-3968146 GCA_029874485.1 Naso brachycentron
CATATGCACACTCAGATTTACTGTGCATTGTGGGTATTGCATAGTGCATTATACAGTGGATGAAATTATCCACTAAGAATTCAAACACACTATATAGCGCACTATTTCTGTAATAGGGAGCGGTTTCAAACACAGCTTATCATTATTAAGCACTATAGGCGCATTATAATGTGGCACATTGTAAGTATGTTCATAATGCATTATAGATGGATGCTTTGCGCAGTATTGCCCCAAGTTTAACAGATTAATGTACGAAGTTAAAAGCATGAGTTTGGCTTGTACTTTCATAAAAAGAAGGTTATATTTTAGATCATTAATTTCTGCTGATAATAAGAAACACTAAGACCCTGTGTGTGACAACTGCTACGTGTAAAATAAATTGTCCTGCGGTGAACGAAGTAAAGCAAGGAATGTGCTCTGATTTTAAGTCTGTCGTGTAAAAGACAACTCGATCTCTAAGTCTTCTTGTAGAAGTAAAGCTCAGCTATCTGTGCTGTCAGTGGGTGAGGAAGTTTATTATTTGGTCAGCTTGGCAGCTTGCTAACAGCTTTCAGTCTGAAACACACAATTGACCAGATCCGTCCACTGCTTCAACTAATAACTGCAGTCTGATGTGTATATTTGACAGCACAAGGCACAGAAACACAAAGAAGCTCAAGGTTATTCAAAATGCTTTATCTATTCTTCCTGGAAGATTGTACTTCCAGGCGCACACACATGCACACACACACAGGCACACACACACACACACCAACCTCTCTGCAGGGCTCCACAGTGCAGTGCAACTAAAGATTTTCCTTGGTCGCACCAGTGCGCCTCACATTTAGCTGGTCTGTTTATGTGTAGCATTGTTTTTCCTCACCGGCATCAGTGAAGAAGAACGCCACGGTCTGAGCTGTGTTAAATTTGTTGTTAAATTAAACTGTAGTTCAGTTTTTCTAAAGTTATGACTTGTGCAGTGGTGCTCAGCTTCTCACACAGTGTAACTACAGAGCAGATCCCGCAGCGGAGGGAATAAATCAAACTTCAGGGTATATTTTACCAGGGGTGAAAGTACGACTGTACGGCCCGGTACTGCGCACCACCAAAAGATCCAGTGGCGGTATGCAGTACTGGAGAGAAGGGAAAGGAGCTGCCGGTCAAAACCCACATTTAAAACCAGTTACGGTTGCACTTTTAGCAAGAAAACATGTCAGCTAACAGTATGACTTAAACAACACATGACCTCCTTATCAATTGCTTCTAAGTCGTTCTGAATTGTTTCTGAACCGTCCATGCTGTGTTTTGATCCATGCTGGACGGAGCCCAGCTGCCTTTCATCAACTTAGCGTTACTGCTAGTAAAGTTAGCTCGAGCTGACACGCCGCAGCTGACTGATATCCAGCCCTGTGGGGTTTCAGCAGGTAAACGTTTGTTGTAAAATCTCCCATGTAAAATATGTAGCAGAATAAGTAACTCAGCGGTACGCTGCTGCGTACGTTTACTTCCTAAACACTGTGCTTTTTTTTTATGAATGTATTAAGCCGAGGAGAGTTAAACAATACAAAGCGATGAAGGTTGTAGTACTGGCAAGAATTGAAAACTACTTTTATCGCTGGAAATAAGTCAAACTTCAGGATATATTTTACATCAAAGTGCAACAAAAGGAGACAGCATCGTTTAGCAGCGTTTCCCACAGCGTTTTATAGCTAAGGCCGCCATCTTGACAACACACACCCACGCCTTAACTACAGCTGTGTTAGTGCTGTCAAACAAATTGTTTTCTATATATTGATACCCAATATTTTGAAACAATACCAATATTCATTATCTGCACTAATGGTAGTGGCTCTTCTTTCTCTTTTCGCTTTGCTCCGGTTTGTTTAGTTTGTTGTAGTTTGTAGATGGCAAGTACCACAGAGCCTCCACGACCAGTTTAGTAAAAAGGAAACAGCAGGACTGTTTGGACGTTGCTGCTTTACATTTGAGGAAGAAGAACATGGAAAGCAGAAAGATACGAGCAAGCCCAAGTAAGATATAACTGTCATGAAAAAGTATAATAGGTGTGTAATTATGTGCAGTGAAAAATATTGGGTGAAGCTCAATGAAAGAGTTAGGCGCACCAGTGCAACCAGTATGAACTGGTAAGCTTCACATGTTGCTCCTCTACCTTTTTCTCTTCTCATCCCCTCTGACCAGCTTCAAACTCGTCTTTTTTGCCTCACTGCCTCTCTCTCCCTTTTTTCATTTATTCCATTCATCCATTCTTCATTCCTCTTTTGCTCTCTCTTTCATGCCTCCTGTCTTTTATCAAAGTCTTAAACACCCTGAGGTGCAATCAGGGTCTCAGTTCTTCTGTTATTGAGGGTATTTCCACACCTAGTTGCTTTAGAGGAGTTACAGACCCTCAGAAGTGTCACTCTCAGTTCATTTTAAGAAACAAGGTTTTACTAATGCATTAACTTGCAGATAGTGTTCCTCTCATATGACAGCTGGGTCAACATGAACAGGGTCAAATGAATGCTAAAGTTGTCACTTTTATGAAATTCAGTATTTGATCACACAAGGGAAAGTAAGTAAATGCAAAGCATATTGCAAAAGGCTGACAGTAGGGCAGAGAGTCACTGGTTCTCATTGGCTTCAGGCTTTGCTGTGAGGAATTACTCACTGAAGCCACTGAAAACACGTCAGTGGAAGCTTTTTGTGATGATCTGCATGCAGGTGCAGATCCATGTGCTTCTTTTTTCTGTAGCTTTCGGCAGTCTGTAAAAAAAAGTCTCAGACTTTTTGTTAAATCCATTTGTGCAGTCAATTACTCAACAGCTCTTTCCCATTTTAAATGTGTTCTTTGTGTGTTTGGCAGCACACAAACTGTGCGCTAACGCTGCCACTCGGTGTCTTTCTGCCACTCGGTGGCCACTTAAAGGGCCGTCCACACCAAGCGCTATGACTATTACTGTAATCATAACGCTATGAGCATCCACACTAGTGACAATAACATTCTGTAAACAGTGACACAGACATCAGCAAGGACAAAACAAACCTCACAGACTCCATTAACGCCAAAATAACATTTTTTAATGTGTGATTTATTTGCAGAAAAAAAATAATATATACGTATTTTTTTTAATTCTTAAAAGCCATCAATTAGCTTAAAAATGTGGTTTTATTCAACACCAAATACACCTGCTGTACAAAGTCATGACATGCCCATACCTGAACTGTTTTTAATCCAAATGTGTGGATCCTTCGGATGAAAAAGCATGTATTGCTTCGCACACTTGAGTAAAGATTCAGTGTGAATTATAATTTTTTCCTTTATATCTACTCTGCATAAACATTATGATACAGCCCTCCAGGTCCAGCCATGTTTACCACTGACAGACGCGCTCACATGGGGGTACACTTTCTCTTGTGTATTAAGTGAAAAACAGCGCGTCTTCATATATACTATGATTCTGATTGGCTGTGTGTTTCTATCATTCATCAAACTGCACTGAAAGGGATAGCAGCGATATCCTTTGCCACTGTCGTTGTTGTTATAGTTGTCGTGTAGACTCCCCAATCCACTTAAGTTGGAACTATTTTTAAATCTATAGTCATAGCAAAAGTTCTTGGTGTGGACGGCTTTTAAATCTGGATATAGAGGATTTTTTGTGAGAAAACTTGTGCTTTTGTCAGATACAAAGTCAAGACATGACATGTTAATGCCAGGTGTAAATCATTTTCATACCATTTAGTGCCTTTTTTTTTTCTTTTTGGTCACCTGTCAGTAATTTTGCCATTCCACAATTGTTACCAGCAATTTAGCAAGTGATTTTTGTGAATTACAATTTCAAAGGCAGCTTCAACACGAGTGAGTCACGTTCAGGTGAAAACCAAAAGCACACCAGGTGGAACACAGAGTTTTTGGAGGCTTGAAAGATGGAATAATGACAAAACTGCACTAAGATATGTCATGTAAGATGGTTTTTGTAAAGCAGCTGCATGTCATTATGTCAGGGTTTTTTTTACTTTTATTTTCAAAGTGTTACATGTTTTTTAAGTAAAGAGTGTTGTGTGAGACTGGTCTTATTTTTTCTTCAAAGTGGTTATGTTTGTTCATCTTTTTATATATTTGATCAAACATTACTTATCACCATTAAATTAACTGAAACAGAAAGTGCTCCTGTATGGGTTGAGGAAATTCAACTTATTTAACTAGATAAGCAAATACAAAACTAAATAAGCTGTCTAAACTAACCCCACTGCCTGTGTGTATTCTTGTTATAAAGATCTGTTAGAAGCGGTAATAGTCAATATATAAGGGATAATGTCAAGTGAGCTGCTCATTATTGCAAAAAAGAAATGCAGGTTCTGCATCAGCCTGAAGGAGCTATTTACCAAAGAAATCAATAATATGACAAAGTACGTTCAATTCTACAGTTGCAACTGCTTGCAAAGCAACGTAGTGCTAACGTTAGTTGTTTCCTGTTTTGGATCTGGACTGTGGCTGGGAAATGGGGCTGAAGTTTCTGCTTCACTTTACCAACAGAAGTCAAACAGGACATGGGAGACTCCACCTTGGCCTTGAGAAGCCGCAGCCTTAATTTACCAACAATTAAGTCGGCACAGTTCAGCGAAACAACTGCTTAACCGTTAAACTAACTGCTAAGTCCCTTCCAATCACTCTACACACACACACACACACACACACACAACAACAGCAACTCACCGGTCTCTTACCTTCACTTAACCACACTCTTTTAAAGGAGCCAGGCTACTCTTGCAACGGTTGGCTACAGGCGCTAACCTCAAAATATAAACTACCAAACCAGGAGATGTGCCTGAAACTGTGACACCGATGAACACATTGAAAACACGCCGTCCTCAGCCTGTCGCTTCACCTTTTCACAAAGCACAGTGAACTTATGACAGACACACAGACATTGGACTTCTATCCTCGGATCCTCGGTAGCCCACGGATGAGCGGGTCTGAATGGTGTCCCTAACAACAGTCTGTGATTCAAAGCAACGGTCTGTTATACAGAAATAACAGACCTTGTAATGATGCGATTGACCAATTAGAGTCGAGTATTCACAATCGTCATACACCTTTAATGTGCGAGGCATGTCTGGTGCCTCTCTGTGTATTTTGACAGAAATTGCCATTAGACATACCACATGTAGATACTACGTGTGAGAGGGCAAAATTATTCAGAGTCTGTTTCTGAAGATGTTTGTAGAGGAACTGACATGATGAAGTTGTTCAAAACAGTTCAGGAACATTTGTGAGTCTTGCTGGCTGCTTACTGTGTTGAAAAAAATCTTCACGTTACTTTTGACTAGTGCTGATTAAAAAAAAATCTGAATTTTTATAGACGAATTTTGTGTTTTTCTGCAATTATTACCTTATTTCTAGAATAGTACACTGTAGCACATCTTACTTCGTGACATCAGTTGGTAGCAGACATTTTGCTGATTTTGGGGATATAAAACACTTGATAATACTGTAAAAAAATGACTTCACAGTTAGCAATAAAACAACAACAACAACAGCAACAACAAGCAATGGCCTATACCAGCAGTGGCCTATAGGCTCCAAAATCAACTTTGTACCCAAACCCTAACTGCCAAGTGCATTATACTTATTTCTTCTTATTTGCTTCATTGCAGTATTTCAAGTTAGATTTCCATCCATCCATGTTGACCCATTTTTGTCCCTGCAGTGTTCTCAGTACATCCAACAGTTTTATCTTCAACCACAGATCAGTGTGTGAGTGAAAGAGTTACAGCAAACATCATGATCCACAACACCAGCTGTCCTGCAAAAAAGCTCCTGTGGTCATTTTTGCCAAACTGCAGGAATTATTGATAAAGGACTGCACTGTCTGAAGTAAACTGACCATAGATTTCAAAACACTGACCTGCTCTGCCTCCCACATCCTTGGGCCTCTCAGCCTCTGGCACCCTGCACCCACCCAAATGACCCCAGCACTCAATCACTGTGACACCCAGTGGCTGATGCTGCTACTGGTCACATGGGGGGGGGGGTTAACACAAGGAAGTATGTATGAATACACACACACAAATGAATGTTCACACACAAATGCAGTACTTCATTCAAAGACTTTGGATGGAGATGAATAAAGACACCTTTAAATTTTTATGGACTTTACATGTGGACCGAACCCCTAGTGTGGGATGTAATAGACTCTGTGAGTGTGTGTGTAATGACTTTTCCAGATGTTGTGTGGTTTCCTCAAGAATGAGTTTTAATAGGAGACAGCAGTGCAGGAGAGCAGCAGCGGAGTATACAATATCTCTGATGTTCACATTGTACACTCACGCTCTCTGCTTCTCCTCTGATATTCCCATTACACTGGTCATACATATTCACGCCCACACTTGAGTGCAATAACACATGTCAGTCATTTCACATGCAGCACACACACCAAAAGAACCCAGACCGTGTCCCATAGGGGCAGAGTTGAGTCTGACTGATGGACTGACTTTCACAGATAGATACATACTGCTCTGCTTTCTCTCACATCACACACACACACACACACACAGAAATCAGAGCACAGTCGTGGTCTCTTTCTTGGCTTGGTTTGATCTCAGAACCGTTGATGGGTCTGAGAAGCAGGTCTAGACCATAACGTTCCCCATATGTCTGTTGGAAACCACTGAGAACAAAACAAAGTCATCAACAGGCGACCAGCAGCGCACACACCAAACTCTTCACTCCTAAGTGACCTCAAATTCACTCGAGCCGCGGCTGCATTGACACATAGATCCTAAAACGTTTCCAGCTCAGGACTCAAATGAGAAATTTATTCGGGCAATGAAGTCACCGCTCACAGATACACATTACTGAAGCCTTTGAGAAGTAGATTTGCTATTACTTATTTATCAAGCTTCATGGTCACATTATCAAAAAGGCAGTCCGGTCAATCTGGTCTCTGATGGATACGATGTTGTTTTTTGAATGTAATTTTAATGGAAGATTCGCTGAGCACTTCACTGCATCATGGATGTAGGTCCCTTATACTCGAACTGATTAAAAACACATCAGCTTATTCACTCTGCATATTAATCTGGTTCAGATCCAGAGAGACACTGGGTCATACAGTACGCTCAGCCCACACACACACACACACGGGTCAGGAGTTCACGTTTCAGTTCATGTAAATTTTTACCATCTACTTTAAAGCTAAATGACAGTTAAAAAAATACAGCTCATCTTGGTCTGATTTATGAGTCAAACTGCTACTGTTATCTGTCTTGACTGTATGTTCCTCTATCAGTCCTAATATTTCATATCACTGTCACGTTAGTCTGCAGGGTTTAGCATCAACAGACAGCACAGTGTTTGCTTTGGAGTGTTTGTGCATGAGGCACGGCAGAGCAAAGCAAGACGAGTTTATTTGTACAGCATCTATCAACAACAAGGCATTGTGCTTTACATTATACAGACAGACACTGAAGGAAAGCAAAACAGACACAAAGCAACACAAAAAGACATGTAAGAACAAAAATAGAAGATAAAGATAGGCTTACAAAATAAGACAAATCAAACAGTACATAAAAATTACAAAGCAAACATCAGAGAGTCTGAGCAGATCTCAGGTTTTTGTTTCTGATACGTGGCGCACAAAAACTTTGAAGTCGCTTCTTAATGTCTCAATTTGACTCTAGAGGGCAGTTAGCCTTCGAATATATTCAAATCCAATTTTTATGATTAAGGGTTCATACTGTATGTCTTTTCCATGTTTCAAGTACCTGACAACACTGTTCATCCAAACAACATAGATATTTAAATTAAGTTGGACCTCCTTTCCTTCCTTACATAACACACGTTCATTTCAAATGTTGAAACTTCACTGCCCCACATACTTTCATGCACTACTTACGTTGGCATTGCTTTAACTCAATGCTATATGCTAATAAAGGAAGTAAAAAAGTATTTGTCACCATGACAACAACGAACATGGCTCTAGTAGAGGAGACTCTTCTCATGTACCTTTTCAGAAGAGACAAAAGAGGAGGTCTCACTTGAACTACTGTCTATGCTGCCCCCACAATTTCCTGTGGTGGTTGAGGGTATTACTCTATTTCACCTCCATCTGTAAGCCTCCAGTGAATGTGCGATAATATGGACGAAATGAACACGCGGACAGAGAGCTTCATCCCAATCTCTATGCATGTTCAATGTTGAGCATAACTGAGCATTTAGGTGTGGTTGCCTGAACAGCAAAGCAAAATTTTGACTTTGTTTTTTTTTTCTAGAAACAATTCATGCAATGATGAAACATTACAAACTCACAGTACACTACCTTCTCAGCGCCAAAAGGCCGACACAGCAACTAGTCATTGAACAAAGCGTGTTGTTCAACATCACTTCCTCTGTGCGTTACCCCGTCAGCTACACACCTGGGAAACTTGCTGCTACCGTGGACTGTTGAATAAATGTGATTTTAATATTTAAAAGATGTATGATGTCATTCATAATTTCCACTCGGCTGTATCACTTGTTTGCATATGTTACATATTATTGTTGTTATTATTACTATGAAGTAATTGTAGTGTGTTGTCTTTAATAATTATGACTTGTAAACATTATAATGTATGTTCATACTGAAGTTACGCAAGGCCACAGGAGCCAAGTTTTGTGTTAGCTTGCTAGATTTGCTAGCCAACATTAGCTTGTCAGACAAGGCTACAAAAGCTCGTTTCTTCAGAGAAAAAAAAAGATTTGAATTTAGACCATTACACACAAGGAGTGCCACAAGTAAACAACATTAAAAGGCAAAATATTCACCGCTGATTCTTAGCCCGGCACGAAGCATCTATAATGTTAGCCAATAGACAAGCACAGTGAGTTAACATAACCTTTCCATTTTCCACTTAAATAATCACAAAGATGTTGTTATATTGTGTTATTGTGATATTAGCTATTTGCGTTGGTTTTAGCGATTGTTTGTTTGTTGTTGTTTTTTTTTTTTTTTTACGTGTTGTGTTAAACTGAGGCTGCAAGACTTGGCTTGCTATGCACAGCTGAGTCTACAGTAAGGTCAATGCCGCACACGGCCGTAGAAACACTCCCACTAAATGCTCATATTCTTCCCTACACCAAGTAATCATACACACAAAAAAAGTTTTTTTCCGGTTTGCCAAGGTTGTTATCTGTCTTGTTGGAGTATTCCTTTTAATAAATTGCATTGTTTTCAATAATGAGGGATTTTTGTTCCACAAAAAAAAATGCATCTGGTGTGTAAAGACATGTAGCCATGGCCAGTATGACATTCTGACGGTAGGCTTAAGCAAAAATATTAGTTTCATTGTATTACAGTGTTGCGATTACACTCTAAAATGAGCTATCTTAAAATGTCTGGGTAAATAACTTTCGTCACAGCTCTATTGGCAGAGTTGGCAGAAAATATTAGTGGTTTTGAAACTGTTAATTTTTCAAACCATGGTGTACTTTGAAATCAGAAATTGGTCCATGCCTAATTGTAATCATATCATGTGTCATGGCTGACCAGCAATTATATTTTAAGACAAACTGAATTACTCAAATTTGTTTTAAGTTCTTAGTTATTAGTTATTACTTACATATTCACATCAGTAATGGTAATGTTAACTAGTGAGCTTTTTTCTGTTTTTAGACGCAATGACAGATGGGTAATCTTGCTTGACAATATCCAGTGAGCTAAAGATCCATTGTTCAGTTGTTCCCTGCATGTTTTGTCACATGGTTTTTCGCCACGGCCCCACCCCTTAAGGAGACTAGAAGCAGTTTTTAGTGCATTCATTCTTACAGGAGAAATGAACGTGATCACAGATTATGACCAATTCTTTCACCTCATCGTCATCAAGATACATATTTGGACCCATTTTTTAACAAGACACGTATCTTCCAAACATTCTGACAGAGAAATGACATTTTTCAGAAACACAAATAAGGAGGAAAATTAACTATGTTCCAGACCTGTCTCTGGCTCAGCATTCTTGTGAGATTTTGGAACCGATGCTTCCCTGTTTGCTTCACAACGGACATAAACAGACATTTAAATGGTCTTACAGGTGAAACCATGAATTTAAAGTTAAAACTTACATTGAACAAATATCATGCAATGCAAAATCCATCTGCATTAATCCATTCACACAACGTTATAATACCTCCAGATGAGGCGAAAGGTTGGTGGTTCCTACCTGTCTCCATGGGAGACATGACTCCGCCCGCTTAGGAGACAAGGAAGTGTATTTACCATTTCTCACAAAGCCTAGAGTCAGGGATCTTGTGTGATTGATTGTCCTTGTTTGTACCCTTTCAACTGAACATGTGCTCTTCCTTTGGACTGAGATCTTACTTAAGATGCCAGTCAGTCCACTTCACACTGAACTACTGGGGATCAGAACACACCTAAAGTAAATGACTGTGACTGCTTCATGTGTAAAAAAAATAACTGTTTGCCAACAAGTTTATTAAAAGTTGATATGTTATTGTTGCTTTTCACAACTTTTTTTGAAATCCAAGTGCCCAAAAAATAAATTATTGCAGGTTAAAGTTAGATATAAAACTTTAATTGTAGTGGATGCAGTAGCTTCATTTCACTGGAGAGTTAAGACACTTTTTCCAGCAACGTTCACTAAAAATGATAAGAATTCTGACTGAGTCAGGTTTTTCACACCACAAGAAATATTTATCAGATAAGGGACCATATATTAAAGCTACCTGAGGCAGAACTGAAAATGTCAAAAGATGTGTGTTTTGAGTTGCTAAAACATTTCTGAGTCACAGATGAAAAATGACTTCTTGGCTTCATTTGCAAGTTGCATGAACACACACAACTTAAAGTAAAACTGACAATACACAAATCGTTTTATCCCTAAACTTCTCTTGAGCATCAGCTGTCTCTCACTCGCCCACCAAGCGCCAGTACGAAGCTTAGCTACTGTATGTGAAGCTTCGATCCAGAGTCATCAGTCACAGCTCTCAAAAGCCCACACAGGCTGAATCAAACTAATTGAATGAAGGACAGTGTGGTGCCGATGAACGTCCAGCCAACAGGATGCTCCAGGCAAAACTGATCTCAGCTCCATCCCAGGGAGCGAGCTGCCACCTGTGACGATTAAACACACACACACTGCGTGGTGAAGCCAGCCATGTGACCAAGGGAAGACGTGTTTTCATATGTCTAGAAATGAAGTGTGTGTGTGTGTGTGCAGCAGAATCACAGCTCTTTGACTCATTTAGTCCTTTTCTTATAATGACTTGATTTTATTGTTACTTTAAGGGGTTTAGGTATCACAGATAATATGATCCCACATGAGCCAGACTAAAATAGACTCATCAAATGGAGTTTTATTAAGTGCTTCTTTAAAAAGTTCTGTTGCTCTGTCGTCTATGTTAGAAACAAGTTGCTCAGTTCTTGGCATAGAATTGGATTCACTTTGCATGAAGAGCCTCGGCTGAGAAATAAAAACTTTTTAGGGTGCTTTTCTGAAATTATTTTATTAACATAATTCTACTTCGACTATTACTGTGTGTTGAAGACAAGTGCAAAAAATATTCTCCCACAAACAAAGCTTTACAGAAAGGATCTAGCTGAGGTGAAGCACAGCATAAGATGACACAGTTGTGGTTTGGGTGCTAGATGGGCTCCTTGTGTATTTTTAACATTCATCATATCGTATAAATAAGATTTCTGCTATAGGTAAAACTCCACCAACACCACCTCTTATGTAGTGGTGACCAAA
>JAQFJA010000024.1:4032259-4051447 GCA_029874485.1 Naso brachycentron
AGCAGGTTACAGTGACAGACTCCTTCTCCTTCAGATCACCTGAGATCTGGATTGTGGGGCTCGGAGGAGAATCTGTGGTTTCAAACCAAACACACATTTTACACTGAGAAGTTCATGTTAAATTACTAAAACTTTTTTTTTTTTAATGTTAAGCTGACACATAATTGGACACATCTGTATAGAAATTAGGTTCTGCTAACTGCCCCAAAATGTGACGATTTTATTTTGAAACTGTAACAACTTGTGTCTAATCAGAATTTTGAAATTAAAAAAATTTATTTTTTTTTTTTCCAAACAAAAACATCATCGACTGACATTCAGAAAAAAAACTCTCTTACCTCTAACTGTTATCTGAAGAGGATCACATTCAGCACTGGCCTTGTATCCATCATTCTCAATTCTGAAGAAGTATGTCTCTGTATAACTTTTGTTTAATTTTGAGAACACAGTGGTGCAATTGGTCTGGTTTAGGTTTCCAATAATTTCTGCTGGATAGATATTGTCTGCTTTGCTACTGTTGAAAACCACATTGCCTGGATTGGCATCAAAATTGGTGTCACTTTTAAGCCACACTGCAGTGATGTTTCTTCTGCTGTTAAACGGTGTGCTTACTGCATCTTTTGGGACAAAGCTACATGGGATTTGCAAACAAGATCCACTCAGTGCTTCCATCTTCTTTGGTGCAGTGATGTAAAGGTCTGCATCCTCAGGACAAGCAGCCAAAGCACCTGTGAAATCAGATTCATGATTAACAACAAAAAATCAGCATGAAGATAAAGTTCATGAAGCACAAACTACAATTCAGCAGCTTTATGTTTTGTCAGTATGTAACATTTCACTTTGCAGTCAGGACATGATGAGTTGGAAAAAGTAACTCTATCTGCTCCTTCTGCTTTGTTTCTAAACGACGTCCAAACTGTTAATGATTAATGTCTCCAAATAAAAGTGAGTGAACAAACAGCTGACCTGAAACAAAGAGGACACTCAGTAACATGTTGGCTGTCAGCACATTCACAGACAGGACCGCCATCACACTCATCACCTGCGTTTGAGAAAAAGTTACTTCTCAATATTTGAGTTAAAGCATCTTGAAAACAAATCCTTCATGTTTGTTTAAAGCATCATCAAATTCACACAAAAACTAGGAACTAAAACCAGATGTTAGCGTGTTACAAGAACAAATCATCAAAACATCATCAAATTCACACATTGAAACCAGGAACTTTAAATTTATAAACAGATATTACTGTATTATAAGCAGCTATTTCTTTATGTGTTTATTTGTTTATTTAAAGGATCCCCATCAGCTACCACCAGAGGCAGTTAGCTATAGTCTTCCTGGGGTCCAGTTCACATAAAACTTTCATTTGCATTACATTCAAAAAATACAGAATTTACAAAATATTATTCATAATAAAGCCTAATATACAACATATATGAGCATAATTTACCTACAACACTATATACAATAATCTGAAAAGCAGGCATGCATTGAAAGAAAAGAAAAGAAAGACAAAGATATTTCAAGCAAACATACATTGAAAGAGCAGAAAGAGAAGATAAAAGTAATTAAACAGCACTATTTAAAACATTCACATTTATCATACATTTAATTGAATCCTACCTAAAAGTCAGTTCAACATATGAATATTAAAGGAATAAGAAAACAATTTAATACAATAAAACAGTCAAGCATTAAAAGAGTAGAAGCTTCTGCTGATAGTCATCTGCAGGCCGAAAGATGCCTCAACATAATCTTTTTAAAGAAGGATTTTTTATCTGTCAGGCTGACCTATAAGGCAGCTATTGATTATATATGCAGAGTTGCACTGAAAACACAAAATATTATTTATAATAATAATATTATTGTTAGTAGTAGCAGCAGTAATAGTGGAAGTAGTAATAGCAGTCTGAGGCTCATTTAATCTAAATTTCAGTGGACTTAATTAAAGCTGCAAAATAACACAAAATAATAACTTGGAATTAAAAACAAAAACATTTGATCTTACCAGACGAGCCGCTGAAACTGAGAAACAATAAGCTGTCAGACCAGGCAGTTTGTAAATTCAGTAGAACTGCAACAGTAACTGACTTCCCTGTTGTGATGCTGTAAAACAAATGCAAACAGACTTGTTGTTGCAAGCTACATTTCACGTCTCCTGCTCTCACACTGTCAGTGAGGAAGTCAGCTTGTGTTGCAGCTTGAGTTCATCAAAATATATATATTTTTTCAATATCATCCTTTTTTTTCTGGGCTACATGACTCACTGCAAGCCTGTGTGCTTTATTTTTTCAGGGCATATAACAATCATAAGAGTTTCATCAAATTATTACCTTCATGCATGGCACACATGTACATCAGTTTTAAGTGAACGGTTGATTTTAAACATGTATTTTCAATATATTTGATTTGATTTAGCACAAAGACATTGACACAGTAATACATTTAAGAAAAACTGAATAACAGGAGACATGCAGGGAAAACCCAGAAACCACTGAAGGGGCTTGACAAGTGTTGTTCCCTACAGTATTATTCAATCAATCAATCGTTTTATTGTCATTGTCATAAATACAACGGAAATTACGTTAGAGCAACACAGACCAACATAGTATTTGTGCAATGTGTACATTCAATACCCATAAATACCCGTAATACCCATAAATACCCAAGTATATAGTGCAATGATATAGACCCATGTAGGCACAGGATGTAAACAGTCTCATCTTATCATCTTGGAGATAAATAAATAAATCAAAAACAGATCAAAAACACAGGGACACTGAAACGGGAAGCATGATCAGGTATGAAGATAGTGTTGTTGTGCAACAATGCAAGGTCCAGTTCACAGTTATTATATTGGTGGGGTATGGTTTACTGTCCATGGGAGGAGGGAATCTTAAATCAAAGAAAGCAGCTGTTGTTAAAGAGCATCATCTTACAGGTGAGACAACAGGAGTTCGTGTTAGCTCCCACCTTCTGCCTTAAGCAATGTATTCAACCCAAAAAGACATGACTGCAGTTGCAGATCAATAAGCAACTATCAATTTAATCCACTACCATCATCCTGCAAAATATTCAGAGGTGCAGCAATTGAATGACTCCCCTTGTGTTGAGAATCAATATCACAGGAAGAACTCAGTCATTCTCTCTCTTTGTTTTGCAGAGGTACTGTATGTTTACAATGTCAGTTTCTGTATCCTGAATTCAATCAGACTTGACAGATGTGCCTTTGATGTGGGAAGCTGCCAGTGTTCGTACATGTCCTGCGACTCATTTCCAACAATCACTGCAGAGGAATATATAACACCGAATGCACCGCTGGAGGCAACTTGTCATAACAATAAAATGATGCATGGTGTTTAAACAGTTTCTCCTCTCATAACAAATAAAAACAATAGCAGTTACAATGTCCCAAAGTATTTCACAGTCAGTGGAGGAGTTTGCTCGAGGAAGGTATGCCTTTAATAAAACAATATACTGGAGGTTATTGCATGCGGAGTTACACTTTTTTAAATTAAAGATAGTGCAGATTTGGATGACAACATATATTCTGTGTGACACCATCAACACACTACACAGAGAATCTGAAGTAACTCATAAAAACTCCACAGTGTGAATCAAACGCCAAAGTCTGGCCGCCATGATGTAATCATCGAGCTACAACACCTCGTCCTCAGGTTATGCTGCCGTTGCGTGGAAATGGCTTCAGGGAGCTTTTATAAATCAGGATCATTGCAAGTGTCCTCGGAATACAAACAGCACACACACACCAGTGCACATACACAAGCACTGTAAATTTAAATCTCCAGCATCTCCACACGCTGTTGCTTGAGCGCCCAGTGCAGGCGAAAACACACACACACACACAAGCTCAGTTTTACTGTTGGTCCCACTCCAATATGAGGCTATAAGCAGTGGCCAGTTTTATGTCTTTTAATTAGTACACTGTCACCATAGCAGCATCCAGCTGGCAAACATCTACCTCCTTGCACACACACATAAAGAATGGCAGAGGTAGAGAATAAAGACAAGAAGGAGTGTGTTTGTGAGGAAAATGTGCTACAGAAAGCCACATCGCGGGGGTCGACCATAAGCTTTCATTATGACAGGTGAACTGTGAGTGTGTGTGTGTGTTGGTGACATGTGTGTACCTGAAATTAGGCGCAGATGCCCATTCAAGAGCCAGACAGGCCAAGTCCACGGCAGCGTACACCAGCAGGAAGAAAATGGTCACAATACTGGCGATGGTGTTGAGCTTCCCTGAAAAGAGCACGAGCTACAGAGACAGAACAAAACAGAGGAGGGGGGAGAAAAAGAAGAGAGGAACCATTAACATTCATAGCAACATGTCATCCCAAAGTGGGACAGGCGAATGCATTATAAAGCCTTTTTCATATGACCTTTTCCAGCACACACCTACTTTTAACTCCAAATGCATCTCTAAAATATGAGACATGCACGTGATTTGCATGTTTATATAAGTTTTAGGGATGCAGGCGACTAGTCGATTAAATGTTTAAACGCCCACTCCCTCGCTAGTCGGCACCAGAAATACTAGTCAGTTAGTAATTATTCCTATAACAATGCAGAACACTGGTCAACTGCTGCATCTCAGTCACCACGTTTACATGGACACCAATATTCTGATAATAACCCGATAAGACAATAATCTGAATAAAGCACTGCCATGTAAACAGCATTTTCTGATTTCATTACTCCGAATAAGGTCAGTCGGAGAAAGCAGTAACTGAGTTAAGATGTGGAGTATTCCATTTCCAGTCGCATTATTGTACACATGTATACACCTTAATCACACTGTGCCATCCTGTCGGAGTTTTCGCAGTGTTTTGTGACAGCGACACACAGTTTATGGCAGTCAAACTGCTCGACGACGCAGTACAGAGGAGGCATCTAGTTGCAGAAGTCGTACCTGCCTGCGTCTACTGTATATGCGTGTAGTATTAAAACTGTGAAAATAACAGCTTAAAGTTTTTGAAAAAATTAGAAAATAAAAACTCAAAAGGTGAAATGGTTGCAACATGTTCGACGGTTGTGTTGTTGGTGGACTTCCAATTTCAGGTCAAATCCTGTGAGAATATCGGACGTATGACGTGGGGCGGGCGTGCGTCTTGTGAGTCATTAATCAGACTCTGCAACTCATGAAAACACCTTAACGGAAATACTGTTTTATTTAGAAAAAGGTCAATAGTCAGATTATTGCAGCCCATGTTCACACAGTCAGTCAGTACATTTACATGCACAGTTGAGCTACAGTTAAAGCTCGATTAGGCCATTTAATTGGACTACTGTCCGTGTCCCAGTATACATGCTCCGAGGGAGAATCGATTTATTGTCCAACTCCACTTTGCCCCGCTCAGCTGATTGCTATTGGACTTTCTTCCAGTTAGACAAGCAAGCTCCAAACAAGTCAGCAAGCGGCTAGTGAAATCCTCGTTGAACAGTGAAAACATGGACAACTTAACAGCACTGTACACTTCATGTCTACGCTTAACTTTGGTACAAATTCAGTGCACGTTTCCTCTCGTCCTTACGGAATTTTTGTTTTCAAACTGACTTTCTTCTACCAAGTTATGCTGTTTGAGTTCTAGCTCAAAGACCGCCGCGGGGTCTATCGATTATGTGCAGAACGCTTAGGCCAGTCCAAGTCTGGTTGAGACGTATACATGCAGGAGTAAATCGACGTGCTGCACATTACAACAGCATTTAAATTAATGTCTTAACGTTAATCGTCTTGAAGAATGTTTAGGCTAAATGACTTCTAAATACATGCCAACTTTAGTTTGAAACATTTTAACAACACAGATTAAATTATGCTCAATTTAGATGATTTTCTGAGTGTTTTCCTGCTAACTGACTCTAGCAAAAGGACTGACAAGAGATTAAAGGTTTGATTATAGACTCCGTATCATCTGAGCTTAATGAATCAGGGCATTTTGCCAAATGTAAAGTGGATCCTAAACGGTATCAGATGCTAAACATTGAGAGTTGAACATTGAGATGGCAGGAAGCCAGGATTTTCTATTTAACTTAAATAAGTGCAATCAAAACAATCTAAAAATGGTTCAATTAAAAAGGAAAATTGTGCATATGGGAGAAATAAAGTTGCTATCAAGGTAAGAGGTTCCATGAATGATTAATGTCAAGCATCCCCAGACAATTCAGCATTAGCCTCTTTTGGTCCCAAGAAACCTTTCAGAGATTTTCTGCTGGTTCTTGTGATTATCTGTCCACACTGTAGTTGGAAGGTGAGAGCAAGGATAGATTTGACCAACATCCAGGGAGCAAGACACAGTTCAATTAAAACTGTTCTACATTTCCTGGTGACCACTGTAAGACCACAGGAGGTCCCCAGGCTCCACTTTGGGAGCCACTGATTGAGGCTAATGCTCGGTTTTAATTAAGATGGTATCTGTGCTGCTGTTCAGCCTCATGCAGTCCGCTATGTTAGCTACAGCAGCTACGTGACACCACAGCCAAGCTGAGCTACATTTAGAAGTCTTAGTCCCGTTGTATGTCTAATAAAACTGACAGCACATGAATGTATGAGATTCAGCCACCTTCTCTGACTGACGAGTAGTAGCTGACTGGTAATAGAGAAGGGAAACGATGACCCCGGTAGAGGAACATCTTCCTGCCATGTTCCTTGACATCAGAGTGTGTGAGCAAGGCTGTGTGTTGCTCACTGCAGGTTACTATGGATGCAACAGCCAAGTATGAAAATAGTTTCATCTGTACCACATTGTGGGATCATACCCACAGTAATAGCCGATATTTGTGTCAACATTGTAAAATTTTGTACTTTAAAGCTTGTTTTGGCCACTTGAGGGTAACAAACTACAAACCAAACTGAGACAGTATCAACAGCCCAAAAAGCTGCTTTGGTGAGCTTGTCAGCATCAGTGACTGTATGAAAAGTTGGACAGCGAATCTTAAAAGTCCCTGGTTGATGCAGGCGCTGCCATCTTGCTGTGGTGATGTCACTTAAAGTCTGCGCAGTATCGCAGCAATACAGTGTCCTGACTGTTAGGGTTAGCCATCAATTATGACATCATAAATGGTCTGTATAACTCCCCTGCAAGGCCCAAGCGGAGACGCTCCGCACACGCATCTGGTGGTTTTGGGGCAATAGCAAGTAGAGGGGGGTAGAGGGGGTATGACATCACTGACAGGCGTCTGAATGAAATGCTACGGTACTTTTATAAAATTAATAATTCCCCTGACATTGGAAATTGATGGAAACATTTGGGATATTGTTAGTACACACTATACACACACACTTGAAATATTTATTTATGTCCACATAAATAGAAGTACAAAGAGCCCCTTGTACAAAGGACATAAACACTGCTAGTGCAGTCAGACAATGGAAACACACACACACACACACACACACACACACACACACACACACCATTGGTTATCTTATTTTTTTTAATTTTGATGCAAAATCGCTACATATAGCTTTAAGAAGCTGTAGCAGTTTCATCTTTAATTTTTCAGCATATTAGACACTTAGGATTTGGGTTAGCGATAGCTTTTCTGGTATTTTTGTTTATTAAATTCTATTTTTGCTTCATCCCTCACAAATTTAATGATCATATTTATCATTTTCTTATTTGTAAATACAGTTCACATTAACATTCGAGCCAAGATTCAGTTTTTGTCTGAACGCTTTATGTATTTGATTTTAAAATAGTTAACATCAAATAATCTGAAAATTAGACAAAACATGAAGGTCCCACATCAGCTGAAGTCTATTCTTCTGCACTGTAACTACACCCTTGTTTAATGCAACATCATATACACACTAATTTTTTCCATATGTCAGCTCTGGCCATTAAGACAAATGTGGCTGAACTATTTATCAAGTGTGTAAATTACACTTATTACAAACAATCAGGTTTGTACTTGTGCATGGCTTTATCACCATCAAGTCCCAACAACGAAAACCTGAAACATTTTCTGTGGCTGTTTTATCATTAGCTGTGCTCTCTGTATCTCTATACGTGCTGCAGAACGAGGAGGTAGAGTACCTTAGTAACTGTACCTCCTTCCTGCAAACGCAGCACGTGGTCTCTGTCTCCAATTATCACACACGGTCGTTGAGAACCGTCACTGAAACTGGAGTGTGTTTTCTTGAGCTCAAGGACATATCCTCGGTATTAATGGGGGAGAAAGTAGACACTGTGATCACTAACTTTGTGACCATGAAGCAGAAGTAAACTGAAGGGGAGAGAGAGGAGAGAAGGTAATGATGGGGAATTGAGATTAATGATGTGACATTATTGACAGGCGGTCAGAAAGAGAGAGAAAATGATGAACCGAGGGAGCAGTGAGGATGGAACTAGGGGAGTGAGAGAAGAAGAGAGGAAAAAATGGGAGAGAAAGACAAGTGAAAAGGAAAAAGAGAAGGTGGAGAGGAGAGCATCTCTGATGACCTCTAGCAGTCAAAGTCAGTGGGTGTCTCTCCCGCACCCCTGGGAGCTGCCTCTACCAGAGCTTTAATTAGCCATTAACTTAGACACAGGCCACCATGAACAATTGCTGTCATAGTGCGCAAAGTACGTGTGCGTGAGACATGCACACATGTGTGAGCGGGCACATCTGCAGACTAAATCTCTCTGGGGGGAATGTTTTCGTGTGGCCATTTGAAAGACTGTTTTTACTTGAAAGCAGTGTGCATAAATTGCCATAAATTTCACTGATGGAAGTGGGCTCACACAGAAGAGCTCAGTGGAAGCAGGTTTCAGCTAAAAGTCAATGCTTTTCCACAAATGACTCCAGGTTACAGGTGAACGCTACTGCTAATAATGGGCTTCAGAACCAATGGAGATGGTTAACGAAAAAAATCATTTCTTTCTTTCATTTTTTCTTTCCGTCCATCCATCTATACTGTATATATCACACTGCTCTATGTTTTGCCCAGAATCTCTTGGTATCATGTTTGCTCCACAGAAACAAGGACATAAGGACATTTTTTGAAGAAGAGTAATGTAGATTATAATCCTCGCTGTCAGTATGAATCAGTTAATTTCAGCCAAAGATCACCTGAGTCCTTTTGTAACAAGGGGTAACTGGTCCATTAGCAAGATAAAAGTATCAACCACACATTAAAATACATCAGAATGCACAAAATGACATTAAAGTAAAACCCACAGACCTCCTGTTAAATTGTCCCACCCACTGTTTTCATGCCTCTGGCGCCCATGTTGCTAATCATGATGTGCATTAAGTTCTGGTGAGTAAATATTAAACCTAAAGGCCTTTACACACCAAATGTGTTTTTTCATGCCTTTAACTCGCACGTCAGTAATATTTTTCAAATTGCTGATTAGGGATGAGTATTTTCACACAGAACAGGAATATCATGCTGCATAAAAGAAACCATTTTATTTTTTGGATCAAGGTCAATTTTTCCGAATTTTCGCACTGGGAACAAAGCTATCAACTAATCAAGATGGCTGCGCAGAATGGACTTCACATCACATTATCTCTAAATTCCTAAACAAACCCTGCTGTGCGGAAAAACTGATAATTGCTAATATTAATCTCAACAAGCACCACTTGCAAAACGTATCCCTATGTCATGTATCTTGTATGTAAAATGTGTGTCTACATATCCCATGATTACAGTCATGTATATGTATTGTGTACAGATGCATGTATGTAGGTGTATATGGGCTTTTACTGTGCGCATATATGTATGTACATTAGTAACATGACTCAAAGGCTGGTACATCCCTCTTGTTTTACAAGGTCTCATTATGTAACAACACGTTGCGACATATGACTTTCACTTTCGCGCCCCCCCCCCATCTCCCTCATGCCATAGGTTGTGTTTTGTTTTTGTCTTTTTGTTGTTTTTGTTTAAGTATTTGTCTGTATAATGCTTAAAATGAACAATAAAACGTGTCCATAGAAAAAAAAAATACACAAGATTAAATAAAAGGAAAGTTCCACCAAGACGGATAACAACTTTGGCGACATAGAAAATGTTTTTTTGTGATTACTACTTAGCTCTGCATGGTGAGCTGAGTGTCACGTTGAGGTTAGCGTCCCCTTTTTCCCTCTTTGGAGTGAGTTGTCAAAACTCTTCTGCATATTTGTATTCCTGTGTTTCTGTGACAACTTCCTGTCGCTGCTGGTCTGAATAGCAGTTTTAATGCAAAATAATTGCCAGCTAATATTTCACATTTTGATGTCATTTGTTTGTGACGCTCGTAATGTGTAAACCGCCTTTAGGGATACCGTTAACCAAATGGTTACTTTGAGGAGTTAAACTGTTGTATACTATATAATGGATCAGTTGTGAGATAATTTTAAGAAGTTTTAAGGCTTGGTCGAACACAATGGGCAAGAATCTTCTGAAGGACCCCATTCCACCAAAGTTAAGACTGATTTATGGAAGGAAATCGAACATTTTTGATGTGTTTCTGGGTAGTGCAGTAAAGAGTTCATGGACCTCAAAAGAATAACAGCAGGTAAATGAGATCCTAACAAACTGACTCACCCTGATTTTGTAGTTTTCAATGCACACAGACTTTGGCCTGTTTTCAGCGTGTAGACAGCAGGTCCTTGGAACAGCCTTAACTAAAAGCTGATAACAGAAATTTACATAAGCAACGTAATTTTTATGTTGGCTAACCCCCCTAAAAAACCCTACCGTGTTTGTATTTCATTTCCGGCCCAACAAAGCAAGTGAATCTGCCTGCAGTAAGAGACCGATCAGCAACCTTGATCATTCGATGTATTTGATTTATAAGTTAAAAAACACCATAAAGATCAGGGTTTTTTGTGATTTAAACAGATGTTTGTTCACACCTCTGACGTACAGGACTTACAATAAAATGCACTTCTCAACAGACGTTGAGTCGCACCTTATAAATAAACTCTTTCCTGCTGAATTCAGGACAGAAAGTGATCTTAAGGGTGAGAGGATGAGGAGTAAGCACCTCAGAATCTGAGGCCATTCTCTGCTGCAAAACAGTGATTCGCTCCCTTTGTGGTGAGAGTGTGTTACTGCAGAATGAGTTCAAGTGTCTTTGGACTTCGTTCATGAGTGCGGGTAAGATGGAGCGAGAGCTCAACAAGCGTTTGGTGCTGTGTCAGCATCAATGCACTGTACTTCTTCTGTGCAAAGCTTCTGATTTACCAATTTATATACCAATCCTCAGCCACACTCATGAGCTTTAGTCAATGACTAAGAGAAGAAAATTGAGGTTTAAACAAAACAGCCCAAATCTATTGTCTTTGCTGAGTTGCCGTGCTCACTCCTCTAGTTTGAGGAGCTCAGAAATCAGAAAGGAGCCGGAGAACTGCTCTGTTGTGTTGAAAGACGCCAGTTGAAGTTGTTCAGGAATCTCAACAGGAAGTCTCCTTGTGTGAGCACGTCAAACTTGGAGGAGATTAAGAAGCTGGTTCAAAAATGTTCACAGATGCAATATGCGATGTCCGTCTTTTCCATTACATTGATCTGTGCCATGCTGCAGCGTAATTCCACCTCACCTATTCTGTTTTCCTCCCTACATTTATTTCCCCTCTTTACTTACAGTCCAATAAAAGAAAGCCTTGGCTCGTACCTTCCCCCTCCTCTTCCTTTTTCCTTTTCAATCCTGCGGTGTGTGAGTGTTCGAGGCGAGATTACAATCAGACTTTTGTCATCAGTGAATCATTCAAATAGCAGAGGAAGAGGCAGAGAGGAAGAGGATGAGTGAGTCAATGATCTCTGATGGCCACGGCGGTGCAGCTAACGATTTCCATCTAATTGCTCCTCCTCCACGCCTGCAGAGTGGCAGGGGATGAAGAGAAGAGGGAGAGAGAGGGACAGAGTGAGAAAAAAGAGAGAGAGAGAGAGCGCAAATAATGACAAGCCATTCAAGGCTCACCTCTAATAATGATGGGATAGTCAGGCCTATTTGCTTTAAGATCCTCCTCCTCCTCTTTGTCTCTCTATCCTCACCCTCCTCTCCTCTGCCAATATTTCTCCTCAGTCTAAATTGACTTCTTTTCCTCACTCAGACCACACAATACAAGAGAAAAACACTATATTTTTTGTGTTTTTGGTCACAACAAAAAAAAAACAACATTTTGTTCCATTCAGCTGTTCTAATGCTGTATTCAACCTTCATCTGGTCACCCTGCTGGTTCTTGAAACAATCTTTGAACTCTTCGCACAGTTCATAAGATGCCACTGATTTAAAAAAATTAAAAATAAAAATAAGAAAATAATGCATCTTTTTGTTATGTTCTAACTTTTCAAAAGTCAGTCTGACTGGTTATGAGTTTACAATTAACACTAGTGGATAAGTTGTCATATATTTTTTTAATTTTGCTTTAAATCTCAAATCTGACAAACAAGCAAAAATGGAAAATTCAACCTTGTTTTTATCAGGTGAGTGTCCCTAAAATCAAACCTGGAAAATGCCTTTTTTTTTGCTCCCTCATTTCATTTTATCTTGACAATTTAAACGACACTGCTGACCAGGGCAGGAATTTTTCTTCGGCCCCAACAGCCATGGCTGCTGATCCCTTTCATTTTGGCCTTTTGCCCCTTGGCTCAGCAGGGAGAGCGGGTCGTCTACCAATCAGAAGGTCGGTGCTTCGATCGGTTCCTCCGGTCTACATGTCGAAGTGTCCATGGGCAAGACACTGAACCTTAAATTGCTCCCAATGAACTGAATGGGTGTGAATGACGAGCCGGTTGGCTCTTTGTAGAGAAGTCACCTGCCCTTAGTGTGTGAATGTGTGTATGAATGGGTGAATGCTGATTTGTGTTGTAAAGCGCTTTGTGTAGTCGAAAAGACTAGAAAGGCGTGTTGTATTAGTGCAATTGAGCCATTTTCTCCTGTGCCTCGCTTCTGTCACATTCAGACATCGGTGTCTGTTGTTATGATTTTGATCTGTTATTGGTCAAACGCTGCAGAGACAGCGAGTGGTGAGTTTGATTTCTATCCTGGTATGAAACACTGGAAAACTTGCCATGTTTGACCATAGTTTGACACAAATCTACTGCCAGCTAACCCGGAGATGTAATCAAACTCACCCCGATGCTGCAAAGCTGGAGAGAAAAGGGAAGATTTGAGAAGAGAAGGCAGACTGAGCAACTTGAGGTAAACAAAGTTTGATAAATCAGCAGTTTCGTGTCCAGCAGAATTACAGCCGAATGTTAATGTTTGTGACAGTAAGTGTGTGTTAAAAATGGTAACGTTAGCTAACACGTTTGGTTGCTACTTAGCTGATGTTTTCATGTTAGGTCGGGTAACACTGATGCGTCACCAGGCCTCGATAGCTGCAACACTAACGCCTGGGACACACATCCTGCGTCTGTGCAGGGCGTCTGCGTCGCTGCTCTGCTGCATCTCGCCGTTCACACACGCAATGTCCGCTGCAGGCAGTGCTGCCGTCTTTCTACGTAGAGTTTTCCTTTGAAAATTCCCACTAATACTCAAGTGTTTGATGTTACTATATATGATACATTTTAGGCTGCAGCTCAATCTGCTGTGAGGATGAAATGCCAAGTTTATTACCTCTGATCCGTCACTTTCTGACCAAACAGCCTCATGGAAATGATACTTTACAATTCTTCACATTAAAAACTAACGTTATTCATTAAAGCAGGTCATTTGCTGCTTTTAAAGTCATGATATTAAACAGAGAAAGATTACATGTTCAGTTCCTGTTCAGACACTGCAGGTGTGTCTCCACTTCAGGTTGGTACGATGCCCACCGTGTTGTTAGACAAAGTCAGCTGAAGTCTGTGATCAGTCTAAATTAAAAGACAAAACTAAACTCACTACGTTGGATCTCTGGTTCAGTTGTCATTTATCCGAAAATATAGGCAAGAACCAAGTCAAAGTACGGCCTGTCTTACACAACAAGATCATTCAAATGTTTTACTATTAAATCTTTAAATGAAGGGATTCTCTGCTAATTCATGCATGTGAGAGGTTTTATTTTTGAAAAACACACTGGAAATGTTAAAACTACAGTGAATGTTGCTGATATAATGTCGATATCTATTTTAGCAGAGAACTGCGTGCATCTCGCCAAAAAAAAAAAAAAAAGCGACGAGCGTCCTGACCTGAAGTGTTGCGTCACTGCCCACGTCCGTCTCCAGCCTGCTGTGTTGCTGCTCTAATTGGTTTTAATTGGCAAAAAAATGAGCAGACATGCGGTACAGACACAGGAAGTGTGTTCCAGGTTTAATGCTTTTAAAAAATGTGTTGATGATGCAGCTAAACACTGCAAATCGCTGGACGTGTATGTTTGAATGAGCAGAAATGAACTTTGGACTCAGAGACGTTTGTAAAGTTTTAACTCAGGAGGAGTTGGTGTAAATATTGTTTTTTATGCCAATAAACAATCTTGGGAAATAAAAGATATCTGAATCATTTGTTTCACTATTTTTCATGGTATATTTTAAAAAATAAATTGACCTTCATTAAATCCTCTTCAGTTGGTCTCGAATAGATGTGCTTGGCTTTTAGCTGGCACTAGAAGAGAACCCATTACTCCAGTTTTAGCATCCCTTCACTGACTTTTCCAGAATTCTGTAGAAAATTATATTAATCACTTAGAGGACATTAAATGGATTGGCTCCAAGCCACATTTCTGACCTACTAAGTGTACAAGGGCGCTCACTGATGTCGGCGGGAAAAGCTCCTCGCACAGACTCTCAGTCTAAATTTGGATCCGAGGGTGACAGTACACTTGCTGTCATTGCACTTAAACTGTGATATGAAAAAAAAGGTTCACAAGTTGGATCACGTCTTCAAGTTTTAAAAGGTGATTTTATTGCTGTCTAGTATCCTTGGTGAGAGCGCATTGTAACTAAGTTAGGAAAAGTGTATTGATCAGATTTTTTTCCAGTAACTATCAGTTATAAATCCCTAAAGCAATTTGCAGAAAATTTGATTTTGCAAGAAAATTCTATTTGGTTTGAAATAAATTGTGCGCAGAACAAAAAATGTCCACCACTGCCTCAACAAAACCTCGTGGATGCAGACGGAGCAGTCACTGGAAAGAAAGACATCAAACTGATCCAGTTCCTGCTCTGAATGAATCTCTTCTGTCTGATGGGAAAGTTCTTTGAGTCATGCAGGAGAACTTTGTACTCTTCCTGTCTGCTGAAAGTTTCTATGACAGACTTCACAGTTCAAACAACAGGAGCTTGGGCTGATTTTGTCCCACTAGCTCGCCATCCTTGCATTACTCTGAAACAATGGAAGCTTGTTTGAGGCTTCTCTTCATTTCCTTTTGTTGTGAGCCTCACTGCTTCACTAACACAGCAGGAATTTCTCCCTGATTTATCGATTTCACTGAAATATTTAACAGCATCTAAGGAAAGTGTTGTATCTGAATTCTTGACTCTGGCAGTTCTACATTTTTAGGTCCATTGATCACACAACAACAAATTCATGAATGCAATTGAAAAGTTTTTGTTTTTTTCATTTGATAGAAACAGTTTATTTGTCAATTCTGAAATGTGGACAAAATGTGGAGCTGAGGAGAAAATAATGAGTGGGATTGCTGAAGAAATGAGATTTTAACACCCTTTTATCCTCAGATACACTTTGGTTACAATTTTTGTGCTCATTTATTGGATCAAAAAATAAAATAACTTAAATGGAATAAAAATGCAGTTGATGTTTTTTAAAATTTAACATCTTAACTGTCATATTTGCAGTGATATTCCCTTTGATAACAGCTGCAGAGATGCACTGATTGACCGGATCGGTGAGCGCCAAGAGGCTTCTTTGGCCTTGATCTGTGCTTAGCCGGACCTTCTCGGTGTAGCCGGTTACATACGTGCATTGGTTCAGGTTGCACGTAGCGCCTCACAGCCCCGCAGCCAAACACTGCGTGTTACAGCCACAACAGGCCAAACTGTCAGTATGTCAACAGTGTGGAGGTTTCACACGGCAGGTTGAGGAGAAGTGTCGGGTCGGAGCAGTGAGCTCATTTAACGCGGTGCAAACAAGAAAGTGAGGATGTTCAAACCCTTCTGTCACGTTCATTCATCCGTCAGTATCAGCAGCCTCCGTCGTTACATAAATCTCAGTTTTATACTCTTTTTTTTTTTGCCCGCATGGCTCAGCAGACAAAACTCAGACTTGATCAGCAGACTGACTCCTAAATTCCACCAGATGCATGTGCGGTGTGTCTCCGCTCCGAAACGGCAGCAGAGCTGACAGGTTTCAGTTGTAGTCAGTGTGTGTGCTTCCTCTGAGTGCGGCTGCGTTGCGTTTCTACTCCATCACAGCTCCAGTGATCCAAGCTTCTATTTTTGCTGGATGACGGAGCACAACACAGAACGTTGCGGATCGAGTGGGACAGGAAGTCAGACAACAATAAAATATTAAAACATCCAGTTATTTTCAGAATAAAACACTCTGTGTTCCGATCATATTTCATTTGACTTCATGAAAAAACGTCTCTATGTGCAGAGCCGGGCCTGAAGTCAACAGATCAGAGGTTTTCAGAGGCCGTGGTCACACTGCCAAGTCTTGTAGTCTCATGTCTCCGGCCATGCTGCGCTCTGAACGCAGCCTGAACGCAGCCGGTAGATGTTGACAGATAGCGGAGCACGGAGCAAACACGCAGCGGAGCCGTTTCAGAACACACACACATCCTGTGGAATCCCGGAGTGACGGGATTTGACTGACTGACGGAGTGAGAGCAAATTATTTTCTCTTTTTTTCTTTAAGGCCTCTTTTGCTTTAACTGAATTACAGAAAAAAAAAAAAATTGGTGTCAGCAGGTCAGATTTGATAAAGCAGATCTTTATTGAATCTGCAATCAGGATTGTCCACGAAAATTGCAATCAGTGCACCCGTACGTACTGCAAGTAACTTTTGTAAAATTTTAAAATTCTTTTTCATGATGTCCATCACTCCGCATTAGTTCATCTCCACTAACCTGCACGAGGAACCAGGAGATGAGCACTGAGACCCAGGGGTTCCCACTGTGCGACGTCTTCTTAGCTGGAGACAGCGCCTTACCTACAGACAGCAACAACAAACCCTTCAGATTATGAGGAATTATGAGCATGAAAATTACAGTGAATATTCTTTAGCTGCAGTTTCCACATAAAAACATCATTATTTACCTTTTAACTTCCATCAGTGAAGCTCTGGATGCAAACACGCACAGACAGAAGTGCATGTAATGAATTACCATATTTGGGTTTAATAAAGAATTTTTCCACAACATTCTCTGTTTAATGTCAGCAGACATATTTCCCCAAAATGTTACAGAATTTTGGACACTTTGAGTGAGGAGAAAGAGAATCAGGAGGCAGACGATCCACATTGATCAGTTGTCACTGTTACTAACTTTAGTCCCTTTACTGACACCCCCTCCTCACTGCTGCTCCTGATTATTTCTGACACGACTTTCCACACGTCTCCATTGAATATTCACACTCACTAGAATGGAACGTCTGCACTTACAGGTTTTTAATCTCATATCAGTCTACATTTCTGCTCATGAGGACATGCCGCCTGTCTCCCACTCACTCCTGTGGAGATTATAATCACTCCATCTTCCAACTGTATCCCCCATCACACAAGGAAAAAAAAAAAAATTCTTCCTGATCTTTTTTAATCTAAACAAGTGCACTTTTGGTGTTTAGGCTAACATCAACACTGTGTGAACAGGACCGTCTCCCCGTTCACTGAAATGAGACCGCACAGTCGACGCAGAAAGCTCCAGTCAAACAGGTGATCCAGTGCGATGTGATTCAAATGTAGAAGTTAAGCTCGCCTGCAGGAGTCTTAGTTAATCCAATCAGGTGGGTATTTTTTAAGTCTTTTCAGTACAAAATCATCTTTTTGTACAACCGCAGACAGTGTTCCTGTGCTGAGCTGCGTTGGAGAGGCGGTAACACAAGACGAGAACAGTGCATTTTAATCTTTCTGTCTTTTAATGGCTCATACTCTTCGAAAATAACTTAGCAACCTGAAAGTTTCAGACATGACGACGCTGATGTGTGATAAACAGCCCTCTCTTTCATTTGGACGGAAATCACCTCAGCTGGCCTGCATCATATTTCATGGTAACACCTAAAATACCCACCCCCCCGACACACACACACGCACTAATTATTGCATGTTTGTGCGGTCTGAGCAGCAACTAATATAATTACTGAGCTCTTGATACGCCACCTGAGAAGATATGACCTCAAGTAATAACATGAACTAAAAATAAACCTTAAATAAATTAGATGCTTGGACTTGGTGAAAGTTGTGACGGAAATAAAAAAACAAAACAAAAACACATTGATTATGTTTTTTTGGGCTGGCACGCAGAAGCAGGTAGCCCAAGAAACACATTCGTTAGTGAGAGAGTGAGTGAGTGAGTGAGGCGACTAAATTTCAGGATTGGTCAGACAGTCACAGCTCTTTCCTCATTGGTTGTCGCCCTTTCAAAATTAATCTGTGCAAACGATCACTACGTCATCAGGGGGCGTTTTGCCTACTGTAAATTTACTGTGGAGCATTCTCACTAAGCTAGACACCCGAAAGCCAGAAACGTCTCCACAAGCTGTTCAATAATCACACAGATGTTGTTGCATTGTGTTGCCATTCAGATTCTGACGCACCATGCATCGTGGTAAACAGCCTGCTTGACTCAACGGAGCCCTGAAGCTCCTCGGCAATGCATCCACCACTTAGATTAACGTAAATAATTAGCTAATGGTAAATGAGGAGGAAAAAAGCAAAAAAGAAAAATGAAACTGAAACTAAGAGTGTCTGTCTCCACAGTATTCAGGCACAAGCTTTTAATACGCTGTGAAGCAACTGAAAAATATTGTTGTTTTTCTTGCATTTAAACTTTTTATGCTTGCTCTCCTCTCCAGCGCTCTGTCCCTTTTTCTGTCACTCGCTCTTAAAGACAGACAGACAGACAGACAGACAGACAGACAGATAGATAGATAAACTGCATTCATAAGCTTTTATTTATTTTCATAAATGCCTAAACAATGTAACTTAATCTGCTACCATTAACCACATTTACAGCCTTTACCCGGATGCGGTGCAGCCACACACTGGGTTTTTCACCTGGTCTTGTTTCTCCCATAATTCATGTTGGTTCCTTCAGCAGCAGATGTAATCAGATTATGAAACCTCAAAGTTGCAACGATCAAGTTTAAGTTTTAAAGATCA